>VZTM01026692.1:8272-73515 GCA_013400555.1 Jacana jacana
AATGATTCTATGATTCTATGATCAAGAATGACAAAGCTGTGGAGGCACCGAGCATCCTGCCTGTCCACAGGCAGCTGAGCAAGACCCTGGCTGCTTGCTGGCAGGGCCGTGGAGAGCTGGGGCAGACGGCCTGAGGCACAGAGCAGAGGGCCAACACACGAGCACACAGAAGCTGCACAAGCCCCAGCTCATTTGAGAAATGAAGAGCTGAGACAAAGTTACTCCAAAAATTACTCCACTGCCAAACCTAAAGCTCATGGTGCCAAGCAGGAAAGGCAAACTAAGAGCTGGTGGGGGGTAACTGATGCACCATGTTTTGAGTTCTTGGTGTACAACCGTTGCAGTGTGACACTGCTCTGGCTGCTCTCTGCTGCCCTAGGAGCTGAGGTCCAGCATTTCCTGGGGTGCAGGAGAAGGAGGATCTGCCAGAGCCCTCCTGCCTTTGCCATGTCCTGCACAGCTGACAAGTGCTGACTTGGCAAACAGTCCCATTCTCTTGCACTACAGTCTGTGGTTTGCTCTGTGATAGTTTTTCTCCAACTGTTCCTAGTTATGGATGTCACACCAGGCTTCCTCTCCCTCTCTGTAACCTGTAGATCCCCCCACCCCCCCCCAACATTCTTCTGTACATATCTTAGCATGGAAAGGAGACACCAGGCATGTGAAAATTAATCTTTCTCTTGGGGAGCTAAGTCAGCATGTCCTATAATCATCCCTTCTCAAAGGCAAACCACCCACTGGGGTGAGCCAGCATCCTGCAGGGCAGCAGGACGAGATTTAAAATCTTTGTTGATGATGTTGATAGGGATGTAGAGAGCACCATCGGTGAATTTGCAGATGACATCAAGTGAGGTGGGAGTATTGATCTGCATGAGGGCAGGGAAGCTCTACAGAGGGACTTGGATAGACCAGATCGATGGGGCTATGTTAATGGCATGGCCTTCAACAAGGCCAAGTGCCAGGTCCTGCACTTGGGCCACAACAACCCCAGGGATGGCTATAGGCTGGGGGAAGGGTGGCTGGAGCTGCCTGGCAGAAAAGGACCTGGGGGTGCTGGGTGACAAGGGGCTGAACATGAGCCAGCAGTGTGCCCAGGTGGCCAAGAAGGCCAAGGGCATCCTGGCTTGCATAAAAAATAGTGTGACCAGCAGCAGTAGGGAGGGGATTGTCCCCCTGTGCTCAGCACTGGTGAGGCCACCCCTTGAGTCTTGTGTCCAGTTCAGGGCACCTCAGCACAAGAGAGATCTGGACGGGCTGGAGCGAGTACAGAGGAGGGACACGGAGCTGAGGAAAGGCCTCAAGAATAAATCTTACGAGGAATGATTGAGGAAGCTGGGACTGTTTAGTTTGAGGAAGAGGAGGCTGAGGGGAGACCTCATCACTCTCTACAACTACTTGAAAGGACATTGTAGAGAGGTTGGTGCTGGTCTCTTCTCACGGGCAATCAGCGACAGGAGAGGGAACGGCTTCAAGTGCAGCAGGGTAGGGTTAGGCTGGCCATGAGGCAAGAATTCTTCCCAGGGAGGGGGTGGATTCCCCATCCCTGACTGTGTTTCAGAGTGGATGAGATGTGGTGTTGGGGGATCTGGTGTAGGGGAGAGCTTTGTAGAGTGGGGCTGATGGTTGGACTCCATGATCCCAAGGGTCTCTTCCAACCTGAATGATTCTATGATTCTATGATCAGTGACTGCTTCCTCACTGCAGTCCAACACATTTTGACTTCAAGGCACTCTGGGCTCTTACCTGAGCGCTTAGTGGCCATTGGTGTGACGTTTGTCCAGTGTCCGGTGTGGGGGTCATACCTTTCTACAGAATTCAGTATGTTGAGCCCATCGTAGCCACCTGAAACAAAATACAGGAGCAAACGGTGCATCTGACTTCTGGAAAACGTTTCTGTGTAGAGAACAGTAACGTGCCTGGTTCATCCTTAGCCCTGCCATCAGTGCTGCTAAAGCCAACGTTCAGCTTCCAGACCTGGTGCTGGCTCAGGGTCCCTGTGCTGCAGCCACCATGAGGCTCCACAGCACCTATTCGAGCTTCTCTCACAGAGCTCCTTCACAAGAGGATACCAAGAAATCTCATTGTGCAGCTTCAGTGAAGGAGCAACGTCCTGTCATCTACCTCAGGGGATGAATTTGGGAGAGAAAAATGAGACCCATAAACCAGTGTCCAATATCTTTTGACTCCCCAGGAACAGGACTGCAGCAGATGTGGGTACAGGACTGGGCCCAGAAGGAGTATCTACAGAACAAGTTTACTGAAGTTTTCAGAGAGATTTGTCTTCTAGAACTCTCACCATATTCACAGCTAGTGTGGGGCTCTGAAAATGAAATGAGTGCTACAGAAAGGAGTAGAGAGCTCAGGATACATTTCTAGAATGCTACAGCCACCATTGCTTTGTGTGGGGCAGACGAATCTGCTATGTTGGGACTATCTGCTTCCTCTCCTGGACATTTCAGCCACTGCCCATCCCTGCAAACCTCAGCTGGCACTGCTCATCCCCATGCACTTCAGCTGTCCCTCAGATGTAGCCTGACTGTGGCCTGTTTGCTTCTGACAGCATTTACTGTAGTTAATGGCAGCTGGTCTAAGCTCTTGTGATGGTAATGGTGAGAAGAGGTTGTGTTCCTTGACATGGCTGTGCAGTGCCCAGTGCACAGAAATGAAAGCTTCTCTCCTAACCTGGACACGGTACTCCCATGGATGTAGTAGCTGGTACTCCCCACAGATAGCATCTACACTTCTGCTTCTGTGAAAAGCGAGCATTGCAGAATGCCTAGAGGCCCCAAGAGCACCTACCGAGGCAGTAGATAACTCCATTAGCTACAACGAGCCCCGCTCCTTCCCGGGCTGTCTGCATGTCTCCCAGCATACTCCACTGATCAATGTTCGGGTCATACCGTTCCATACTGGTGTGACGTCGGCTCCCATCAAACCCACCGGAAACATAGATCATGTCTGCAAGGTGCAAGGTTAGACAGAGGTGGGACTCAGCAGGTCAAGTATCAAGCGCGCGCATGGAGCGGGCCTACAACTCCGAGTGCCAAATACAGGAACAACTACAGATCCCAGCACATTTGGAGCCGAGACAAACCCAGCCCCCCAACCCTACCTCACTGCATTAGCCTGCTCAGGCCCAACAAACTCAACAAACATGTGGAGGTCAAACTAGATGACCCTAGAGGTCCCTTCCAGACTGGACCATTCTATGATAAACTCCAGATGATCCCTAAAATCTGCTTCTTGTTGAGAACACGGACACCCCATTTATTTTTCTCATGCTGCAGAACCTGCTGGAACTCAGACCCAAACCCTGCCTGTCATCAGCATCCTGTCAGCACCTCCACAAAGCCACTGCTTACAAGGCAGTAAACACACAGGGCAAGAGGAAAGAAGATCCAAAGAATATGCCTGGATCATTGAGATCAGTCCTTATCCTTATCCTTACCCTTTATCCTTACCCTTGATAACCTAATTCATGCAATGCTTTCACAAATCTGTTACCTTCAAAGCAGCTACATTTTTAAGAGTATTTTCATTAGAATAGATTATTAACGATCTAAATTAATAACCAATTAAATTTGACCAATATTAATTAAGAAGATGCTATAATATAAACATTAAAGTACAGAATATTCATTAGAGTAATTTTAATGGCTAGAAAATTTCCTCTCATTTCCACACCAACTTTTGACTGGCTTGCTTATAACCATTTGTAGTTCATAGAGAACAATCATATCCCCCTCTTGGCCTTTGCTTTGGCAACATAAGCTGAAGTGTTCTGGTTTGCTCAGTCATTTTCCTCTTCCAAGCCTGTCCTAGGACTCCTTCTCTGCACAGGCTGCAGTTTCAGCCTCTCCCCAGTGCTGTTCTTGGTGCCTGTGCTCAGTAATACACAACACCTTCACCCCCCCCCCAAGAGCTTCCCACTCCATAATCCCTCAGGGTTCCTTTCCCTCCACGACAGACACACGCCGTAGGAATGAAGTGGGGGCAGAGCTCCTCTCAGGAGACGTGGGCACATTTTCCATTTCTACATCCAAATGATGAGAAGCCAGAATTTCAGACACACACACCCCCCCCCTCCTCCTCCCTCGACACCATCTCACTCTGCCCACACCAGCTCAGAGCACTTCAGCACAAGAACTGAAGCATCCTGTGCTGTCAGCAGGGCGACAGAACCTACCTCCCAGGGTGGTGGCTCCTGCCAGCCCTCGCCGCACGTTCATTGGTGCCACGGAGTACCAAATGCCATCCTCATCGGACGTATAATCCAGGCACTCCACCGAGCTGAGGCGGGAGCGCCCGTCGTACCCCCCGATCACATAAATCCGGTCGTGAAGGGACACTGTAGCAACGTAGCGCCTCTTACGGGTGATGCTCTAAAACAGGGAAAATTATAAAAAAAAATAAATAAATGAAGAAAAGGAAGTGACACCGAGGCACAGAGACCGACTGCTGCCCTTCCAGCCTCTCTTGCTGCTTTTTTGGAAATCGGCCTACTGCTGCAGAGCCAAACAGAACTATGGATTTAAAGGACACAGCCCTGGCTAAAATGCCTAATTTTAGGTGTTTGCCTTCCTCTGCCTGTACTCCATCTCTGCCCTGGTCTCTTCTCAGGGCCTTCTCAGGAAACATGAGAGCTCTCACTCCCACAACAAAGACGTGGGTCTCTGCAGGTTCATCTGATTAGAAATATGACAAGCACCTCCTTATACAAAGCTTACTTAGCAAATCTGCAAATGTGGTCTCTTTGCACTAAAATATTTTGTATTAAATGTAATTTATCTTATGGCACTACTGAGCCTTTGATGCATCTTGGAGGTTTCTGTGCCCTCCCACTGGCTCCCTGCAGAGATTGTTAACAGGAAAAGGTGGAGACTCAGATGAGCCTTTGATGAAAATACCTGAAGCTTTTATCATTCAATACAAGAACAGAATTTTAGGACACCAGGTGATACTGGTTCTTCTGTGATGATTGGCAATGTTAAGGAGGCAATTCTCCACCATTTCACACAGACATGGGTGGTTTTAAATTTGGGTAGAAATAGTCCACAGTGCAGGAATTCTCTCTTCCTTACTATCTCCTATTACGCTCAGAAACAATGAAACCAGAGAGATTGTGCAGCCTGCCTGAGAGCAGGACTAATTATACTCATCCTATTGACATTTCAACTACCATCACTAACCTTAAAGCTTAACACCTCTTCAATAAGAAACATGAGAGCTCTCACTCCCACAACAAAGACGTGGGTCTCTGCAGGTTCATCTGATTAGAAATATGACAAGCACCTCCTTATACAAAGCTTACTTAGCAAATCTGCAAATGTGGTTTCATTATTCACTAGGTAAAACTCAGCAAGGATTTGTATCAGAAATTTTAAGCAGATCACAGAAGACAGCCCAAAGAGAAACATTATACAGCTGATGCTGCAGGATCAGCGTTTGATCACAGCCTGTTCAACCCAGTGGTGGTCAAAACTGGTCCCTTACCGGCAAGAAGCTCCACTCCTGAGTTTTCGGGTCGTATTTCTCCACAACATCAATAGGTGACTGCTGGCTGCCAAAGCCACCGATCACAAGCAGGACTTCATTAGCTCCTAGACCAAAGAGGGAGAGCAAAGACAAGTCAATCACTTCACAACCAAAGGTTCACCTCAAAAGGAATCAACTGAAGAAACACTGAGCCTTCCTCGGGGCAACAGGCAGTTCTGATCACTGCTCGGGAGCCACCCAGGGTCCCTCTGTCCTCATCAGGAGGAAGAAAGAGAAGCTCTGCCTGTGTGGGTGAGCAGGGTGAGCTCAGGCGGTAGGAGCTGTCTGCCTGTTCCTTCTAGTGGGGTTCTGAGAAGACAACTGGGCTGTCAGGTGCTGAGCTGGCTTGATAATAGATTCTTTTGTGTTCTTTCCGCATTTTTTCCCCAAACCTCATACCACCCCAGGAAAGCCAAAGGAGGATGGCTGCTTTGCTGCAGCCTCCTTACAAAACAGGGCCTTCCTTCTCCCCTCGTTTACAAATGGCATCCAGACCAGATGGCAATTTTCTTTGCCACTTCACTGAGAAACAAGTGAGAAATTAATGAAATAATTGCAGAGAAACTGGCTCCTAAATCTTAGGTATTTTATTACAAAGTTGCCATCTCTCTACTTCCTTTTCTCTGAGGTTGTCCCTGAATTTTTCTTATTTTCTCCCTGAGAGTTAAATAAGATTTGTGTCCTGGAGAGTATTAACTTCCCTGGTAACAACTGCCTTAGTGGCAGGTTTCTATTATAGTTATAAAAACTGATGAGTATCTCCTGAATCACAGAATCTTCGTGGCTGGAAAGGACCTTTGAGATCACTGAGGTCAACCATAATCCTTTGGGCCCTTTCTGCAACAGGAAGTTTTATGAGAGTTTAGAATTGTCCAGCTTTTCATTGCAGAAGGACTGAACACCCAACAACGAAGATTTAAGGAGACACTGTTTGTCACAAAGCAAAACAGCTTCAAGGTGAAGGAGAGTATAGCCAGGAAGGAATCACAACAAAGCTCCAAGAACAACTTGGAAAGCTTCTTGTACAGTATGACAACTAAAAGTACAGTTTCTCCCCTAGAAAATTAATACACAACTTAATCACAGCTAATGAAACATGGTTAGAACATTGCTGACAGCAGGTGGCATCGAATCAATTAAAACATGTAGGCCTGAACGCAGAAGATGAACCTTAGCAATAAGTTGCACAGCTTTTGCTTGTATAATTAACCAATGGAACAGTTTCGTTATGTCTCTTTTTTCAGGTGAAACACTTCAACTCAGAACAACATGAAATGTGTCTCTCTAAAACGAGAGTTTGAGCTGAGCCACACATCACCGAGACCCACGTCGGATTTCTCAGAAAAACAGGAGCCATCTGTGGTCCAGACTGTGCTGGAGATCAAGCCATATCACAACAATATTCCCATCAGGCAAAAAAAATCTAATCAATTTTCCTCTCTGACAAACCTAATTTACCTTCCTGCTTCAGCAGATAAACTGTGCTGTCCCTTAAAACAGTGTTACTAACAGGAAACGGCCATGAAGGGTTTTTCAGGGCCCTTCCCCCCTGCACAAGCAGTAGCACCAGAGAACACGCAGCAGGGTTTGCTTACAGGGAGAGAGACCAATGCTGGCACCAGTGGCAGCGCCCTGGGAGTGTGCCAAGGGTAAGGGCATGTCAGAGATGGGCAGAGAGGGAGTCTGAAGATGAGAGAAAGTGTGTCAGGTGAGGAATGGCCACAGTCGTGAAGAAGCCAGTAAAATACTTCTCCTTCTTTTGCAGGTCATTCCTACTGTTTATGTTGCTCTCAAGTGCTAAAAGCCCCAAGTCAAGCATTTTCCCAAGAATTCAGTGACTGTGCTTGGCAGGAGAAATCATGATTTTATGACACCAAACTGAATGGGAACATGGACACTCGGGAAGGGAGAGCCACCCAGCAGGAAGACCTGGATAGGCTGGAAGAATGGGCCAACAAGAACGATGTAAAGTTCAACTAGGACAAATATAAGGTCTTGCACCTCAGAAAGCATAATCCAGGAGTGCAGCACAGGCTGGGCATCTACCCAGTTGAGGAGTAGCTCTGTGGAAAGGGACCTGGGGGTCCTGGTAGACAACAAGCTCAATGTGAGTGACCAGTGTGATGCTGTGGCAAAGAAACCAAACGGGATGCTGGGCTGCATCAACAAGCATCAACATCCCAGTCTACTCAGCACTGGTCAGGCCACATCTGGAATATGGTGTTCAGTTTTGGTTCCTGCTATGCAAAAAAGCTGTGGGCAGGCTGGAGAGGGTCCAGAGGAGGGCGACAAAGATGATCAAAGGACCAGGGAGCTGCAGTATGAGAAAAGGCTGAGAGAAATGGGTTTGTTCAGCCTTGAGAAAAGACTCAGGGGAGATCTTATCACCATGTTCCAGTATTTAAAGGGTGGCTACAAAGATGGAGACTCTGTTTTTACAAGGAGTCACACGGTAAAGATGAGGGTTGATGGGTACAAGCTACTCCTGGGCACTTCTGATTGGGCACAAGAGGAAAAATTTTGACAATGAGAACAATCAGCTGTTGGAATAATTTCCCCAGGGAAGTGATAGATTCCCCAACATTAGACACTTAAAATTCAGCTGGACAGGGTTCTGGGCCATTTAGTCTAGACTGTGCTTTTGCCAAGAAAGGTTGGACCAGATGGTCCTTGAGGTCCCTTCCAACCTGGGATTCTGTGATTTATTTGCCTCAATAAGAGTAGGGGGAGGGGCAGAAAGAAAAAAAGTACTCCTGAAAGGAAAGAGGGACCTCTCTGTCTCCCTCCTTGTGCTTTCCCCTCTGAGATTCCCTGTTGAAAAGTCATGTTCAGTGCAACACAGTTGTCTCTCATGTTGCAGCTCTTTTTGTTTCTGACACTGACACCTGCCTTTTTGGACAGGAAGAAGCTTCCCATCCTTCTTGGACAAACCGCACACTTGAGACAAACACCTCAAGGTACCAGGAACTCAGGAAACTGGTTTTATCATTATACCAGAGGCCTGGGATTAAAGGCAACTAACTAGTGCCTGCATTGCTACTAAAGAATTGGGCTCTGAAAAAAAACGTACCTCTGTCTCTTGCTCTTTACTCTTTCTGTACCACTGGGGACTGGATCGAAAAGTTACTGCTGTGAAGCCCTTCAATGCGGTTACAAGGCACTAGACATGGTGTGTAACACAATACTCGCCAGTGGCCCGACCTCCTCAGTGTCCTCTCCTCTGCTGCTCACCTAGACGTGCTCTTGTCCTGGGTCCTTGCATCTGACTCCGGAGCTCGGGCCGCAGGTGAAATTTCTTTGCTTCATCTACAAGGTCTCTGCACTGCAGGCTGCATCGTATAAAAGGCTGGGGAAAAACATGAGTCACCGGTACATGCGATGTATTTTAAGATCCCTCATAAGAGCTGTCCTAAAGCCAACTCTCATCAGTTCAGACAGCATTAAAACAACTTGTGGGCAGGCTGTGGCACAGCGTACGTCGGGAAATGCAAAGTCAACTTAAGACTGGACAGCAGCGAGATGGTTCTTGCTGCTATGGCTCAACTCTCACACAAAGTCTGTCACTGCAGGTTCCATACTGAAATAACTACATTGGAAAACAAAGGAGAAGCCACTTCTGCTACATTTAATCCAACAGAAGTATGTCTGAGAAGGAAGACTAACTGAAGGAGTCCAACTACAGGTGAAATCAGTTTGGCTGGATGTGCCCCATTTAGCTGTCAGCATGCATCTGCCATCAACGAAACAAGGAGCACAACAAGCAAAGCAGCTTAGCTGGATCCATTAGTGATCCTGTGGAAACGTGATGTGGAGCTAAGAAGAGACTGTGGGTCTTCCTTAGAAGATGCAGAGGGCACTGCAGCTCAAGGACAGCCTCATCTCCTCCTTGCAAAATGCCATGGAATTCCCCTCCCTGGCTGAGGGCTCCCCGGACCAACCTCCCCTGAATGATCAGCATTCAGTCCCCATAGAATCACAGAATCATCTAGGTTGGAGGGGCTATATGTTGCTGCTGCAGTTAAGTTAAGATTTATTTTTACAATTTCTTGGTGCTTGTACAAGAAGGGCAGGGTGTTCAGGGCAGACGGTGTCACACGGCGCCAACACTCTACTTGCTGCCCTGAGACGATAATGTCCCACTGTTGTGTGTCACTTCCAGATTGGAAAGGCCATTCTGTGCAGTAAGAAAGCTGAGACCCTGTATACACACTGCCTTAGGCTGGTTTTGGGACAGATCTAATTGCTTTGGTACCAGTCCCTTTCATGTTACCTTCAAATTTTATTTCATGTGGACCATTAACAATTTGACTGAGTATATTTTAGCTCTGGCACAACTTAACTGCCTGTGGGCTACGCTTATTTAAGATCAACTGTAAAAGGCAGCTGTATTACAGCGTAGATGTGATGCTAAATCAAGCATTTCTCTGTGGAGAGGACTGCCAGTCACCATTCAGCACCCATCAGGTGACAAGGACTGGAATCACTGATCACCTCACCACCATCAAACCAGAACGCTGCCTTCTTGCCACACCTCGTGTGAGGTCAGCATGGCTTCCTCTTTGGAACTGAACTTCCATTACAAAAGTCTAATTATTTCTTCATCATCCCCAGTTTGGTTTGCCTTTGCAACACACCCCGACCACGCAGAGCAGCAGCATTAGACACAGCTCTGACTTGCACGTTGGCCCTGGACCTACACAGCTGCTGGCCTCATTCAAAGGGATGTTTGCCACCTGCACCTTAACTTCTGAGGAGGCATTTCCCGCCTGGAATTGCACACCAGCAGCTGTTGGCCAAGAATGCTAGAGCTTCTGAATGGAAGGCAGGAAGCATTTGTTAGAAAACTGTAACAGATGACAACAGAAAGGCTGTAACAACTGGGTAGTTACACTGGACAGGGTGCCCTCCCAGTGGAGGGTGCTGTGGCTGCTGGCACAGCCAATGATGTCTGAGAAAATCAGTGGGTGCTGCAGCTGAATGGGGACAACTCCACACCGTCAGCATCAAACAGCACCAGCAGAGAAAGCAGCTATTAACGTGGCCTGTGAGGACAGCAGGCGGCTAACCCGGGGCACAGCCGGCACACACAGGGCCTGGCTCCCGGCTGTTCCCTGCCCAGGGACCCGGCTGCCGGTACCTCGGTGTCGATGACGTCTGTGATGTAGCGGGGGGTGAGAAGCGGCATGCGCACGTACTGCAGCAGCTCTGGCAGCGAGGCTTCCCGATCCTTTTTGGAGTGCTTCACCCAGTTTATAACGGCCTCAAAAACCGGCTCCTCGGAGTCCACCTGGAAAGAGAAGGCAGGCGCTGATCAGACTGTAGGACAGCATTTCAGCGACTGCTGTGGGACAGGCGCCTTCCAGGCTGCTGACACTGCTCACAGCTAGCAAGGGAGTGGGACATTTCAAGTAAGAGTCTGTGGTGGAAATTCCCATGAGCTGTATTTACAGGCATTATGAAATTTCCTCATTTTATTTTTCCTTAGAACTGCAGTTATTTTTTTCTTTACAGATAAAAAATCAACAAGTGCCAGAAGAGCCCCTGCTCGCAAAGGAGCCCAGTGACAGGCAGGGACTCGCTGGGCAGCTCCCCTGACTCCTCAGAGGAGCAGGAGCTATCGTCCTGCAAAATGCAAAGTACCATCACAAAGGCGATCAGAATCATACCCTTTTTTTATGCCTAACCCCTTGCACTGCCCCTTTAGCACTCAAGCCACATCAGATACATTTAAGGTTTTTTTTAAACTTCAATCCACATTTAAGAAAATATAAACAACTGGAGTTCAGAGTGCAGAGTCTTAGGGTGCAAACGGTACTGCTCTATTTTATTTCTCTCTCCACCTAGCACTGGCACATGCTGGTGCTTATACCACTTCTAGAGATTACTGACTAAACCATCTGAAGATAGATAAGAGAGATAAGGGATAGATAAGGACATAGAAAANGTCAGTCAGTGGAATCAGCTGCCCAGGGAGGTGGTGGAGTCCCCATCCCTGACTGTGTTTAAGAGCAGATTGGATGTGGTGTTGAGGGATCTGGTGTAGGGGAGAACTTGTAGAGTAGGGCTGATGGTTGGACTTGATGATCCCAAGGGTCTCTTCCAACCTAAATGATTCTATGATTCTATGATCTAAATTTGAAATATAGAGAACCTCAAGTGCTTTAGATAGCTTTACAATACAGCAGCTCCAGTGCACACTAAGCACAGCCAGGCAAATCCATCTACAATTACTGGAAGCAAAAGAATTATAAAAAGCCCTATTATATATTATTTGTGCTTGGTTTTCTTTTTGCATGTCTTCCAATCACCCAGTGCAAATCAGACATGAATTTGTTATCCTGAGGTCTGTTAACTGGTATTAAATATGAAGATAAAAGGAGATACTGTAATGAGAACACTGAGCCTTCCCACTGATACCGAACTAGTCCACCGTGAAGTTCAGTTTGAAGCTGTCTGTTGCAGAATGTTCTGAAGCAGGGAGCCACAGAGGTTAATTACATGAGGCAGTTCTTCCAAACCATTGATTTATACTTGTGACAGCGTAATTTAAAATGGACTCTTTCTATTTGGATTCCGGGGTGTGGGAAAGTAACAGAAGATTGGTACAGAGGACTGTAAACACGCTCAAGTGACTGGCATGTGGGGTGCTGGAAAACACACAGATCACACTAATTGATGTCTGGTTGTGTGTGCTCAACCAGTAGAACATCTGCACTTAGATAATGTAGGCCTAGGACGGACTCAGGGGCACCTTAGAACATGCAAGATCCTTGCCCTGCTGCTGAAGAGTGAAAAACTCTGAAGAGCAGAATCCTTGAAAGGCTGGCCAGAACAGGGAGCACGAGTGCTCTTGTTCTCTTGCTCACAGGACCCTCTTGCTAGTAAGGACTCTCTCACCCTGCAGTGCCTGCGTCCCCTGCTTGCCTGCTCTGCCCAGGTGCTGCTTCAGAGATGCCCTGATCCACGAGATACTGAGATTAAATTTGTGCTTTGCCTTCAATCTGTGTTTTTGTGGTTGTTCCTGTCTCCTGCCTGCATCAGCTCACACACAGGGAAAGGACAATTAGAGCTCGCAAAAGGAGAGCAGAGTTTTCATTTCCCCCCCCCATTGTTTCCATTTTCCCCCACCTCCTCTTTAAATGCAATAATCCCACACCCTCCTCTTTAAATGCAATAATCCCACACCCTTCTCTTTAAATGCAATCATTTTTGCATTTCCCCTCCTCTTTAAATGCAATAATCCCACACCCTTCTCTTTAAATGCAATCATTTTTGCATTTCACCTCCTCTTTAAATGCAATAATCCCNCTCGCAAAAGGAGAGCAGAGTTTTCATTCCCCCCCCCCATTGTTTCCATTTCCCCCCACCTCCTCTTTAAATGCAATAATCCCACACCCTCCTCTTTAAATGCAATCATTTTTGCATTTCACCTCCTCTTTAAATGCAATAATCCCACATTGTTTTATTCCCTCCTGAAGTGATTGTCCTCTGATACATTTAACAGTTTTGGTGTTCAAGAAATCTTTTTTTTTTTTTTCTGATAAATACAAATAAATAAACACTAAACTAAAGATAGATAAATGCTAAACTAAAGATAGATAAATACTAAACACAGCATCCTGGTGAGCACCTGCCCTTATCTTCTGGAGCTGCCAGGAGATTTTCCAAAGGTGCTCTCTCTCTGACACAGCACGTCACCCTGTGCTGGATTTGCTCCCTTGCCCTTCTTAAGGTATTGTGAATGGACACCTCCCTGAGCCTCTGCAGGGCCCAAATCAGTCTTTTCTACTGAATTTTACTTCACTTGTGTGGATCATCTGATTAGTGTGGCTGTGTCATCCCCAAGTTCCTCATTATTTCCTCCTCACTGTCCAGAAGCGCTGTGTCAGCACTTGCCAGCAGTGCCAGCTACATCAGCACGAAGGGTGCAGGCTGTTAAACCCCAAACACACTCAGCCTCTCTGCACTGCTCACCTTGGGCTGTGCCAGGGACTTGTGCTGCTACCTCACATGCTCTTTGCTGAGCAGACTTATTAACGAGAGGACGGCAGCTTGGCTGAAGGCCACTTTCAAGGCAGACTTTTAAGGCATACATCAAGATTTTTCCTCTGGACTCCCCCCCCTCACTGGCTTTTCAGGAATCCCACCAGAGGTATTGCTTACATTGATTTGCTTCTAAGAGTTTGCATTACTCTGAACTCTGAACAGTGATTGCTTCTATCACTTCTTTTAGAACAGAAGCAAACATCAACTCTTGACAAAGTCCACCTCAATAAAGAAAACCCCAAGCCCTCTCCCCATTACCAAGGAATGTTCAATTCTCAAGAGCACACATACTCCTAGAAAATTTGGAAAAAAGTATTTGACAGGTTTCAGCCAAATAGTAAATCCTCCAGAAATCAACCTTATGGGAACTAAACATCTCTGAAGAATCAAGACTACCCTGCACCATCACACATCCTGCTGCTTGCCAAAGCATAGGACACCTAGATGCCAGGGATGACACATGCATTCCTAATGCTGATGAGTAGTATGGAAAGGTCTACAAATAGAACTTAAAGTCTTGAGGGTATTTTTGAAATGTAGGCACTGAGACAACATGTCTTTGTAAACTCTGAAAGCTCCTCTGGGGAAAGGAGGAGACAAAGGAACAAGAACTCTGCAGAGGTAACTGACTGCAATTGCCTTGCTTACAGGAAATGCCTGTGCAACAACAAATTCTTACATAAAAGTTATATGTTACCGATCAATTTCAGATTACATGGCTAAAAAATTAGAATAAGCTTCTTGGAAAATAAATTTCAAATTCAGGAACTTGTGTGAGAAGTCCACCATAGAAGTATGGACTCATTTCTGACTGGTTTCAACTTCAATGCTTGCACAGTAACAGTATTTTTCAGGTTTTACCTGAATTTCATCACACTTGATGAGCTTTTCAACCTCTTCTTGATTTAAGAGGATAAACTCTTCATGCTGAACCACCTCTGGAAAATGTTTCTGGCTGAAGACCTCTGCAGCTTGCATTAGATCAACACAATTGTGTGTCTCAGCAAAATCCCGAATGCCCAAACAATTTGATGGATCCAGCTGGCTTTCTAGAAACTCACAGCAAGCTTGTTTCACACCTACGGAAAATTGGAGGGGTGAATGAGCACTACATGCTTACTGTCAATGCACTGCTTTGGAAAGGGCTTCAGAACAAGTTCTGAACAACAACAAAAATCCAACTCAAATAACAAGCCTAAAAATACTACAGAAACACACACATGCAAATAATTCTTTGGAGGGATGTGAAAAGACTAAGCAGCAGGCCATGTGTTTGGGCTGTTCTGATCTCTGCCTATTCTATTTAGCCACAAAAGTTAAATAAATCTGATACTAGGGAAAGACTCAAACCTGAGCTGTACTCAGCTTCACAGATTACAAACAAACAAACAAACAAAATCTATACAGCTACCAGATTTCTAGGTTTTCTCCAACATCTTTTTTGGTAGTTGCCTGGGATTTGGGATAACTGCCTGGGTTAGCTCCAGAGGTGCATGTACAATGACATCAGCCCAGTTTGTTATGACCCAGACATGCCACAATGGCAAGTCAAATGACATTAAGGATTTGTTTGTAAGTTGATGGAGCTATAACATTTATGTGCTATACAGCCCACAATTCCTCCTGGGAATCCTCATGCAGAAATACAGTAGCCCAAAACATGGAACAATAACCTGTTTTATCATCCTTTTTTCCACCCAAGTCAGTTCCTCTACCAATGAGATCACAACACACAAGACAACATAAGTTTGACTTAAGTACTTATAAAACATCGTGACTCCCACAATCTGTCTTCCATTCACAGAAGGTCAGATAAATCATCACATCTCTGAACAGCAGAGATTGTGCAGTTTGTGTTGAGACATTGTGCAATTTGTGCTGACACTTGGCAATTACCTTTCAGCTGAAGCAGACATGCTGCTGGGAGCAGTTCCTGGACGTTTTCTACTGTCACATGAACAGTTTCTGTATATACAAAGTCTAGCAGGATTTCCATGGTGGAAGCTGTCAGTCCCTGGATATCTACATAGGGCTTATCTTTCTCTGAGAGCTGTAAGTATAGAAGGGAGAAAAAGGTTATTTTTCAGTCATGAGACTGAAAAGCCAACAATACTCAGCGTTTTTTAAAAATGTGATCTGTCAGAGAGGTTTCAGCAGAGATTTGTCCTTTCTCTTTTGGAGCTCACTAAAAGAATAAGGGGAAGGAGGCAATTTTCGTACAGAGTTCACTTAGAAGCTGAGTAAAAGGGACAGAGTTCATTGTGGATCACACTGACAGCAAAACTGCATTGTAGAATGAGCAAACTGAGATTAGAGATAGTAGAAATTACATGTGTCATTTGTGTGGCAACCAAATTCCCTGCTCATGCATTAACTCCCAGCTTTACTACAACGAACAGTCCAGGGGGATTCCTCCCCGAGCTGGATGTCTACAACACGCTGCAGTTCATACAAAATGGTTTGGGTTGGAAGGGACCTCAAAGCCCATCCCTGAGCAGAGGCATCTCCCACCAGACTGGGTTCTTCCAAGCCCCCTCCAGCCCCTCCAGGGATGGGGCAACCACAGCTTCTCGGGGCAACCTGGGCCAGGCTCTCACCACCCTCCCACCAAAGAAGTTCTTCCCCACATCTCAGCTCCATCTCCCCTCTTGTGTGTCAAACCCTTCCCCGTCTTCCTAGGGCTCCCCTCCCTCATCCAGAGTCCCTCCCCAGCTTTCCTGGAGCCCCTGGAGGGACTAGAAGGGGCTTCAAGGTCTTCCTGGAGCCTTCTCTTCTCAAGGTTGAACCCCTCCAACTCTCTCAGCCTGCTCTCCCAGCAGAGGGGCTCCAGCCCTCCCAGCATCTCTGTGGCCTCCTGGCCCCACTCCAACAGCTCCCTGTCCTTCTGATGTTGGTGGTCCCAGAGCTGAAGGCAGCATTGCAGGGGGGTCTCCCCAGAGCAGAGGGGCAGAATCCCCCCCCTTGCCCTGCTGGTCACGCTGCTGGGGATGCAGACTGGGATGCAGGGCGGGTTCTGGGCTGCTGATGCACATTGTTGATTCATGGCCAGTTTTTCGTCAACCAACACCCCCAAATCTTTCTTGGCAGGACTGCCCTCCATCCATTCTCTGCCCAGCCTGGATTTGTGTTTGGGACTGCCTCACCTCAACACTCCACTGTTCAATTCTGTATCCATTCTGCAAGCTTATGGGGAAGGACCCCAAAAAGAATGACTATAGGCCAGGAAGTTCAGAGTTAAAAGGTTACACGTAGGTTTAGCTTAAATACTTGAAAGTAAAATGATACTACATACAGTGATGGTACTTACACAATCATGACTTTGCCCTTTGACCATTTTATCACCTCTAAGATACATGGTATGGGAATAATTATTTTTTCCAAGGAATGGAAAACACTCAATGTTTTGCAACAGTAAATTCCACAAATGCACAAGCTTTGCACTTCTAAAGGTATAAAATTGATATTATATTTCACAAAGCTGATGCTTTGTAGTTTAATGCACCCATCACAAAGCTGCTGGCACAGCATCTGATGATTCAGGAACAATGGATTAGCAGGTGGACTCACTAATCATACCCTGTACATAGCTGCACACTCTTGTCAGCATGAAGGGACCTCAACAGAAGGATGTCTCCATGCAGCATGCTGCAAACACAACCCTTCCCCCCCGCCCCCAGCTTTTGAAGAAGTAGTCAGCATCACTGCAAACACGATTCGGACAAAAGCCCTTGACTCTTCTTGCCAAGAATGAGACTGCAGCTGGTTACTGACAGGTTGAGCAGAGACTCAGTGAACACAAAGCAGGATCAAAGCATGATCACTTGGCTTAGAATCTGCCACAGGTGGGGAGAAAGGAGATGATACAGAAGTAGAAAAAATAAGAGCAGTCAAGGATAATCCTCCAGAGGCATTTGATGACCCGGCAGCAGAAGGGAAGAAATGTTTCTGCTGAGACTGAACTGTTTCTATGACGAAGAGAGATAGACTTCACAGCAGAGAAAGCACAGGAGGTAATGGTGACACTTGAAGGAATCTTGAGGGAAGAGGCCTTTTAAGTCTGTTGACACAGTGAACAAGCTTTATGACATCCAGAGTTGGAAAGGTACAGCAAATTATCTTGTATGACCTGCTGTATGACAGGCCATGCATGGCATGTAGAAGCTAAAATGACTTCCTAACTCGGGCTAGAGCAAACATTCCGAAAACAGAACTAAGCTATTCGGTAAAACAGACGAAGGACACAGATGTCACCAAAGGTCAGAACCAATCAGACAAGATATTCATAGGATTCCAGCAAACAAATGGAGATATAGGCCATACATACTTAAAAGAAAGAGGGTAAGAAGTAAAAAACATCTATTGACAGGAGATTACAAGGGCACCAGATCTCCTGGTATTACACTGCTCAGGCAGAAGCTGTAGACGTCTGTTCTTCACAGATCAGCCTGGAGCTGGTAAAGAAGTTCCTGTCCCTACAACTAATAATCAGCCATTCACATTCTCTCTTTATACTGTTGCCCAAAATACAAAACTGTGGGGACAACACTAACAGTATAGAGATTACCACCTCCTGCTTCCCTCCCACTTCTGCTGCAGTCCATCACTTCGTTGTTACTCAGTTCACACTTTACTCACATGCTAAGATTACTTGGAAGGAAGGAAGTATTTCAAGCACCTTCACACAATATATGTGGTGCAGAATACCTTGGGATACTAGTGTCATACCTTAAAGAAGGATCTCAGAGTGGAGACAATTTGACTATGAACATCCCATGGAGCCTGAGCTGTAGCCCCAGCCTGCGCACGCTGTGTGATTGCACATGGTGCTTGGTGTGGTATTGTTGGGACAGAGTCCCTGTTTTTATCAATACAGCCACATATTTGGACTCAGAAGCAATGCAAAATTGCAGCCAATGCTACTCAAACACAGCAGCTTTCCTTTCACAGGTGTTTAGTGGTATGATACATATCTCTGCATCTCTGCTGGTAGAATTTCAGTATAGTTTCCTCCTTTGTTGTTCAGTATCAAAGTTCTGCTAACCAGCAGGAAGTAAAGCAATAAGGGATTGATACTACCTAATACAAGCACATTTCTACCAGGTCACAAAAAGTATTCAGCAGTACTGATCCAGAAATGAACTGGAGCATCAAAGGAAAACACATTCCCATAGTTAAGGAGAATCACTTGGAGCCATTGGGAGTTTTGCCCCATGATGTTTAAGTTGCTTCTTCACTAATGCACCAATTTCTTCTGACCTAGAGGGGAAAAGAAATACTGGCATGACACATCTGTGGCTCACTGCATTCTGGAATGCATTCACAGTACAGTGAGGATGACCAGGTAAGAGCCTGGAAACAGACACTGTTTATTTTCAGAACAAGACAACTACTTCTCCATGTTCTAGGGAAAAAAAAACCCACTTCAATTTCTAGAACATACCCACAAAGAGAAGGCAGACTAGTTTCTTTCTGAGGTGGATACAATGATCAGCTCTTAACAATCCCAAGTTATTCTAACTTGGCCAAACAAAGACAGAAATGCCAGTGCAAAACGAGGATCCAAGGGAGCATTTGCTAAAACTGCTCTTAGATTTCCCCTACGAGGAAGTACCCTGCAGGTAAAACTGACAGCCATACCAGTTTTCCCACACTACTCAGTACTTGCACAGCAAAAAGTGTTGTCAAAAGCCAGGTGATGAGTAGCTTCTCCTTATTCTGGAGAATGGGAACAGAAAATGAGGAGAAACCAATACTAAGGAAGACTGAGAACTTTTGAAGTGAATAATAAAGTCAGAAGCGAAAGAAGGAAGGAAACGAGAGACACAAGGATTGGCAAATGCAGTTCTTCATGATGACAACCCGTGATGACAGTCTCAGTGTCACGCCAGCCACGCACAGATGTAACGGCATGAATGACAGCGGGCATAACTGAGGGATCAGTTCTGAACAAAGCCCTGCACAGGCCAAGTCTGACAGCAGCCACACAGGGCAACGAGGCAAGCAGCCCCAAGATTTGCAGGAAGTGAGTGAGGGAAGGCAAAGGAACCCATGCAGAGACTGCAGCCAATCACACAACCCAGTGTTTTGACCTCCCTCAAGTTACAGCCACAGCCAAAACACGCTGCCACCCACAAGTGTTTGGAGAGCAACCCAATGCGCGCCCTTTAGGCTCACCAACATACTTGTCGCTGACACACAGAGGAAGCAGGTCCACTTTGAGGCTTACCAAGCTGTCATTTCCTGGAAAGAACATTCTCCCACAGACACCCAGTAATTGCATGTGCTGTTTGGCAGGTTTGTCATTTTGGGGTTTCCATAAGAAAAAGCAAATTTGGAAGAAATACAAACTGAGCAAAAGAAGTACAACTCTTAAGGCAGTGGCAGTTTGGGAGCTTGAGAGCACTGGGCACTGGATGCACTTTTTTTCTAGGAAGAATTACCTCTCTGAATTAAGGTCACTAGAAGGTTACAGTTAAAATGAAAATATAAAGAAGGAAGGAGAGATGATCTCAGCTTAGATGCAAGGTAGATGCAGCCTTTGTCAGCAGCCACAAAGAATGTTCTGTAGCACACAGAGTGATCAGATCTCCACAGACTGCCTAGCTAAAGTCCAGGAAGCCAAAGCATTGACAGGAACATAGACAGGAGCACAAAGAAGCAAAGGCAGTTTACTGTACTGCTGTGCACCTTGAAGCCATTGGGAAACTTCAGCCTCCAGGGACTGAATTTGCTTTGTGTATTTTTTTTCTAATTACATTTCCTTTGCACAGAAAGAGCATAAACGTGACAAAATTCCATGAAGGGACAGAAAATATATTGGCATGTGGATAGTCCATGTATGTCTATTTTTCGTTGCTCTGCAAAGGCCTGCGAAAACTAAGGCACCTGCACACCCAAGAGAGCAGGCACACAGACAGCTCTGCCAACAGTGCTCAGGGTGGGATAAAACATAGCAGAAAATTGTTCTCTCCTGCAAGGACCACTGGGCTCTCAGGGACAACTTCACCACCTTGAGCTACTTTGTATTTTTTCTCCCTAATGGGGAGGTTGCTAGGAGAAGGAAAGCACCTTCTGTAAGAAAAAGCCATGAAGACTGATCCAAACTTACGCAAGACAAAGCATCTCACGTTTAACAATATGAGCAAGTACTAGCTTTAGCTCAAATATAAACATCAGTGTTTTACAGAAATCAGCGTGCAGGTAGTGTGAGTCAATACAGTAAGTTCTGTGAGAGCAAAGGTGCTCAGCCGAGTGCAGCAGCAGGGCCTGATGCTGCCCCAGCCCAGCGCCGGAGGTTACATCCTAGATGAGAGCAAAAGCACAACCCAGCACACACCAGCTGATCAGCCAGCGCGCAACAGAGACGGGGAGAGGAGTTAAAAACCCTCCATTTCAGTTCTAACGGGCTGCCTCAGTTCACCACCCGGTGACACACGCCACAGCTCACACAGCTCTGTGTTAGAGCCAGCACCCTCCAATGAGAAAAATGCCCAACAGCACGAAGATCATAAACCACTGCTAGAAAAATCTGTAAATGTATCAGAGCTTTCCTGCTTGCCACCTCAGCCTGGCAGCTCTCCGGTGCTCAGGTGGGTCATGCAGCTGACAATGACTCAGACCACAGTCCCAACTGCAACCTCCAATTCCCACCACACATGACAAATGGTCTCCAAGAGAAGAGGTAGAATCACGGTAAGGGCATCCAGGGCCACCAGGAGAGGAACCAAAGGGCTCCAAGTCCACCACGAGGGGACACTGGGCAACTACAAGGGGCTCCAGAGATACCCAGGGCCACCTTGAGGGGGTCTGGGGCAACCATAGGGAGAATCTAGTGCTGCCACAGTGGGATCCAGGGCCAACATGAAGGGACCCAGGGCCAACATGAAGGGACCCAGGGCCCCTATGAGGGGATCCAGGCCCAGCTGCTGAGCAGCCTCACAGAGAGCAGCCCAAGCATTAGGCAGCCCTGCCTCCTCCACCCACGGAGCACCCCGGCCCAGCAGCAGCCCATGGTCTCAGAGCTCACCGACCTCGCTGGTGAACATGGCGCAGAAGTAGTCACTGCAGGCAGCCAGGACGATGCGGTGGGCCGGGAAGTCCTTGTGCTCCACACGGAGGGTGACGTCGCAGAGCGTGTTGCTCTTCCGCAGGGCGTTCATGGCGTTGAGAATGGACTTGGCGTGCGAGTTGGTCATGATGTCCTTGGGGGGGGCCATGGCGCCCGGCACCTGCGGGCACAGCCAGCACGGCCACATGTCACGGCCCGCCCGCCACGCCGCCAGGGGGCGCCCTTTCGCCNGGTTGCCGGGCAACGGGCTCTGGCCGCCGCCTGGGCCTAGGCAGGCACCGAGCCCCCGAGGTCCGGCCTCCGCTGCGCACCGGGGAGGCCTGGTCGAGTCTTTCCTCACAGAAGCGGTGCTGAGCGTCACCCCGCACCGGAAGATGCGGCTGGGGCTTGTTTAGGAGTGGGGAAGTTCGGGAAGACCCGTGGTCTCCTGTGGTGCTTTAAACAGGGCGTGGGCAGGTTGAGGGAGGGTCGCCTCCCTCCCCCCTTCCCCGTCCGCCCTGCTCTGGTGACGCCACATCTGGAACACTGTCCAGTTCTGGGCCCCCGAGTTCACGATAGACAAGGAATTGCTGGAGAGAGTCCGGTGGAGCCCTATGAAGATGCTCAGGGACTGGAGCATCTCTCTGATGAGGAAAGGCTGAGGGACCTGGGGCTGTTTAGCTGAAGAAGAGCAGATCGGGAGGGCTTTTCATCAATGCTGATGAAGAGCTTGAGGGCAAGGGGCAAGAGGATGGGGCAAGACCGTTCTCGGTGCCTGTGCCAGGACAAGGGGCAGTGGGCACAAACCGGAACACAGGAAATTCCATCTCAACACAAGGAAAAGCTTTCTTACTGTGAAGGTGCCAGAGCTCTGAAACAGGCGGCCCAGAGAGGGTGTGCACCCTCACGGCTGCATTCCTGTCCAACCTGCTCTGAGTGACCATGCTTCGGCAGAGAGTTGGACTACATGATCTCCAAAGGTCTGTTCCAGCCCTGGCTGTTCTGTGGTTCTGTGAAATAGTACAATGTAATCAATCCACTGTCTCGATGAGGATAAGCCTGGTAGGAAGGGCAGATCCCTCACCACAGATTGTACCCTCAGGATGCAGGTCCCTGTCCTGCCTTCTCATTGTGTTACTCTTTGAGGGTAAACACCCTAGAGTTAACTGCTGGGATTGTTGGAGCCAAACCGTGAATGAGGCCACGGAAAACTGACTTAAAATCCCAGGATTTTTAAACGAGTGCTATTTTTGAGCTCTTCCCACACACATAGCTCAACATCTCCTCCAGATCGCCTCCAGCTGACACCCCTTAGCTCATGGTGCTGCCACCTCCGCTCTCCCTCTGCCCTCGAGCTTGTTGCCATCCTGCCAGGTGCCTGGGAATAATTTTTAAAGCTTGAAGCAATACATATAGTCAGGTAGTCACTCTAGAATCATTGTTAGTGACCTGAGAGAAATTCTCAGCTAAATGTAGAACAAATTCTGAGTTAAGAAATATATGTGTGGAGATTAAGGTATCCTGGCTTGGAGGCTGACCATCAATTCATAAACTTCCTTCTCAGAGGAAGGTCAGTCTGTTTTGAGGCTGCATGTGAAAGAAGAGTTTGGAAGATCTGTTAAACGTACTCATCTAGCAAGCAAAGAATTGGCAAGATCCAGCAGCTGGAGGTGAGAAATCAGTGTTTAGCCAGGTGGGCAGTCAGCTACTACCTTCAGAGCTGCCAGATGCTCTGCCATGTAGGATCTTTAAATCATTATGCAGTGTCTCTTTCTCTAGGTCCAATTCAAGCAGAAATTACTGTGCTTGAGGCAGGTACCAGTAGGTACCAGACGCTTTGTGTCAGACTACGTCAGCGTACGGTCCTCTTGGAACTTAAGAGGGATGTTTGATGGAAGTGTCAGAACAGACTGTCAGTCCACAAGAGCTGCAGCCTGGATCAACAGAGAGAAAAGTCAGGTTTTGCCTGCACAGTGCTTGCCTCTGTGCTGTGTGCTTTTTGTTTCCCAACAGCCACATCAGATCAGTCTCTGCATCCACCTCGTGTTGGTTTTCCAAGGCTATATATGAAATTCCTGACAGTATTGAAGACTATTGAAAAAAAATCCATAACTTCCCTGCCCCCCTCCCCCCCCAAATGATCTTTTACATACAGGGAAAACTAAGGTAAAAATTGCATATTGAAATTAAACTCTATATCACAAACAATGAGGATTACAGCACAGAAAGTACTCATACTGTATGTTTATGAAATAGGTACACATTTTAATTTTTTTAATTTTTTGGGAGCTGGGACTGTTTAGTTTGAGGAAGAGGAGGCTGAGGGGAGACCTCATCACTCTCTACAACTGCTTGAAAGGGCACTGTAGAGAGGTTGGTGCTGGTCTCTTCTCACGGGCAATGAGCGACAGGACAAGAGGGAATGGCTGCAAGCTGCAGCAGGGGAGGGGTAGGCTGGCCATGAGGAAAAAGTTTTTCCCAGAGAGAGGGGTCAGTCAGTGGAATCAGCTGCCCAGGGAGGGGGTGGAGTCCCCATCCCTGACTGTGTTTAAGAGCAGATTGGATGTGGTGTTGAGGGATCTGGTGTAGGGGAGAACTTGTAGAGTAGGGCTGATGGTTGGACTTGATGATCCCAGGGGTCTCTTCCAACCTAAATTATTCTATGATCCTATGATTCTATGAATACTGACAGATGCATTAAGTTGTTCTCCACATTAATGTCCTTCATTTATTTTTTCCTTATACATAAGTACTTTAAAACAGGAGAAAATGAATTCAAATAGAGAAAATAAAACCCATCAACTTTGTAAATGTGTGGACAGTAGCAAGGTCCATCATATGGCTCAGAAATAACATACAAATAAATTTATGACAGTAACTGTGGTATGTAACACAGTAACCAGAATAATTTGTAGAGCAGAGTCTGGGAAAATGGGCATGTCATTCCCACGTGGCTGCATTACACCATGGTGATGGTATCTATAACATGGTGTAGGAGTGCACCATGTTCTCAAAGACACACAGAACAAGGCCCTGAGCAATCTAATGTAACAATGGTCTCTAGACCCCCCCCATCTAAATTGTGCTCTGTGTTAATGTCCACAGAGCTAAATGCCTTGACTTGATAGGACTTGTGGTCATATCCTTGGAGTGACCTCTGGGATTGCATAGAATGCTCCCACGTAGTACAGTTTGGGGAAGAAACCTGGGAGAACCTTGTCTGTAGGCTTGTTTTTGGGTTGCTCCCTCAGTATGGCTCAGACTTAGAGTCCTTGTGTTGCTGGGACAGTGCCAGCCCAGTAAGTGGAGGAGCTGCCTGTGTTGTGCATATCTCCAGGTCGTGTAGGCTAAGAACACTGTGAGGAGATCCCTGTGCATCCCAGCATCTCAGGCTGCTTTCAGCCCTTCTTTCAAACATACTGTCTTTCCCCTTAGAAAGTCAAGTCAGGCTTTCCCCACATTTCACTTGGGAACCCAAATTCACAGTCTGAGAACTTTTGCCTTTGCTGTTTCTGAAATCTCTCTTGTCCCTCCCTTACTGTCCCATACTCCATAGTGATAGAGGTTTTCGGAGCTGTCATTGGCCATCAGAGTAAACCGAGAGATGCAAAAACTCCCGCAGCTCCCACAGTTGCATGTGTGTTTTGGGAACTCACTGATATGGCTGAGACAAACATCACTCTGTCCTATGGAGGCACGAGGATTTCAAGGAACAAGTAAATGGATTTTGGAAGTCAAAGACAGATGGGACAGGGTCATGCCAGCTGTGTCTGCCTTCATACAACCGCGGTGCTCGCAGCGTCAGCGCAAGTTGCCGGGACAGGTCGGCGGTGTCAGAGCAGTAAAGACATGCAAGAACTCTAGAGACACAAAGTAGAAGTGCACAGAAGAGATCAGGAGCTTTAGCCTAAGTACAGGCAAAAACATTACAAACCAATTTTGATTTGCAAACAAAGTGATTTTATTTTAAATACTTCTTAAGTGATAAAAGTCTTTGAGGTTTAAGTGCAACAGAGCTAATGTACTATTAAGCGTTGGACTGGTGTCTAATTGTTCATTCTCAGTGAAAATATTTTATGTTAAACATTCTTTTGATTCCTGGAAATCTCTAGTTTTCCATACCAGATCTTAAAAAAAGCCCAACCAATCAAAACTCCAAAGTCCAGCATTTTTACGTAGCGCTTGCTGGGCACAGAAAATTGTGTTGTTATGGGAGGACAGATGGTTTGGGGAGGGCAGAGGAACAAAAGTTGGAGCTGGGTTGACTGTAAGTCATCTACATCAAAACTGAAAAGAAGCTACCACCAGATCAGGGAACTTCCTCCAGAGGATGGATCTCCAGGAGGGTTATGCTCTAGGGGATAGAGGCACTCAAAGTGCCTAGTGTCTTCAGGTAGGTATTGCACTGAGCTGCTCATCTGAGGATGTGTGAGTCTGTTTTCAGTGTGTGCTGTTTCTCTTTTCTCTAGGAGAAAAAGTCAGTTATCTCATTTCAGCTCTTGTTACAAGCCCTGGGTCAAGAAATTTCTTTATCCTTTTTCAGTCCAACCGCCTGATGGATGTTTTTAATTTGAAAACAAGGCAAGGTTTACAGGAAGAGGGGATTTCTTGCATCGGAGCAACTGATATTCCTGTGAAAACAGGCCAGCACGTGGGCACTCAAGCTCTCCTTCAATCTCAGAGCAGAAGCAGGCCACTCCAGACTCTTCAGCAGTGGTTTACCGGTTTGGGATGGGGAAGAGTGTTGTGGCTGTGATCAAGGAAGAGACCAGACTCTTTGATCCTCTACTTCTTACATGTTGATATACAATTGGCTTTACTGTGGAGCAAGCCAACTGGATCCCTGGGTGAGAAACTCATGCTTGGTGTCAGGGGAGTGGGCAAAAAGGGAACCAGGCTCAACAGATAGCAGGGTTGTGACTGTCACTGTTGTGGCCCATGTTCACCCATAGCTGTCTCAAAATATCCCACAGGACCTTCCATTCCTCCTTTTATGCTATGTTTCAATACCCCTCTACAAAAGTCTGTGAAGAAAACATGATAAGCCCCACTCTGATTTTCTGCTTTGCAGGGGAGCAGTTCTGTTGCCGTTTCTCATGTCTGGATGAGGAGTTGTCTCTTGTTGGAGCTGTGGTGAGAGCTGGGAGCCACCTGGTAACATTACAGCACAAAGTCACTTCCCTGGATATTGGACGGTCTGGAAGCACCTGTGGACCATGTAAATATAAATAATAAGAAAAAAGCCCCAACAACTTATAAAGGTTAGTAACAAGACTGCAACTGTATGTAGTTTGTCCTTTTAGGACTGCTGTGTGAAATCTGTGGAGAGGAGTCTTCCAAAGAGCCTCTGGTGATAACTGGTAAATGTAGTGCCAAGGTAGACCTAGAGGGGTAAGGAAGAACCTCAGACGTGGGTCTTAAAAGTCCTTGGTGCCTTGGGAGTCAAACAGGAGCCCTCCCCCTAGCCAGGCATAAACCCTTTGTTGAGGCTGGGATGATTTCCATGATCGGAACTTTTCGGACATCCATAAGGAGGTGCTCAAGTCCGAGTGGAGTGGTCACTAATAGGGTGTGTGTGGGCACTAACAGCATGAACAGGGAGGGCAGGGGGCAAGAAAACCTGACTCAGTCTAGGGCAGATATGGTGTTGGAGGTGATGGTCACTGTCTGCAGCCGAGAGGAGGAGTCAGAAGGATGCATATCCCCTGACTGAGCAGAGATCCCCACACTGTCATCTCAGAGCTTTGCCTGCTCTGGTCAGAGAAGCAACAGTTCTCATGTTGGGATCACGTCTCCTTTTAGAAGGAGCAACCACACAAGACTAGCTGGAGTTTCAGTTTAGCAACGAGATACATCACATGCAGGATCTTGGCTGATTTATGGGGTCATGATCAGGTGCATCTCCAAGAGAAGCTGCATCATGGCTGACTTTCTCCTAGGGCTACTCCACACATACTCTTTTATTGACATTTTTTTCTGCAGGGGACTGATAACTGGTAGGGAGTCAGTGTTGGCCTGGCTCACTGATGGACAATCACAGCTTTTGGGCTTGTTGCAGTCTGTAAGCATGGAAAGGTTCATAGCAGATTCAATTTTTTTCCTCCATGAACTGCAGGGTGCTGTTACCTTCAGCTGTCTGCAGTATGGCTGTTGTAGCCCTTCCCCTTCAGCTGAAATCAGCAGTGGAAATCCTGTGATTATGATTGTCTTCTTCTTGCTCTTTATGGGATAAAATAGGATCTGTGGTCCAATAAATGTAGACTTAACACGGAAAATGCTTGCAAATCTAGCATCGCTCAGTTTAAATCAAATCACTGATCCTCCCCCAAAACACCATTACATAACCATTATGTAAAGTGTCTCAAAAAACCTGAAATGTCTCTTGTAAAAATACCCTACCTCCATCATGGAGCTATTGTGAAAACACACAGAAGAGACCAAAAATATTACCAAGGAGCTGTCGAGAGGAAGCCAAAGGACCCATTCTAAATAGAACCGTGAAAAATTGAGGGATCATTGTATGAGTCCTGTCAAAAGGCATCTATGAGAATGGTTCCAAAAATCACACAAAAGATGGGTGATTTGCTGCCTTGGCTGCTTTGTGGGATTTTATTCTTTTTTTGTCCTTTTAATGTAACGTTTATGGCTGTGCTTTGATGTTAGAGATCACTTCCAAAATGGCTTCTATGTGGTGTTATTTGGGACAATTTTAGAGTCACCAGTATGGTCACCGTAAATCCACATGGCTTGACTGTAGGGCAGCTTCACAACTGTGATGCCAGGAAAGATGAAACCAGGACTCCCTAGTGGGGGTGACTATCCAGCAGGTATCCTCTATTGCAGCGCTGGACACACAGGGGTTCGCTCCTCCAAACGTGCTGCCAGACAAAGCCAGTTTAACAACATAGATGCACCCCCCTCATTCATATGCAAGAAATAGTTAACATATGTCCTAGTTTCCAGTAACTCATTACCACATACTACCTTCTTCTTGGAGCTCCCCGTTCTTCAGAGATGAGATAACATCGTGCTGGCTGACATAATTGCTGCCGGGTCTTCCTGTCTTGGCACTGGTCAGAGCTCTGCAGGGGGTAGGCCCCTGGTTGTGGTCAGCCAAGTTAAAGAGCAAAAACCAGCCAATACTTGCTAACTCATACTTAGGACAAGAGCAGCCTAGTTATGTCAAGCAAACCTTCAAGCCATTCTTAGCCTTATTCTTTAATTCAACTGCCTTGACGATTTTCACAATTGTTTCACCAGTAACACCCTGTGAGCGTATCCTTTAGATGGCCCTTTGATGGACTGTCCTGGTTTGGCCTCAGACAGCAACAAAGAACCATGAGGCAGCCGCTCTCTCCTGAGCCCATCCACAGCCGAGAGGTAAGAATCAGAGGAAAAAGGCAAAACTGGTGAGCTGGGACAAAGGCAGTCACTAGAACAACAAACCAGTAACAGAAACACAGATAAAGTAGTATAAAGACACGATTACAATACTGATCAACCATTCACTCGCACCCCAGACTGTCCCAGACCACACTGCCACCACTGACCTCCTGTCCCCTTCCTGGCCAGCTCCTGGCTACCCCCTGGACATGGCTCACATGGCATAGAATACCTGTGCCCTGCTAGAGCTAGGGGAGAATTAACCCTGTCCCTCCCAGAACCAGGACATGGACTCACTGAGGAATTTGATAAATTGCTTCGGTGGGGCCTTACATCTATATGTTTTCAAACTGCCTTTGGCTGTGGCTTCTGGGGTGCTGGACCTGTAGTTCAGATTATTTTTTCCAGCTTTCAGAGGACTTAAAAAATTGTTACTGGGCTGGGGCTTTGGGTGGGTGATTTTTCAAATGCTCCTTGGCTTTATCCCTTAGCTGAGGTCTTTGAGTCAGTTTAAAATAATTTTGGATATCAAGATTCCAGAGTTGGCGATTGTCTTCAGGAATATTGTAAGAAATGTCTCAGAAGTGTGATCTCAGAAGTGATATAAAAAGCACTTGATCTTTAGCTCATCTCTACAATGGCATGTGTCTCTGGGATGTGATTTAGATGTTTGATTGATGTCATCTGCGAGGTAGTTTCAGAATGTGTGTGGCATCTTCCATGGACATGACTAAGGACAATATAGCGAGAAGCTGTAAGCATGTGATGTAGCGGTAGCCATAAAGATACAGCAGGATATGTTACTGTAGAAGTGTCCACACACCACGTGAGGGCAGAGTAGCTCCAAATCTGCTCTAGCAGCTCTACAAAGCAAGCCTCTTCCCAGCATCAGTAGGAAGATAAACTCGGTGGGTGTGTCTTTGTGTGTGACAGTGGTTGGAACCATCCCTGGCGTTTCTCTCGAAGCATCAAAGCGGGAGCTAATGGTCCCTCTTAAATTATCAGACATCCAGGCAAAGCAATATCTGGATATTGTCATGTTGTGTCCAAGATGAGGCTACTCAGCACCTTATCCAGTATGGGTCTGAATTGTCAAAGGAAGTGTCATTGTTCTGGCATCTGTACAGGAGTGTGTATAGTGAGTGCACAAGCTTTACCATCTACTCGTGGGGTGGTTGTGGAAGCATGTCCTTTCTGCTGCATATCAGGGTGCGCTGTGACAGTCCTGGGTCCCTAACCTGCTCCCTGAGGTTGAGTTCCTAGACTTCAGCACTAGAAATTGGAGGAGTGGTGATCCCGCAACACCACCAAGCAGAACTTGTGAGCACAGCATCGTGGAAGTTCCAGTGCCTAGGGCTTGACATGATGCCCTTGGTGCTCAGTGAAGAATGCACCTGCTGGTTGTCATAGCATGCACTGGAGTTGCTGCCCCTGGAACCAGCCTTTTTTCACCTTCTGCCACACATTGAAACCCTGTTCCTTTTTCATAACCTGTTTTGCCTGACTTTGCTCTCAATAGCTGTGCAGTTATACCTTAGGGGACATCTACTCACATCTGCACTACTGGTTGGGTACTGAGGGGAGAGCATGCCCTTGATGGCTTGTGAGGAGGTTACTGTGGGACCCACCATGTTCTTGTGTTTCTTTTGCTTTGTTTTTATAGAGTGGGTTTTTCATGCCAATCAGGACCCTCCATCTCACACATAACCTTCAGTCTTTACCACTTCCCTAGAATACCATGATGTGTGTAATCTATTCTCTTTCCCTTGCACGTCCCTTGCTTCTGGCCGGGGGTGTGTGTGTGTGTGGCTGGGGGGCTGGATTGTCAGACTCGGGTGACACGTGATGTCCTGGGATAAGTAAATGAAAAGAAAAGGCTGACAGTGTATCTAAAAGAATTAGTGGATCAGAGTGGAGTTAGTGTACAGAATATTCCCAGCTTGCCCAGCACTCCTTGAAGTGGTGCGGTGCATGTTGCCCAGGAGGTCTCTGTCCTCAGATGGGAGGACACACAATCAAGAATTAGATCCTGTCATAGTGGGGAGCTTTTTGCCCCTTTTCCCTGCAACTAAGTTTCATTCTTCTAGTACTAGGGTCAGTCAGTGTAATGAAGGCGCCAATGCAGTTGACACAGAGATATCGTGATATTGTGATTCTTTGGGCAGGGATTTCCTGGGCCAGAGTTTGAGGGGAAAAGCAGAAAGAGCGTGGGTGTGTGTGTCTAGTGGTCATTTCACTCGTGATGAAAATGTTGGGCAGGCCAGCTAGAGGAGGTGATGGATTTACTAGTGATGCATAAGAACTGGTTGGGGATGTAATGGGTGCTGGGGATGTTTGGCTGCTGGGATCATGACTTGGTGGATTTGAGGGAAGTGAGGAATGCAAGCAGCGCAGTAACAGCTCTGGCACCAGGAAATTGGACTTTGGCATGTTCAGGGGTTAGGTGAACAATGACAATGAAGGTGGCCCTCAGATGGCAAAGCTGCCCCCAGGAAAGCAACTAAACCTTCTGGGCTAATCTCCACAAACAGAAAAAAGGCTCAGCCTGATCTGCTGGAAGTCAAGCAAGCATGGCAGGAGGCCAGCATGGGTGAAAAAGGAGTTCATTACTAAGTTCAAGTAAAAGAATTAGGTGCACAGAAAGTGAAAGCAGGGATGGGCTGCCCAGAAGGACCACAGAAACATCACTTGAGGATGCAGCGGTGGAGTCAGGAAGTGTTGTCACAATGGGTTGTGTGTCTTGTTGAGGAAGGACATGAAAAAAGTCCCCAGGCTTCACTGTCATGGCCTCCCTGGTCTCCATGCCTACTGGCAGCATTTTAGAGAGGGAGATACATTAAAAGAAGGTAAGCAGGTTACATAAGGAAACTGGACATACATAACCCTGTGAGACCTGACATAATGTACCTGAAGGCACCAAGGGAGCAGGTTGATGTCATTGCAAATGCCATTCTACATCTTCATTGAACATTCTTGGCATTTCTTGGGAATGATCTTGATGAAGAAGACATGTCACACCTGTCTTCAAAATGGACAAGGAGGAGAATCCAGGAAATGACAGGCCAATCTGTCCCTGGAAAAGTTCTTGGAGCAGAACCTTCTGGAAATGACGTCCAAAGGCATGAAAGCACACAAAGGACAAGAAGGTGACTGGAATGGTCATGATCTCTTCCTGGGTTGGGCACTCTCAGATGCTTCTTTTTAGCCTGGTCCACCTGTGATGAGCATGAGCCCTGGAAAGCTGGCAGTGCCAAGCTCCTGCCAGCCTTGAACTCAGACATCCCTCTGTGTTCAGGGCCCATGAAGAATGTCAGTAATGCTGTTTGTAAGTGGTCCTACCCTGTGGTTGTAACCACCTGAGACATCTTTGACAACCTCACAGGGGGATGTGCCCAGCTAAACTGAGAATGTATTTGGGACGGGCGGGTTGGATGAGGGCTGTAATTCGTGCAATCCCGAGAGGAAGCTCTTTGTCTCTACAGCACAGGCTCTGCAGCCACTGGCAGCCTGTCCCCGCACACTGACATGTGTGTAGGAAGTATGTATGATATCCACGCCTTTCGGGGCTCCAACTATGACCTGGGACAACCGTGGACTCCATTTCTGCCACACTGACCATGCAGCAGCTTGCTTTTGTTGGCTCAAGTGCTGCTCAGCTCCTGCTGTCCTGTTGTGTGACTGGTGCCTGATGGAAGGGAGACGGTCCCTCAAAGACTCTAGTCTCTTCCCCAAGCAAAGAAAATGCTACCATGAAGAAGAAGGGAAATGGGTGTTTAGTTGGTAGAGGGCTTTGCTGTCAACTTGCTTTACACTCTGGGAAAACCAGCTAATCTGTTTAAAGCAATGGCTGCAATAAACTTTAAGTGAGATGCTGACTTTCTGTTTTATCTTATTTTTTAATTTTGTTTCAGAAGACTTGGAAAAAGAGCACACAAATTAAATTTGTCCTGATTGTCACAGTCTATTTGTGATAGTAGTCAAAACTCAGGTTGCTGTCTCTGTCCTTTTATCTTGGGGTGACGGAAGCTACAATGAGTAATGAACGAGCACGTTTATTCTTTATGAGAAAAGGGTGTCCCGTTACTTTTCATGCTTTGGCCATCAAATGCAAGAGTCTCTTGTGTAGCTCTCGTGTGTCTCAGACAAATAAAGGGATGATGGTTATGGGCAGAATGCCTTCAGGGGAATTGGGACGGGATGCTGCCATTTCATTTCTTATCACAGACTCACAGAATCTCAGGGATTGGAAGGGACCTTGAAAGCTCATCCAGTCCAATCCCCTGCCAGAGCAGGAACACCTAAGACAGTTCACTCAGGAACGCATCCAGGTGAGTTTGGAATGTCTCCAGAGAAGGAGACTCCACCACCTCCCTGGGCAGCCCCTGCCAGTGTTCCCTCACCCTCACTGTGAAGGAGTTATTCCTCATATTGAAGTGGAGCCTCCTCTGTTCCAGCTTGCATCCATTGCCCCTTGTCCTATCACTGGATGTCACTGAGAAGAGCCTGGCTCCATCCTCCTGACACTCACCCTTTACATAGTTATAAACATTAATAAGGTCACCCCTCAGTCTCCTCTTCTCCAAGCTCAAGAGACCCAGCTCCCTCAGCCTTTCCTCCTATGGGAGATGCTCCACTCCCTCCATCATCTTGGTAGCCCTGCCCTGGACTCTCTCCAGCAGTTCCCTGCCCTTCTTGAACTGAGCGGCTCAGAACTGGACACCATATTCCAGATGGGGTCTCACCAGTGCAGAGTAGAGGGGGAGGAGAACCTCTCCCCACGTACTGACCACTATGGTTTTCTAACGTTGAAGTTCCACCAGTACAGATCCCTTTACAAGTTAATGAATACAGGTTGCCGTCACCGGATTTTGGTACTTCACCATACTGAGACACCAGTCATAGCAAGCATAACCATGCTTGTTGAGCTTGTTGTGGATGCCAGAAAAAGTCTGACATTTTGGGAAAGAAACCACCTCCACGTGTCATGGGTTGACCTGTGAGGTCAGCTCTGGAAAGAATATGGGATAGGTTTGCCACCCTAATCCAGTTTTGTGTCCTCTCTCTTAACAGTGTTGGACTCGACAGTTAGGACGCTTAAGTGATCAGCATCCAAAGATGTTTGGAGAGCTCTGTGACTTTGGGGCATGAGGAAACTGGCTAGCCCATGTGCAGGGACATGCTATTTTATTTGTCTTGAGTGCCTCCAGTATTTCAAGAGCAGAGTGCCCTAGCTGTAGTAGTTCTGGTATTGGGGTGCCGTCTACATTCTTACCTACCCACCCACTGTCTTTAAGGCAACCAACACTCCAATCCCAAGTGGGGACTATTGCTGGATTTCCCGTGGAGCAGCAGAAAGCACAATGCCCCCATGGATAGCAGGTGAATTAAAGGAGCATGTTGCTGCATTCCCCAGCTCTCTCTAGTGTTCACTCTGGGTACATGCCACAGAAGGGGTCAAATTGTTTGACTTGGATTATGTCTGTCTAGGATTTGGGTGTGATTCTTCTCTTTTGTTTTCCTAAGATGGCTTTCCATACTGGGAACTCACCTTTCCCAGCTTGGCACTTGCTTGTACAATGACATCCTAGCTACATCTGGAGAGAAGAAAACGAACAAGTGCTATCCCAGTGAATGGCTGTGGTTAGTCTGTGACTTGTAATGTCACTCGTTTGTCAATGGCTGTGGTGTTCATTTTGGGGTGTCTCATAAGTAGGGATTTCCTGATGCAGTTAGCGTATGGTGTTGGGGAATTTGGAGTTACGCTGGGGATCCAGAAGATCTTCTACTTTTGAAGAACCAGTTTATTTCTGCAAATGGAAGTAGCTATGAGTCTTTCCCAGTCACGTGCACATGAACAGCCCTTAAGGAGAAGGAAGAAGATGGTTCAGTTTTTCTTTTTTAATGAGCCAAACACGAGAACTAATTTTGAGTATCTGTAGGACATCAGAAGATGTCAAGATTCAAGTATGACAACAGGGCTTATGCTTTGTAATTCGTACCCAGGCAGCATAGCAGAGTTTCAGATTTGTTACAGAATACAAATCTAAGTTTTGGATCTCATTCCTCTGATCTCCTATCTCTCAAGTTTCTCTTGAGAGAAGGCTACAGGGCTCATACAAAGAAAAGGAAAGCAGACATAGACTCTGGCTAGGAGTCTGACTTTGTGTGTGATACTCTGTTATATGATGCCCCTGCTGCTTTAATGCAGCAGACCTGTCCTGCTCGTGTGAGCCCAAAGACAAGATGCAGTCAAGGAACAGATCAGGGGTGCAACAAGGTGGGCCTGATCCATGGGGTCAGGAGAGGGACACTTGTGATACAATGCTGTTGCATAAAGGTAGACAGTTTCCCTCTTCCCTCTGAAGAAGAAGGTGAGGAGGATGGTGCCAGGTCATATGGACACAGTGCAGTTTCCCAGTTCTCTCTCAAGCAGTGCAGAGGGCATCCGAGCAGCAGCCACCTGATTTGGCTGAGAGAGGCAGCCAGCCAGCTGCTGAATAACCAAGGCAATAAATGACCAAAAGCAAGGTGCTTTTCACATGCAAGAGGATAGAGGCCAGCTGCTGGTCAGCAACAGGGCTCGTTTATTATGATCACACAAGAATGACTTATACAGTTGCAGTAATGGCAGCAGAACCAAAGCTTTCCCAGGGCCCACAGGCTCCCCGCTGTGTTGGGCAGCAGTGGGAGGGTTTATGATGGAGAGGATGGATTTGGGAGATCCCTGAGCTGCAGGGAGTGAAATTGAGGCTGTTCCCAGTGGCCTGTGTCCTCCTGATGCTATCATTCCCTCCTTCTACATGAGTTACCCTTAAAATAGAGGAGGGCAAATGCAGCCCCCAAAATGAATATTCTGCATGGAGGACGTGTATCCGGGAACTAACAGCCTTTTCCAGGAGTGAGGTTTGGGGGCAGTGAGGAGGCCAGATCCCATTTCCAGGGCACCTGACCATGAGCCCAGTGTGTGCAGGTTGGAGTGCCCTGCATGTGCTGCAGCTTGTGAAGGTGGAAGGAGCAGTGAAGGTGGAGGAGCCCTGCGTACCTTTGGGCGCCGTGGCCTGGCACTGCTGAGTGGCCCTAAGCAAAGCATGTACATTTCTTCAGGGAGATGTTTGGATTTGATTGAGAGACCCCTTGTTAGACACTGTGGGACAGATTGAAAGAAGGGTTCAACATCCCAGCTCATTATATAATCTGAAAGTGAAGGTCCTGCCCAACCTATGAGACTCCCAGTGGTTGAAGTGGAGCATCCCAAACTGGAGGCATTCAAACATTAAGTGCATACATTATTGCTTTTATCCGACTACCCGTGCTCTTCCAGTTGATGGCATGGGGCAGTTGCAAACCCATTTCCAGGGGTCTGGAGTCCATGCGATCTGCAGAGGACCCTGGAGGACAAAGGGTGGCCACATCACTGCAGTCAGCCATTCCCTATGTTTCTGGCTTTTGCTTGGTGCTGTTTGGAGGCTCTTCCTGGCTTGCGATGCTGTAGGATGATGAGGAGGGTCTTCTTGACCCAACTCCTGAGCCAGTGGGTCTCTCTCCCAGGAAGTCCCTAGCAAAGGAAAGACTTGCACAGGGGTTTATCTCCTTCCATGGCCAGCCCTGAGTGTCTGGAGCTCCGTCCGAGCTCTTCCAGGTGAGTGGCAGCTGGCAGAGTGGTGCTGGCTGCCTAGGCAGATATAATGGGGGTGTGGGTAGATGGGTTGTACTGGTGCTTTGCATGGAACAGCCTGCTATCACCTTGCTGGCCACCTGGCACTGGGGCTGGTGCTCAGTGTGTGCTGTGGGGCTGTTCTCCGTGGCTACTCAAAGGAGATTTATAACTGAGATGTGTATGGAGGCGTGGGAGGGGTGGGGAAGAATGCTATCCGGAGGCTGCTGCTGGCTGTATCTTGGCTCTCTGAAGTGATCAGCACCTCATTGTCATTGAGGCAGGGACAGTGCTCAGAGAAGCCCCTTTCCTTCCCCCTGGTGCCCACCATTTGCTGGCAGGGGACAAGCGTTGTGGAGGGGAAGCTGTAGCTGTCGAGTATGGGGCGCAGTCCCAGGGAATCAGGTGTCTCAAATATATGGTCAACATCGGAGAAGCTCACCAGAGCCTGGGTGGAGTCATAGGAACTTTTCTCCATGCCATCAGCCATGCAGGACTGAGGGTATCTCCCCTTGTCCCGGACCTTTTGCCTCAGCAGGCGGAGGTCATCTCTGAAGTGGGGGTTGAAGAGCAGGTAGAGCAAGGGATTCAGGCAAGCAGGCAGGGGCAGGACCACAAGAAGGACAGATTTCATGACCTCTGGGGTGATGAAGAAGAGGTTGAGTGTGCAGGAGAAGGTGAGGAAGGCCACTGGGCAGTAGAGGAGGCAGTTGGTGATGATCAGCCAGGCCACATGCTTGACCATGGCACAGTCCCAGACAGCGCAGAACTGCCCCTTCAGCAGGTTGCAGTACAGCCGGATGTAGGTACCCATGATAGTCAGGAAGCAAAGCATGTTTGTCATCACCAAGGCCACGGTGAAGCCCAGGGTGGCAGGTTTCCCATCCGGGATGGGGTATGGGAGACAGAGAGGGGATGCTCCATATTCCCCAATGGAGAAGAGAGGCAGAACGGCAGCCACAGAGGACAGCAACAAGCAGAAAAAGGCAGCAGTCTTGACTTTGCTTAAGGAGGGCGACTTTCCATAGCCCCGCACACAGGAAACTGAAATGCTGCACTGCACGGCTGCCAACACGAGGAGAAATACAGCAGCCTCAGAGGAAAACACTGAGAGGAACCCCGTCACCCTGCAGCCCGTGCCAGTTTCCCACCTGGCGCCGTATTTGGCAAACTGGCCATAGGTCAGGGCATCAACGAGAGCCAGCATGCTGCAGTAAATGCCAGTCAACATGTTGGCTCCAGCTATGGAGCTGATGATAAATTTAAGTGGGGAGAGGTAACTGGGAGAGGCAAAGACAGCCAGAATGACCAGTCCGTTGCACAGCACCGAGACCAGAACAATGACCCAGACTCCCAGGCGGATGATCCAGCTCTCAAACAAGTGATCACAAGGCTTGAAGGGACCTGGAAGAAAGCAAACCCTGGAGTTAAACTCAGAATATATCTCTCTGCTCCAGTGGTGCTGATGGGAGCAATGGCCAGGTCACAGGCTTCTCCTGGCCCCACCAGACCCTTGCCTATTGAATGCTGAGGGCTGAAAAGGATCTTACAACATTGTCTGCACTCTTTTGCATCAGGATGGCAGCAGTGCTGCCTCTTGGCTCTGTCCTAGCTGCCCCGTGCTCTTGCACCCACAGCTGTGTGCCTCTTGCATGGTCATAGGCTCCTCCACACAGATCTTGTTCAGGGCAGACATGAGGTGCAGGGAGAGGTTGTATGTGGAATGTGAGAAATGGCACACTTATCAGAGGTCCTAAAATATAAAAAGGTCGGGGCCTGGTGAAGCCTTTTTCCCCCCAAGTCCCACGCCTGTCCAGTGGGGCAGAGTCTGACTTCCAAGTAGAACTCATGACCATAATGCCCCACATTTCTGTGGGACTCCAGACCCGCTAATGATTCAGTAAGTGTCAGCCTGGCATTTGGGCCCCTTTGCCATTAGCTGCTCCTTCTGACTGTACCTCCTGGATCTTTGAGTCAGGGGTGTGGAGATGTGTTAGAGATGACAGGATGCCTGCACCTAGCTCTGACAATTGCCAACCTCTGCCCTTGTAGGCAAGACCTTGTCTAAGTGGTGTCTTATAATTTCTGCACGAACGACCTCTGCAGAGAAAAGATGGCCAAAATGAGATGAAGTATTAGAGTAGGATGGAGAAAGTATAGGGAGGATGAGAAGGAGAGAGCTGGGTTGGCAGGGAAGGGACAGAGGGACAGATCTGCACATCTGTGAGACACTGCAGGAAAGGTTGTGGGATCCTAGGGATTTAGTGAAGCTCAAAGAAACCCAGATGGATTCAAAGCGAAGATTTCTCTGGTTGCTCACCAGGGCTTGGGGTGCACTGAATAGTGGTGTGCCGCTTTGATTCCTCAAGGTCCAGCTGGACATCATCTGCATCTAGGTCATCTGAGGAGAAAACAACAGATAAATGGTGCTCAAAGAAGAATGAGCAGGGCCATCAGGGCTAGCTGAGCCAGAACCTTTTCCCACTGCCTGTCCTGAACACAGTCTTTCACAGACAGTTCCCTACCACGAGGTCAATGTAGACGCTGGTGTCCAGTTTGTCCTCCTCACTGCTGTAGAGGAAGACGGTTTGCAAATGGTGGTGGGTTGCAATGTGGCCAACCTCTCTGTTTTGGTTAGTTCCTCCCAATATTTCAAGTGTAAGAGCCCCAGATCACAGAGTTGTGTGACTGCAGATGCCTCCTCCCAGCATGCTTTATTAAAAATAAAGTATTCTAGCCTATGTGGTTACAAAACCCAAAGCCTTCAGATACATCTTCTAAAGAGAAGCTTTCTGGGCAGGCCTTGTCTAATGCTAGCCCACTGACAAGGTGTTTGGAGCTTTGTTTGTTAGCCTCTATTTGCAGCATAAATTCTTCATCAGCAGCTACCACTGCCAAAAGGCTCAGAAGCAAAAGGACAAGAGAACCCGACATTTATTACTGTATTTTAAGTCCTATGATTTCTTGGGACTGCACTGCCTTATTTATATCCTTGGAGGCTCTCAGTCCTGGATTTGCTTAAAGGCAGACTGGTCACTCATGCCTGCAGACTTTTGGCCCATAGGGTTTATGGAACTAGACTGCATTGCTCTCAGAGCCCAACCTGCTGGGCAAAGATCTCTGTGAAGCTGCACCCTGAGCCAGGCTTGCCTCTCTGCGGGTCAGGGGAAAGAGAAGCTGGCTGAAGAGAAGCTGCTGAAGAGAGAGGCTTCTCCATCAGCCACAGCTGTGACAAGCTGCTGTGAGAGAGGGGCCAACACCTCAGTTGCGTTTTCCATGGCCTGTAGGTGTAGGTCATCACCACCATCATCCTCTTAATCTAAAACACAACATGCTTTTCTGCTCTATCTCTTTTTGCTCTTCTTGAACTGCTGCTGATTCACAGTGCTGGGACACAGTGAAGACATCTGCACCATCCCCACCCCTGGCACTGGCACAGTCTTCTGCTCCCAGTGGAGGTCTCTGGAGGGTTTTCTGCAGGCAGGAGGAAGGGGAAAGGATGTGTTTTGAGCTTGCCACAGCCCAGTAACCAGGAGCTGGATCTGTGGCTGTGGGATGACACCTCCCTTGTATAGATGCCGGTGCTAAGGTTTGGGCTCATACACTGGCTATGAAAGTGAGTTTCCACAGTGCTGAAGGTAAGATTTAGTCACCTAGTCTGTTTAGAAATGGTGCTTCTCAAAAGGTCTGCTCCCTGCTTGTGTTTGAAAATATAACTGGGATTAGACAACCAAAGAATGGTGACAAATACTGGGCTGTCTTTAGTGCCTCCTGGCAAGCATTTGGCTTTCTCAGCCTCAGTGAGCTTTAGAAAAAAGAAAATGCCATTTTTAAAATCTCTATAAGATTTCAAACATTACTGCTGCTTTGGAGTCTGGAAAGAAAACACAGTGCGATGGAAAATTCTTTCTTCCTTGTATTTTGTGTCTTGCAAATCTCCAGTGCCTTTTCCATACACAGTGTGGAGGCTGTGGTGTGCAGTCACAATGCAGAGACTTGCACTTTTTGTGTCCCCTCTGCCACCCAATGCGCCATGATGTTAAAGTGTGACCTACCCCATCCTTTCTCTGTTCAAAGGGCCAGAATGCACAAAGACTGTTTTTAAGCATAGGCTAAACATTTGCAGGAAGTGAAGCAGTGATCAGTTTTGCCTGGACTCCTGAGCTAGCAATCCTTGGCCAGCATTGTGGGTTTCAAAGCAGAAAATATACCTCTCTCCACTGGAAATCAGCCCTTCTCCCAGCCTGGCAACCGTGCAGAAAAGAAAATGGCAGTTTTGTTCTAGCAAGGCAGACTGAATTGGTTTTGAAGTGGCTCTTTTATTTAAATTTACTCATGTAGAGAATGGGTAGAAAAAGCCCCACTGAGCTGGACGCTTCTTCCCGTTTTCTATTCTCTGCCCTAGCCAGGGCAGGCCCCGTGCAGGCTTTGCAGATAATCGCTGTCTCCTTCAGCGTTTGGGCACGGGTGGCTGCAAGGCCCCTGGGCAGGTGCTTTTTGTGGGATCTGAGTAGCCTTCTTGAATGACAGGAGAACTGTCTCTCTCTAAGGACTTTCCAGGGTTTGCTAGGTAGTTGAAAAAAGCAGGGTCCTATTGTGAAGGTTAACCATACATGTGTATTCTCTTCTCACTTTCTGTGGCTTTGTTCCATTCTGATAAACATATGCTCATAAGTAAACACGTCCCTTTCTATCCTCAAACTAATGGTCACTGAGGTGGTGCTGGCTCTGTGATGGACGTGCCCTTGGCAGTGGCAGAGTACTTGCACTTTGGCTGTCCTCCCCCTTCAGCCAGTTTTGGGAGGGTGGCAGGACTGAGTTGGTGGGTAGGTATCCTGTGTGACCATCTTTGGGCTGCTGCCTGGCCATACAGGACAGACTTGGAACAGGGGGTATCTGCTAAACACTGGCAATTATAATCCAAAGAGGCATACCCCAGACACCAAAAATTTCGGCTATGGGGCCTTAAATATCTGTTGTGACAAGGTGACAGTGATGAAAGATGCATTAACTCCTTTGGGGCCTTGGATGGCCATTACGGCCCCATGGGGTGTCGACAGCCACACTGGAGTGGCGTTCAGGGCATTCCCAGGCATCAGGGGTCCTGGAAGGATGCGAAAGAGCTGAGCTGGCCTCAGGGCTGTTGGCACCACATGCACCCTGTGGCTGGAGTCTGACAGTCCCTTGAATGCTGGGCTCCGCTGAGGGGTGGATGCTGGGTGTGGGAGGCAGCATTGCCTGGCTGCTGGAGCAGAACTCTGCCACCCAGGACCCATTTCTCAACCCTCCATATGTGACTGGGACAATTTGCCTTTCACCACCCAGCTGTGAGTTTTTGTAGACTTGTTAAGGGCTTCTTAATTCCTTGCTGGAAGCAGAATGCAAGGCTGACAGGACATGGCTGTCTGGAAGAGTACCCCATCCCACTCACAAATTCTCCCACAGTACCCAAGCACCCTGACGAACTCGGCTGTACGTGGCAGGGACAGACCCCTGAGTCATTTTCTCTTAATGAGATCAATTTTTCTTTTGCATGGAAGAAATGTTTGGGAACTTTTTTTCTCTCTTTAATGAGGAAGAGCTACAAGATTTATATAACACAGATGAAAACCGCTGGTGGCCATCAGAAAGGAAGCACCAGGACAGAAATAAAGCAGCAATTAATTAAGTAAAAAAGCAGTATCACAAAATCCTTATCATCAAGAGAAGACCAAGCATTGCTGAATGGTACAATAGTCATCTGCACAAGCTGCACATCGTAAAGAAGAATGTTCTTGTGCTTTTCTTGCACTTCTGTGGCTTGATATTTTAAGACAAACCCAATGCTTTAACATCCAAAAATGGATCCAGCCTTTATGAGCTGCTAACAGTCTCATCTGACACATCATAGAATCAGTCAGTATTCCCCCTCTCATCCTAAATTCTCATGAGTATACATATAATCCTTGAGACTGAAACTGGTTTGGAGGTCTGGGGGCCAGTGGTAGGGTTTAATCTCTTGAGAGGGCCAAGAAAGAGTGTCCTTTGAGACATCAAATGCCTTGGTACCCAACAAGTGCAAGTCTGTCAGCAGTACTGTGGGCCTTGGTTGCAAGCTAGGTCTTTTCACGGGCGCTGGAATTTGCCAAGGCTGGACCATACACATGGTTTATTAAAGTATGGGCTGCATTGATGATGGAGAAACTGACCCAGCTGAGAAGAAATTTCTCAGGCAATGACTGTAACATATGGTTTCTTTGTAGCATCTGCCCAAGTGCAACCACCAAGTCTACCAGGCTTCCACATCATGTTGGTAGGAATCACACTTGCTAGCCTCTAACTAAAGTTGCTAAAGCTTATTCTCAGTCTATGAAGGATTGGGGCAGGACAGACAGCAGGAGCAGGGATGCAGGGCTTAAGACTCACTCACTATGTCCTAAAGTCTCTGGGGTCATCCTGGCTCTCATTAATGCTGTAACACAGAGAATTCAGCTGCTCTGGACCAATGTCTGCCTCCAGACCTAGTCCTGCCTGCTTAGGATGCAGAATCCTGCTTAGGGTATTGCCGAGCCCCTGCTGTGGCTGGGTGCACGCTGCTCCGGGCAGCAGGTGACTCGAGTGCTCCCCATGGACTCAGCCCTCTCCACATCTCTCACAGCACCTTGTGGTTTTGGCGTTGGGGCATTTCAGAGCTCTAAAGTCCATGTGGCCTCTGTATTGACACAAACATATAAGCAAACAGCACATTCAAGCAGTGTCCTGAAATTCTCTTTCCACTCCCCATCATCAGTTACAGAGGAAAACAAGGGGTTCCTGTTTTCCTTCACATTATACTGAAAGCCCCTTACAAGAGGATCCCACCAGGTTTCCACTTGGAGCTGTGTCCACCGATGTGCTGTGAGTCTGTGAGTGCAATAGTTATGCTTTGCATGGTCCTCTGCTGACCTTGTGCAACGTATTTCACGGAGGTCTATGCAAAAAGGCATTTTGGAACACAAGAGTAAATTGACTCTTGGATAGGAAGCAGTGCTCCTTATCAGCTGTGGAGCCTCTTCTGCCCTGCACAGGCTAGCATTGTTTTGATCTCATCATAGTCCCCAAATGTCCTTTTGTTCCCACCTAACCAGTGCAGTGATATGAATTGAAGCCCATTCACATCAGCTGACCACCATGGCTGGAGAAGGATCAGCCTGCCTTCCCTCAGGCAGGTGTCACTCTATGGCTGGCAGTGGGACAACATCTTAGCTCACAGCATAGCCCTGCCCATGGACTGATCACCATTCAAGCAGTTAACTTACAGTGAATCTCAGCATGACCTGGAAGTAATTCCATGGTCCTCTTGTGGGCATCATCCTCCTCAGGGCTCATGTCTTCTGCTTCCCAATGGTTGGACATCTTGAAGAAGCTGCTGCAGCTTCCATACACACAGCACTGGTAGGCATAAGGCACCTCGAGGACTCTGGAAACAGGGAAAGCAGAATTTTTAGGTGTGTCACCTCCATGACCTGACTCTCCAATTCTTTGCAACTTTAGCTTAATTTTCACATATGATAGAAGCCCAGACTATCATGTAATGGTTGTGCCAGAGCTCAGGTGGAAGGGACTCCATGTAGACCAGAGCATGTACCTAAGTCACCCCGTGGTGTCTCTGCACTGTCCCACTTTTGGTGCTTGAGCCGCTCTCTGACAATGTTGTCAAACACGGGATTTGGAATCTGCACTGAAGTTCCTAGATAATTCCTACAGACCTTTCTGCAGTTCTCACTAGACTGAATTAGCCTCTCTTTCCCAAGCTTTCAGGAAATATGCTGTGTGCATATAGAGTCCTCATTTTTTTACCCAAAGCACGTTTTTCGCTGGGCATTAATTCTTTTGCTCAATGTGAGAAGCTTCCTGGGAGCCTGAGAAAATGCAAGGTCCTCCTTGCTTGTTTATGAGGTTCAGAGAGGCACCTCCAAATTCAGTTCCAGTCTGGCTCTGCCAGGGAAATCTCAGCTCTTTTAAGTGTTTACTTAAACTTACTTTAATGTGTCCGATTTCTAGTTGGAAGTAGAATTGTTAGTGGTGAATTACAGCATGTGTTACAAGGTTGATTAAACAGCAGCTAAACATTATCTGGATGAAATAACAGGCTATCACTCAGCAGCTCCTGCTTTTTTGGTGAATGGCAGGAAGGCTGATGAAGGCAAAGGGACGTCAGGTTTTCCAGACAATTAAGGTCAGTAAATATGGTCAAACGCCATATTCTAAAAATATACTTTTGTTTGAAGTTCTGAACATTTCTGGCTGAGCCCCAGGAGGATACAGAAACTCTGTATGCAAGCTTGCTTCCAAATTAAATCCTATTATTGAAAGGTGATGGGGAAGTGTATATCCTCCCAGGATGGCTAAGCACTGTTCTCTGATGACTCCTCCAGACATATGCCCCAAGAATAAGACTACTTCATGGCAGTACCCCAAAATTTAGGAAATGTTAATGGGTCCATTGCCCTGTGTGGTTCAATGAACAAACCCTGCAGACTTAGTCTCTCTGGTACAAATTCAAACCAGTTCTGCAGATGTTAATGGAATTACTTTAGAGGAGCAATGTTTCTGAAAGTGCTGAACTTGACCTGCTTTTTTGGACAAGAGACTGGCATCTTGGCTGTGGAAAGACCTCCAGAAGCGTCTGGGATCCCCTGCTGTTTGGCAACCAGTCATGCAACACATCCCAGCCATGATGAGTCAAAAATGTCCGAAGAGAAAGCCCTGCAGGCACCACTGCTGATGTAGACTGAAGTGAGACCCCCACACTTTTCATCAGACATGGACTCAATAGCAGTTGGCACAGTGGCCTGTGACCCCAACAGTGGGTGTATGAGTTTGAGAAACTCCAGCCTTGGGATCCTGTACTAGATGAACGGGAGCATCAGCTCATGCTTCCTTGGCTCCAAGAGAATACCTGGGAGACCCAAACAAAAAATGGCTTCACCTCAGGGGAATCTGAGTCATCTGGACCATGGGCCCCTGAGCCTGCAGAAGGGGTGCCACACTGAGCCTGCCATGCTTTGAGTCTTATGCAGCCTTGTCTTGATCAGTTTGACCCCTTCAGGCTCCTCATTAATCCATAGAAGATGACACTGCCACACGCCATACAGAGTTTACTGAAGGAAAGCTGGATGTCATTAGGTAAGACTGGCTTCAGGGAATGGTATTCATTGGGAAAAGCCCTGAACTAGGCCTGCTCCATGCTTTCTGCTTGTATGTGTATTTGAGTGGGCCCATGAGCACATCACTGCTCTCCTGTGGAAGATTGTAAAAGATGAGGTGCAGCAGATGAAGCTTACTCAACCTATTGGCCTGAAAGGATGAGGGAAAACACGAGATAATGAAAGCAGGAGGATGATTGCAATAAGCAAATACAGGCAGTGCTGAGAGCCAGAAGTGGAAAAGCCAACACCACTAGTACCTCATGTTGGGGAACCTCTCCTTGGTGAAGGGCTCAGAGAGAGCTGGGTTGCCTTGGAGCTTCAGATGGGTCAGTCCATCCAAACCATCCAGGGGCAGCGTAAGCAGTCGGTTATTAGTCAAGTCCCTGATGAAGGGAAAGCAGACAGGGAGACCATGGTAAGGGTTTTGCTGCTAGTGATATCTGAGCCAAGCAGATGCTTGAAGAGCCATGTTGCCTGCCTTGTTTCATCCCTCTAAATGTAAATCTGAAAGGGTGCTCAGTGCTACATGGAGACCAGGATCATCTGGAGATAAATGGATTGATACGTCAGTCCCTGGGGAATATGAGGGGCAAGGGTTAATAACTACACTGGAAGCGCTGTATGGCATCTACCTCTCTGCACATATCTGACCTATGGAACTCTTTGCCCACCACTTCATCCATAATTAGTCAGGCATGACTGCAGCTCCCAGCCCATAAAATGCTGAACAGTCTTAGTGATGGCATGAGGACCGAAGGCCCCTCCAGAGCCAGCAAAGATGGTCTGCCATGACTCTTGCTCAAATGGTCTGTAATACTGACTTTCATGTAGCATCTAAGGTGGATATGAAAGCATCAGAAAGTGAAGGCTTAAGTGTTCAAGATGAGAGCTTCTTGAAGATGACCCCTTCATCATCCTTTTAATACTGATAGGGAACCTTGGTCTGCACACATCAGTGCTCAGATATGCACTTCAGCCCTACAGCCTCCTGATATCTGAATGTGAGGTGTCCTGGTAGCTTTGGGGAGTCATCTGACATCCTCAGGTACCTGCTCTGTTCGTGCTCTACTGTGAAAGAAATATCACTACAACTTACAGCTTGGTGAGTGAGCGCAGGGTCACAAGGGCTTCAGGGTGAATAAACTGGATATAATTCCAGCTCAGGTCTCTGCAAGGCAAGGACATGCCAGTTAGAGGGGTGCAGAGCAGGGCAGTGAAGCTACTGGCACTGGCCTGGACAAAGGCTTTGGTGTCAGCAAAAGTGGGATCTGTGGCCCCTTGGTTGGCAGCAAGTTCTGTCTCATTGCAGTTTCCTGGAGGCAAATACATTTTGGTCTATATTTGGGTGGTTTGTAACAGAGGGCAGAAGAGTTTGCCCTGCAGGAGCACCTCTGATGAGACCAATGGGAAAGGCTCCCCTGTGAGTAAATTTCTGTGAATTTGGAGCTTTGATGCTAATGTGCTAAGTCTCAGAGCAGTAGACAGGTTATGCCTTACTGGCAGAGCACCCGTGATGTGGCCATGTTCCTGGGTGGTGCCGTAGTCACAGAAGGAGCTCAGGTTTGTCAGGCAGGACTTGCCTTTCGTTGAACTCGTGTTGGTTGGGCTTGATCATCTGGATGTCCTTCAAGTGCCACATCATGCCACTCAGGATGAGTTCCATGACCTTCCTAGGCACCAGGGTCAGACTGACAGGTCATCCTTCCAGCCCTTCTTGTGGATGGGTGTCATATTTGCTAGGCACCAGCATGTGAATGCATATGAATGATCATATATACATATGTATAATATGTGCTTGAGTATGATGATGTGTGCATGCTTCTGTGCACTTAACATGTCTAACATATGTTTTTGCATTGTGCAGAGATGTTCTGCAGGCATGTTCCAGGAGATCACAGCCCAGGACTGTCGTAAGTAGGGAAAGGGGTGAGCTCATGCACACTAAGGTAAGTCCCTGCCACCAGTCCATGTCTGTGTGGGCATGCAGGAGGCAGGTGACTGTAATGTGTGCAGTGTAACGGAGGAGTTGCAGCTATGAGTGCTATGAGTGTATTGGTGTGGAGCATCTGCATGTGTGGGCAGTAAGCCTGGCAGGTGCTAAGTTCATTTACAGAAGATGCCTGCATGCACAAGGAAAGCCAGGGAGAAGGTTTGTGTCCTGTTCTTTTGTAAGGGGAAGTGTAAGATGGATTGGACATCAAAATCTCCCAGCAGAGGCAGAGGGAGTGGGACTGGGCAACTATATCAGACTGCCTGGGTGTTCATGGTTCATCTTCCCCCAGCAAAAAGACCAGATGCACCCCTCCCCCCCGCCAGACAGTACTTACACGGAGCGCAGGGCCACCAGCTGCACAAAGGTGTCTGCTCTGATTTCACGGATCCTGTTGTGCTGGAGACCACTGCAAAAGCAGTAACTGGTTAGAGAATATAGCTGAAGGTAGCATTCATGCTTTGTAGAGGTCTTTGTTCTGTGGCAGCAGACAAAAACTGTCACAGTGGAAGTTGTCCTTCAGGCTTGGGAGGCCTACTCTTATGTCAAGGGATAAACAGGATGAGCAACAAAAGAGCTCCAGAGCTCAGACAGCCTCTCCTTTTGATGCCATCATGGTACAGTAAAGTGCCATTGATGTGCAGTTTTTTAAGGTACCCCATTATCTCCAAAGCCATTCTGGTTTCTTCATATGCTTCATGGTTATTTTCATGAAGTGCCTCAGCCCCTACACAGCTCCCTTACAGCAGCCTCCTGCGCTTCCTGGGGTGGGGGGTAGAAGCAGGGTAAGAGCTGGACACAGTCTCCGCTGTCTGAGCCCTGTAATCCCCATACCCCTTGAGAGATACCTAGAACTGATCCAAGTACATACTTTGTGAAAGACATTCTGAGGTTTTCTGTTTTCTTTTCCCTAGTGTGGAACTATGGTAAATAATTTTTACAATTCCTGCAAAATGCCCACCATTGCCCTGCAAAATGCCCTGCAAAAGCAGTGTCCTCATGCTTCTCATTCCCGATGTACCTTCTGCAAGGGGAGACAGCCACTGTCTCTGGTGTTGCTCTTCCTACAACAACTCTCTAGGATGTTTGTTGGGTAGCTGACCTGCTTGCAGATTCAGGAGTGGTCTTGACTCCTCCCACACACGAGCTGTGCGTGATGGCTGCAATGTCTTGGCTGGTATTGGCCACACGTTCATGTTTCAGAGACAGAGGCGTGAGGGTTTCCCATTTGCTCTACTGCTCTATATTCTCAATGCCCCCCGTAGCCAAGACAGCATTCCTTGTACATCTAATTAAAGATTGCAGGTGAGGGCCATGGGAAGCTCCATGCATGAATTTAGGGGTCTCAGGTAGAAGAGAACTGAGTGGGGAAGGTGGAGCTTGGGAAGAAAGGGGTTGGAGAAAGCTCATGAAAACCCCCAGGGACCTGTTGTGCGTTGCAGGTAAGAGCCTGCACATCGGCAGTTAGAGCAGAGCGACTGGCACACCTGACTCATTTTCATAGAATCATAGAATCATAGAATCATTTAGGTTGGAAGAGACCCCTGGGATCATCAAGTCCAACCATCAGCCCTACTCTACAAGTTCTCCCCTACACCAGATCCCTCAACACCACATCCAATCTACTCTGAAACACAGTCAGGGATGGGGACTCCACCACCTCCCTGGGCAGCTGATTCCACTGACTGACCACTCTCTCTGGGAAAAACTTTTTCCTCATGTCCAGCCTAACCCTACCCTGCTGCAGCTTGCAGCCATTCCCTCTTGTTCTGTGGCTCATTGCCCGTGAGAAGAGACCAGCACCAACCTCTCTACAGTGCCCTTTCAAGCAGTTGTAGAGAGTGATGAGGTCTCCCCTCAGCCTCCTCTTCCTCAAACTAAACAATCCCAACTCCCTCAATCGATCCTCATAAGCCTTGTTCTCCAGGCCTCTCACCAGCTTTGTTGCCCTCCTCTGCACTCGCTCCAGCACCTCGATATCTCTCTTGTGCTTCGTGCCAGGCTGTACCACCATGCACCACCAGACTGGTTTCCGAGGTATTTTCAAGCAGGAATCCTGATGCTTGGTGGGGATAGGGCTTACAGGGTGATAACTTTCAGCTTACAGGACCAAATACTCATTTTGTAAGAAAATCTTAATTTAAGACACAGTCTGTCTGATTTAAGTATTCTGAAAGAGGGATTTACTTGTGCTTTAATGATAAGTATGAATTTGGCATATTATTAAAATATTGAAAGAAGAAATTTGGGCACAATGGGTGAAACTACAGGTTTGGAATTGTGAAAGTTTGTTGTTTTTTGATGTCTTTCCTATTTTTTTCAAACATTTTCCTGAGGATACTTTAGATAAAAATACATCCAGCTCAAACTTTATCCTCAGAGCTCCCAAAGAAGCAGCAAGTGGTATGCAACTCTCATTTTCATATGATTTCACACAGATTCCTGATCTCTGGTTTTCCTGAGCCTAGATGAAAGGGTCTGGCCATCCAGGCTGGGCTGTTGCTGGGATTGGCAGCAACCTCTTCAGTGTATTTTTGTGAGGGTGCTACTCCCATACATCTATCCTTTTATGTTCCATTCTATAAAATAATGTGGAGCAAGAATTTCTGTTAGATTTTAAATGTAGGGCCAGGTCTCCAGACAGTTTTAACTGAATGTGAATAACTGTCTCAGTGCAGCAGAGGAGCCTCCCAGGGCCCAGAGCAGACCCAGTTCGAGTGCTGCATGAGGAAAGTATCGGTCTTCTCTTTGGACGTGCCAGCCCTGCGCTGAGTAAGAGTTGCTTTGGGGCTCTGGCATGAGACCCCTCACTGAAGCAGAAAACATTTATGGTAAAGGTTAAACCCCATTCTTGATTAGCTCATACTGGGACTTGAGTTAGTGAAGTAAAATTCAGTGCTATCATATCCTACTTCTGTTTGCTGTGGCTGGGACCTCGAGTGAATTGCATTCTTATGCACGTGGGATATAATTTTGTTTTGTATTTGCACATGGGCAAAGTGTATAGCTCTGATCCACTCACGATCCAAATACTGGTTTATAACACTCAACTTTCCCAGTGCTCGGTGAAGGCTGGGTTTTGTGTTTGGAACTACCTCTATCCCTCAATCAGCCCCTTTCCCCCTGAGCAAGTAAGAGCATCTCTTTACTCACAGCTCCTCCAGCCGCTGACACCGGTGGAAACTTGGCAGATCTTCAATTTGGTTACGTGACAGCTCTCTGCAGAGGAAGGACCAGCACAGAAATGTTAGATCAAAACTGAGAGTGCCTGAGCCCTCCCTTGGAAAGCAGATATTGTTGGAGATGGGGAGGACTGGGCTTCCATTCTGCACAGTTGTAGAGGGGGGTAACCCTGGGCGAGGGGGTTCTCCGCTCTGCTCCCCTGGCGCTGTGCGTCCTTGTGCAGGGCAGGGGTTGTTCAGTGGTTCACCCAGCCCCAACCCTGCTACCTCTGGCACAAGCTATGGACTGGCAGAACTGCTTCCACAGATGGGGTGGACTTTTCCTCCCCACTCCCAAGTCAGCTGTGAGATGCATAGAATCACAGAATCATTTAGGTTGGAAGAGACCCCTGGGATCATCAAGTCCAACCATCAGCCCTACTCTACAAGTTCTCCCCTACACCAGATCCCTCAACACCACATCTAATCTGCTCTTAAACACAGTTAGGGAGGGTGACTCCACCCCCTCCCTGGGCAGCTGATTCCACTGACTGACCACTCTCTCTGTGAAAAACTCTCCCACAGGCAGGGGGCAGGCATGAAGAACAAGCTCAGCTCTGTAGGTTTACAGTTTGATAACTTGCAAACATTAACAGAACACTTGGGACCTTCTATCCTGGGCCTTTACAAAGGCTACAGTTTGATGGCAAGATGTCAGTTCAATTGGTCCAGATGTCTAATGATGAGATATCTTCCCTATAGGGGCAGCTGGAGCCAAATTGTTGTAATCTGGTAAATTACAATACTCATTTCTAGTTTCTGTGATCAAGAATTCACTCCTGTTGCTTTCCTGGAACAAACTTGTGTTCATTTTCAGCTTGCTCGTATAAAGACCGATGAGAAGCAAGCCTCCTGCTTGGCTGCAGATTTGTATAAATCTGGCCCATGACTCATTTCTTCAGGATGTCTTTGACTGCAGACAAGGTTGGGGATGTCAGAAATGGGGGATGTGATTCTGGAGACGGTGCAGGATTCTTTCTGAGATGCTGATTTCATCATGAACCAAGTGAAAGAAAAAAAGCACATCCCCGGGCTCAGCATCATTAGGTTCCTGACCAAGCAGATAGAGCCAAAGCGTCTCAGAGAGCCTGAGCAAAACCCTGATCCGCCACTGCTGCACTGTGTGAGGGACAAAACTCCTTCCTCCAGATTATAGCACTTGATGGAGCTCCCAGTACAGTAAGCTGACATTGTGGCAGAGCATCGTATGAAATGCAATATACCCCTGTTTTTTGTGCTATATATACACAGGAGCTCTGAAATGCTGCTGCTGTTTTTACCCACCGCCCTTTGCACATTGTCTACACTCCTTGCATGAGGCAAACATTTCCCACTGAAGCAGAGCAAGGAGGAAACAAATGTGGATGTGCCTTAGAGCTTATAGCCCTGAATCCAGAGCATAATGCTGGGAGGAAGCAAGCAAATTCAAGAACATGCAGAGGTCCAGGTAGTGCCCAAGAAGGTGGCGTTTTCTGCATGTAAAAGATAACAGGAACAAGAACCACATGATGGTCTTCCACAGCTGGTCCCCTCTCTGCTAGACAAGAAGAAACTTTGGGTTTTGATGATACTTTTCTAAAAAAACAGGCAGAAGAGAGAAAAGAGTAACTTACAGGATTCGGAGGCTGGGCAGCTGCTGGCACATCCCCCTGGGAAGTAATTGGATGCCTGCTTGGGTCCAGGTCCTAGAGGAGTGGAGGTGAGAGTAGAAATGGTGTTACTGAGACCCGGCACACAGGCTGTGGCCTACAAACCTAGATGGTGGCAGGAGAGAAAATATCAACAGGATAAAGAAATACCTGGAGATAAAGAAAAAAATGACTTTGAAATGGGCACTGCTGCTGCTCCTGGTAAAGTGGGTTGGTTTAAATTCTGGGTTGTTGCCGATTACTAAATACACTGATGACATTGGTCACATGAAAGGCACTAGCAGTGCCCTCTGTGATATGCTCTGCCATTCCAGTTCCCCATTGCCCAAACTGGTGATCTGCCTGGAGCCATGACTGCCTCAGAAACCCATGTATGGCGGATGAATGGTGTGTCCTTGAGTCCCTAGGGCAAGACATGGTCAGGTCACAGTCTTGGGCTGGAGTGCTCAGCTACGCTCCCAGTTTGGGCGTAGTGTGAAGAATTGTGCCCTAGAGAGGACAGCCATGGGTGCCAGAGACAGCATGTACTCCAGGCTCCTGATGTCCTGGGTCTTGTGGCGTGAGGATGGCACCAAACCAGTTCCAGGAGCCCCCAGCCTGGGTGGCAGATGTGATGAACACAGCAGATTTTTTCTGCACTGCACTACCAGTGCTGGTCCCAGGAGGGACACAGACAGTTTGTGTCTCAGCAGACCATGCTGAAGCACTGCACTAGAATGGCTTATTATTTCAAGACACAGAAGCAAAGGAAGAAAAAAATAAAAAAAAAAGACTGGAGCACACTAAACACCAAACAAGGAAGCAACTCACAGAGAGGAAAGCTGATTTCAGGAGCCACAGGGGAGAAACGAAGTAGAGAGGTGAGTGACCAGGGAGAGGCAGAGCTGAAGACAACCAGCTGCACAGCACTGTGGAAGTTTTCCTCGCTGAAACAGCCTGGACCGCCTTGAAAGAGAAAGAGCACAAATAGCAGGGCATAAGGGAGAGAGTTGCCACTCACAAAACTTCTAGACTGGTGGTGCCTTTAAGATCTGGGAATTCTCTGATGTCCGTTGCACCGTTGAGTGACCTGCAGAGAACAGAGGGTGGAGGTGGACAGAAGATGCAGAAGCCAGTAGTGTGGATTCATAAGGTCCCAGACCCATCAGCCATAGTAGTAAATCTGCTTCCTCTCACCCACATGGGGTGATCCATGCCAAGATCCAAAGGTACCCCTGTCATCAGCGTATCACTGCTGGCTGGGTAGTAGACCAGATGTTAAACACAACACAAGATACAGTGAGCCAGAGTTGGGCACTGCTGTGTATGGAGGCTTGGCAACTCAGACCCAAACACTGCTATTCTTGGCATGATCTCTATCCAAATTAAAAAAAAAAAAATCCAAACCAATTAGCATGGGGAATATAAGCAGGGCATCCCACCCAGGCCACCCAGAGTTTATGCATTTGGAGATAAAGATTGTATGGGCATTTGAAGGATTTACTTTATTTGCCTGAGTATGTGGTCCCTCAGCAAAAGGCTGGGTAAGGCCTGAAGTTTTGAGGTTGCCACTGCATCTAGTGCTGTGCCACAACAGGTTGGTTGAAAAGTCATCAGTCCAGGCAATGCAGAACAGCTGTTCTGGTCCAGATGGTGCCTGCTACATGGTGGTGGCCCCAGAGCAGGCTTAGGACCATACTTGTGAAGGAAGCACTGTCACAACTGTACTGCCCAGTAAGATAATTTGTGCCATGATGTTGGTACTATGGAACATGTGTTTCTCCACTTCAGTGGATTTGCTTTTGGATAATCACATGATAGTGCTGCTCTTTCTTGAGCAGCAAACATAATGGTGGCTCTTGTGAGTGCACCATTTGCACCATTGGCAGCTGCTGATGCAGCTTTGGAGACCCCAGTGCCTATCAGCTCCAAAAGGTCCTTTTAAAAATTATTCTTCCTCGGAAGAAAACATCTTCAGTACCTACTCCATGGCTCACTGACTTTGGGGCTGGCCAGAAGAGAGGTATCATGGTCTTCTAATAGCATAAAGGCTCTAGAAAAGTGAAAGGGAGAAGGCCAGGTGTCCAGCTCACAGGACTTGGAACTCGGATATGTTACCTCTCTGAGTTTGGTGAACTTACAGAGTGTGGAGCTTTGGCAAGTACTGGAAAGCAGACTGTCCAACAAACTGGATAGGATTGTCATAAAACTGGCTGCAAAAGAAGCAAATAATTGGTTGAATTCTGTTGCATGTGAAGAGAAAATGCTGTTAAAGATCAAGAGCCTTGAAGCAACTAGTACTAAGCAACATGTGATGGCTATCCTGTGAGGAACACTCGTTTTCCAGATAACCCATGGCTCTCTCACTAGCCTGTTTTGGCTGAACATTGGTACAAATAAGGAGTTATGCTGTTGAAGAGACCCTTAGGATCCTGCTGAACCAGGTTAGAAAGATGCAAAGCCCTCCTTCAACCCTGGTATAGGGCTATAAACCTGCTGGGACTTGTACTTGATGACATCTCCCCTGATCCTAACATATTCCCAGCACCTGCATCTTTTCTACTTGTAGCTTTAGGAGGAGATTAATCATGTCTTTCAAAAAGCACTTTCCCCCCATGAAATGTGAAAGATGGGCAGATCCAATGGAGATGTGCATTCTGGGTGTATCCCACTCCCATGCACCTCCAAGGATGGTGCCTCAGGAAGATGGATGGGGATGGGGATGGTTTGTTTTGACTGGAGCAGTGACTGTTTTCACACAGTGTCACCATGGCTTTCCAGATGCTGGTGTTTCTATAGCTTAGACTTGCTAAGTAGAGCTTTTGTCACTTGTCATGATTTCCAACATCAGTGTGGTTCAGGGGAGAACTGTCCAAAAACCTCTACCTGTGTCTGAGTCAGAGAAGAAATGACCTGACAACTGGATGCCTTTATCTGCAGAACTTTGTGTCCACAAGTCTGGGGTAGACACACAATGATCTGGTTCCCTAAAACGTAGAGCTAGTACCGTAGCTGGTTACCAGCTGGTTCAAACACAAGGAATAAACACAGGCAGATGTCAGCCAAGTCTTAGAAAATCCTGTTATGCATAGCAAGATTTCCGTGCAGACAACCCAAATATCGTCCCTGCGTTGTTCTAGCACTGCAGCAAAATTCAGCTCCAGGGAAAGGAGAACCTGTGGCAAAAACCCCCTGAGACAGAACTGAGAAAGAGCTGATTTCAGCTTGTGTTGGCCCGTATACGATAAACATCAAATTGCAGTTCTGCTGACAGCTGTCAGAAATCTCAACCAAAGTCACCACAAAATGCCTGTTTTAGGGAGATGTAAGGATTTAGAAAACACCTTTTAACTTTCTTACATTGTTTGGAGGAGGGGATTCCCAACAAATGCGTTCTCTGGAATAGCCTTGATGTTGTTGTTATGAAAACCGCTGTTGGGAGAAACAAATATCTTGATGTTAATGGACAAGAGAGGCTTGGAGACACCACCTTTCCTCAGTGCTTTTAAAGGCAGAGAGCTTTCAAAACAACTGTATACTGGGAGGTGAGGAAGAGAGATTCCAGCAAGGGAACAAGCTCTGTCCTTTGGCAGTACAAAGCCCTCATTCTGCTGCATTTTTACTCTGTGTATGGTATATCCCTCCACTGAATTCATCAAGAATATGAGGACTCAGGGTTTAACACTTTACAAGTCAGGAAATAGGAGTAAACAATACACACTTCTTTTATAACTTCCAGGATTTACAAATTTTATGGATTGTCTCCATTAGAACTCCACCAGAGTGCAGCCTACTGTGAATTACTGCTCCATGTAATTCCAAAATATTTGTAGATCTAGCTGTGATATTTTTGCTGAAGCTTGAAAAAAATTGCTGTCTGCAAACTTGGGCAGCAGAAGAGAGCTCTGTGGCCACAGTCTGACCTCCCAGGTTACCCAGGTTATTTAATCCTGTTAGATTAGTTAGAGAGCTGTTTGAAATTTGCCTCTTATTTAGTGCTGGGCATTTCAAAAGCTGTCACAAAGTGGATTAAGGTTTTATTGTCATTTGGCTGTCAGAGTAATGAGAGCATCTGGTCTTATCTGAGAAATCACTTTTACATTTTTTACACTTTTACATTCTTCCAGGAAAAGAAGAAACACAGTGTCAGATTTTTACTCCCAAAAGCACCAAAGCAGTTCCTATTGTCCCACCCCATCCTGTCACCAGTAGGACAGTATCCTAGGGAACTGAGGATCCACATCAACTCAATCCTGTCTTGGAAATTCTGACTTCATGGGTCATAAGTGGCATGATTTCCCATTTTTACTGACTCACAGGCTGACTGGTCAAAGGAGAGAGATCTAACCCCCAAAATGGTTATAAACATCTGTAATTCTCTATTATAGATTTCTCCTAAGGGAGACAAAACACTTTCTGCACTTCAAAGGAGGTGGCACAGAGCAGGCCATGGCCTTACAATAACACAGATAACTCCATGATTGTGGTCTTAAGCTGGGGAATGGACATTACAAGTAGCTGGATATCAGATGGACTTTGAGTTCATCAGATGCCACATAGCTGCAAGAAGAACCTGCTCCAAGCCTGAGGGAGGATCTCCCACTCCCCTCCACCAGTGGTGGTGTAGAGGCTGGGGTGATTTAAGCTGATGATAAACTGGTTTTATGTGCATGGTGGAGAGCGCTGGGAAATATAAAAGAAAGGTTTGAAATGAGTGGTTTCTTCAAGTCAGAGCACAAGTGAGGCTTTATTGGTTGCTTTCCATTGGGCAATGCTTTTGAAAAGAAATAGGAAAATCTCACAGTTCCTGCAGTCGGCTCAGCGTCCTGATGGCCCATGGGAATTCCAGTAGCTCATTGTAGTTTAAATCCCTGAAATACAGAGAAGGGAAAAAACAGTCATTGATGTGGCTGTAGGAACTCAACTGAGTGTATCTGTGCTTTGAAGGCATGGAAACTTCTTCATTGTTAAGCACTGTGCTGATCCAGCCACTGCCTGGAAACAAAAATTTCGCACATTCCTGCAGCAGGGATATTCCCTGCTGGATGCACTGTCGGGTGAGAGCCAGTCCATGCCATTGCATCCTTTCCCCCAAGTCCCTCGGTGCCTGGTGCTGTTCCATGCTGCTCCTTTGCACTTCCAGAGAGCCCTGATCCCCTCTCCCTGAGACTCTCCCCCAGGGCCTTTGGCTGTGAGTAATTTTTCCTGCCTTTCCAGGTCCAAATGGAGTGTTATGAAGGACAAGAAACACAACAGTAGCTTCAGTTGTAAGAGTCCTATGAAAGGGCTTTCTCTGGGCTTCCTCACCATGAGGTGGTGGAGTCCCCATCCCTGACTGTGTTTCAGAGTAGATTGGATGTGGTGTTGAGGGATCTGGTGTAGGGGAGAACTTGTAGAGTAGGGCTGATGGTTGGACTTGATGATCCCAAGGGTCTCTTCCAACCTAAATGATTCTGTGATTCTATGATTCTATGAAGTGGCTGAGGGATCAGTGTGCTTGTCCTGGGGACACAAGGTCTCCTTTCCTCTGGGACATGCTGTGCTGAACCAGTGGGAAGAGTGAGACTAGTGGAAGGCTTAGGTCTTCTTCTGATGGTTGATTTGAATCCCACATTGGAAACTGTGAGCCAAAGGTGCTCATCGGTGCAAGACATATCGACACCGTAGAGTGTTAAGTTTCATTTTCAGTATAAAAGATTAAGTAAAATATGTGTTCTCATAATCATAAGTGCACATTTTACCTGCCCTGACAAATTGGTAACCAGACAAGACACATGTCTGAATGAAACCTTGTGGGCTGTACTTATTCTCCAAGGGTGGGCTGGCGCCTCCAGAAAAGGATTTATTTGAGCCACGGAGCACTGCTGGCAGCCCAGGAGAAACTCTGAAGGAGTTCTCTGAAGGTAACAATCCTGCTGTTGATTGGAGGGGACCCGTGGAGAGTGGGTGGTTTTTAGGCACTCCTCCTCTAGCATTCCCAACGCTCCCCTTTGAAAGGCAGTGCCAGCAGAAATGGTATAATTAGACTCCATCCTGGCCATCCCACAGACATGGAAGTCTGAAAACGAAACAGCTGCTTCCTACCTGCATGAAACTCACTGAGTTTTCAGTGGTAGATACTTTGGAACATGAGGGTAATTACTGGCTCCTGGAGATTACTGTATAATTACATTTAATGGACGTCAAAGTAATTACTATGTAACCTGGATTGTGGTTTACGGAACAGAAATAAAATAACTGTGCATTTACACAGCAATGAGCTGCTGCCCAATTACCTTGTAATTCTCATCCTCTGGGCCCATGCATGGGTAATTACATTACGATCCCTGCTGCCCTCCCCCCTCCCCCCGTCTTCTCCTTTACCAGTGTCCCTGCTTGTATCTGCAGCACTGGCTCAGCTTTGCCCTGCAGGTATTTACAGCAAATCACCCCAGAGTGACCCCCAAATCAGTCTTCCTTTTGTGCCTTTCAGGACTCCAGGCTTATATGACTTATTCCACACCTTCCTTCTGATTTTGGCCCCTGTCCTGTAGTTCCCTAGGATATGAGGTTGGCCTGAGTGCAGCCCAGAAAAGCTCCGTATCAGACCTTGTTGCTGGATTCCCTTTGCAGAGCAGGGTATGCAGCAAGTCCTCCCATGGCAGGGTTTGCCCACCCGCACTGCAAACTATTTCCTCTCCTCCAGTTACAGAGGAAGTCTGGCTGCCTGCACTACAGGTAGGGATTTGAGCAAACGCATACTACTCGTACAGGACCTACACCCCAGAGTATGTAAAGTGTTCACATAGTTCAAAAAGCAGCTATCATCCTGAGGGGAGCACAGGTCTGGTGACAGAATTACAAGCTCTGCCTCCCCACATGTCCAACCTGCTATGCAGCGGCAGAGTCCCAGCACAGACGAAGCTGCTGTGCGTGTCCCCCGGAGTGATGTGTCCCCTCCTCACACCAGCTCACTTCTATTAGCTATGAGAACTCTGCCTCTCCTAAAGAGCTTGCTCTGGCACACTCAGTTTTCACCTGGGTCTAAGCAGATAAGTCTTCTTATCTTATCCCAGTCTTCTCTGACTGAGCCATCTTGTCATCTTCTCTGACAAGATGATCTGTCTAAGAATAAATAGCTCAACACATGACTGCTCATTCAGCTCAGTCTTGTGTAGTTTGTTTTCGGCTGCTTAGGTGCTCTCAGCCAGTTTTTCCCAGTGATACTTGTTGGGCATCCATCCCCGTCATGACCAGATGCCTCGCATTATACAGACTCTGTTACGCAGGGGAAGGTGAGGCAGGACTTCACGATGCACGTCCCTTCACCAAAGCTGAGAGAGGCACAGGAGCGATTTCCAGACAGAACAAGCGATGAGAAGTGCAGAGAGGACACTTTGGGCATTTTGAAAGCATCAATCAAATTCCATTACTCTTCAGATCATCACAGGGGGCATTAGCAGCCTAAGCTGATTGACAGTCTGAAATCTCTATCTGTGCTTAAGGTGCTTAATATCTTTGAAAGTCTCACCCTGAAGTGACTTTCCAAGGTTACAGGGAGGTTTCACAGCAGCACAGAAGCTGCAGAGGTGACTCAAGGCTGGGTGTCTGCAGGCACCGCTTCCCTACCTTGTCCCACAGACTGAGGGCCTGGGATCTGCCTGTGTGATGCCAAGGGACAACCATGGAGGAGAGACTCAGAGAGCCTTGTCCCAGGGTGACACTTGGCCCACTGCTGTCACGTCCCTGATGCTGGTGGAAACTGTGCGTTGGTGTAGGGTTGAGTTTCTCCCCAGCGATGCCTGAAGTGTCTATGAGGAGCTGACATGGAAAATACTGCCCAGCAGAGAGGAGGCTTAGCTCACTTGTGAATTACTAACAGAGGAAAGAAGCTCAGATCTGTAACCAACATTATTTACAAGGAACAATTCAATGTGCTGTAATATTTGATTCTCTCTTTCTCTAAAAATGCCTTTCCTTTCCAGCCCATGTCTCTCCCAGGCAGGCTGGCCTTTCATCAGCAGATGAACATTTTGTTTGTATCTCCATGTGTATGCAAGTATGTACAGGACCAGCTCTTCCTGAGCGAACACAAACCTTTCCCAGTCCTGGCACCACCTCAGTGCCTCCCTCCTTCCTGCACTTGACAGATACAAAGAGCATTGTGTTCAGCAGCTCCCTCTGGGTAAAAAAAAAGCCATTTCTGAACGCTGGCGTATACTGGGCTTTTTGGAAAGTGGAAATGCAACCCGGTGTAGTCATGTTGCTCCAGCCTGCCTGCCAGCAATCCTGGTCTCTTCAGGAGGCACAATATGCCCATGCTCTCTCCTGCCAGTTCTTCCTGGTTTTAGGTGAGGTGAGCCTCCCTCCTGGAAAACAAACCCTGTTGTGCCCGTTAACAGCTCCCCTGAGTGATGCTTGTGGCTGACTGCTCTCCATCCCTGTGCTGCTCATACACTGCCCTGACTTGCTTCCAGTGCTGCCCTGTGCCAAGCCTTGCCCATTGCCGGGGGTTTCCCTGGTTGGAGGAGGCAGGAAGAAGCTGGTACCTGAGATAGTCCGCAGTTGTCATCTCTTCCTTGCACTGCAGCAGCACTTACTGAAGCCCAGACTGAAACCACGACACAAGAGTGGCTTCTTTCTGCTTTTTCCTTCCTTCCCAGAACTTGAGTCAGGTTCTGGTTCAAGCACTGACCCAGGCACAGTCTCTGACCGTCACTGGGGAGGCTGTGGATGTTTGTGGCAGTGGGGAAGTTTCTACTCATTTAGTAAAATTCAGCCCTTGGGTATTTTCACAGATGTCTAATATCAAGAGGGCTACATTCATCCCAGACATTGCTCCTCTCTGCCTGGTCCCCCTTGCTGAATTTAGCCCAGTCTGTGCACCCAGTTGGGGCACTGGGTGGTCTCCGGATCTTCTTTCTCAACCTATTATCAATGCAAATGGGAAGGAGTCTGGACCCAGGAGAATTTTATAATTTGATTTCAGTGGCAATAAAATTTCCTCCACTGAGTATGTCAGTGAACTGTATCCCATTTCCAAACCCTTTCCAGGATCTGGGTGCATACAGAAAATGGACATGCCATAAAAATATCTGACCCAATGCTTTGCATGGTACATATGGGCTCTGCATATGGGCTTTGCATAGTACATATGGGTACATGTGGGTGCTGCCCTTTTGGGCACAGCTGGGAAAGCGGATCCAATGGCAGCATTACCTTGTAGAAAAATGCCAACATATCGTGGCCAGAGCGATTCCAAAACAATAGAGAATCCTCACAACATAAAAAGAAATAATGGGCATGGCATAAGGAGGAGAGTTTTGTCCATTTTCAAAGGTCTTTTGGAAACAAAATCACCCAGCCAACAAGTTCAGAAATTATTTACAAGAAAATGACTATAATAAAATCACTTTCCTTAGTTGGGCTCCAAGTTAACAGCTCCAGGCATCACAGTGGGATGTTGAAAGGAGACTTGTGTGTTCTTCTAGTTAAAAATAAAAACCTCTTGAAGGTCAACCAGTCTGCCCAAGACTCAGTGAACTGGCTGGCTTTCCACTGTTGTTTTTTCTAGGGTGAGCATATAGCTTCATATTTGGAAGCTCTTAACCAACCCTGTTGTTTATTTAGAAGTAAAAGTATATTGACATCAAAGGCACTGTTATTTTGGGCTTTAACTGTCAGGGTGATTGGAAGCTGAAAACATGCAGCCTGGAACTATTAATATCTTCAATCAGGTCAAAAGGAGAGGATGGGAAAGTGTCTCAAGTCAATTTTCTGCCTGTTAGGGACTATTAGTGGTTCCACACAGGAAGCCAAAAAAAAATTATATTGTACTATAAATTCTTCCATAAGCCACAAAACACCACAAATTTGCAGCTAATAAACCTGAACGTGCAGCAGGACTAGAAGCTGGAGATTGGATGCTTGTTATTCGGGTCCCAGTACAGCGCGAGCCGTCACTGCGCTGCCCTGAGGAGAGACTTCCTGCAGTCTCCAGTACGGACTTACATTTCCATGTGTCCTGTACCAGCATCTCATCGAGCTGCCAGTAAATGTAACTGTTGCTGCTAGTTGCACCAGTTACCGTGGCCAGATCAAACACTGGAAATTACTTAATTTGCTGTCTGAAAGCCTAAGGGGTCTATCACGACCATTTAGTTTGACCTCTTGTCTGGCACTGGCCAGACTCGCTTTACCAAGGTGACTTTTATCAAGGTCATTGCTTGGGGTGGTGCTTGAGCTGGGAAGAGCTGCCTGATTAGTCTAGAGTAGAAAGAGCTGCACCAGTAGGTGCCATATTTCTGTTGTGTAGCATCAGCACAAACCCTGCTCTCCCGGTAGTGAATGATGCTTGTGGTGGGTGCGTGCCCTTCCCCAGCACACTACGAGATGCAACAAGGGCCTGTAATAAATGAAAGGAGGGGAGGGGAGGTGGAAAAGGATCCAGAACACGTTTCTGACTCCAGCCAGCCTGGAGCCATGCATCCATCCCCTAAATGGAAACAGGCAAGAAGGGGGTGCTCAAGTGTGCACAGAAGAGGGAAATGAAGGGAGATTCATCTGGTAGGGTCAGGTTTTTAATTTGGAAAACTAACCATTTTTGGCCCTTTTTTGGTAAATTAGAAGGAGAAGCCAGGCTGTGGTGGAGTGCAGCAGAGGTTGTGGGTGTCCCAAAGGAGTAGAGATGGGCTCCTTCGGTACGAGAAGGTTGTCAGGTACGAACAATGATGGATTTCTGCCAGGAGCAAGCAGCAATCTCTAAGCAAGAGATTCATTCTCACAGACTGGCCTGGAAACATCCCAGCCTCTCACTTACACAGTGCTCCACCATCTTACAGGATATATGTGGCACTGGAAGGTCTGTTGCTGGGGCAGGGGGGGCCTGTAGGTCCTGCCTTGTATGTCTGTAGCTGCCAGTCCTTCCTTGCACAGTTCTGTTCTCCGTTTGAAAATGCAGCAGTGCCCAGAATGTGTCTGTTTCAATCAATATTTGTGTCTGCTCTCTAACTGACCGAGGTGCCGGATTAAATATCTTTTTCACTTGTGTTTGATTTATTTAACAATGTCAAAATAAGCCTTTGAGAGTGGGATCTCTTGGGGGGGGTCCTGGGAGCACAGGCGCTGCCATGCGCATGTCATTGACAACGAGCGCAGTGGGGACCTCAGTTACTGGGATGCGCAGACAATAAACGGGGAGCTGATGTCTCGGGCAGGGGAGGCACGAAGAAGGCAGCTGCACTTTGGCAAGCAGGGGAAGAAGGCAGGCTTGAGGAGGCCGGGTCTACAGCAGAATGTTTCCGAACTGGAAGGAAGCTGGGGACCCTACCTACCCCACAAGATGTGCAAGCTCCAGATGAGTAGCCACCCTGCAGGGTGGGGAAAGAGAAGAGGCAGGGTCCTGGGAAGGGGGTGAACCTTACAGAGGAGCCATTACTCATGGGAAAATGCAGTGTCTCCAGAACTACCTTTTCACCTGGATGATCTTCACTCTTTATTGTTTTGCTGCATAATTTTCCCAAATATCATGTCTATGTGAAATCACGTTCAGCCAAAGCTCAGAGACCATTTGGAAAGTACCTGGCTCACAGCCTGAGCTATATCAGTAAGGACATTACTGGCAGTCCAGGCTTCTAATCTTGGGAGAGAAGATGGAGCAAACTGGGACCAGTCAGTCCAAGGAAACTGCAGAAGGGAAGTGTCTGATGCCCCTGCCCCCAGGCATTGCTTACTGCATTTGCCGATTCAGTTTTACAGGTGGCTTTCTCCATTTTCCATTTACACAATGTAAGTAGTATGCTTCATAGCTCTGTTCTTGGACCAGACACTAGGACCCGTGCAGCCATGGCCCTGAACTCTGCTTCCTCTCCCCAAGAAGCCACCTCCTCCTTTTCTTGTTTCCATCCCCTCAATCTGGGTACCCAAGACTCTGCTGAAGTCTGCGTTAGGGACCATGGTGCCAAGCTGCCTCTGATGAGTTGCCCAGGGACCCAGGCTGACATACAACAGGGTTAGAGCATCAGGGTGCTGAGGAGTGAGCAGAGCAGCTCAGGGCAGGGAAAAGGATTTCTTTGGAGGAGTCGAAGCCATCAGCTATTTGGTGAATTGTGCAGACTGTGATTAGCATCAAGAGACCGCACTACAGGTTTCAAATTTAATATGCTGATGAAGCCAAATGCCACTTGAGGAGGAAGGTAGCACTTGGCAGACAATTTTGCAGGAGAATAGCAAGGCCTGTATGGCTGTAAAAGGGTTAAACAACCCTTGTATAAGCTGTGGTGGAGATATTTCTATTTTCCTCTTTCCTGGCTTCGTTGCCCGAGGTGTACTTTATATTAATATTTTTTTTCTCCTGTATAAAATATAGCTTTCTGGAGGAGCTGGTATGTTCCAGCTCTGCTCTGCATTTACGGACTCGACTAAATATCCGGCTAATATGGCAGCACACTGGGAAAGCCTGGGGTAAGGCCATTTCCTGTGAGGCAAGGCTCGGCAGATAAAATGCCTGGAGCCAGAGGGCTTTGGATTCAACCCTTCTGGAAAACGTTTTTAATTTATTAGTGCTGTTTTTTAAAAATAAATTAAAAGTG
>VZTM01026692.1:74553-117929 GCA_013400555.1 Jacana jacana
GCTGGTGGGCAGCCAGATCTTGTCCCAGCAGAGGAGAACATTTTCTCAGAGCTGTTTTCTTCAGCTACAAGCTGGTGTTTGACCAGTTGAGACCTGGTGGGTGTTGCGCATTCAACTCCATCTACCTGCCCCTCATGAGCATGGAAAACACAGAGCTGCTCTTGCTCTGTACCTGGCAGAGCTAACATGGTAGCTGCAGATCAATGCAAGGGAAAGATGAAATCATTCATCTGGCTTCACTTTACTTCTTTCTAGATTGTTTTGCCCTCCTTAAATATCAGGGCCAAGCCATCTCCAAAACCAGGGATGCTCCACTCTTATCTGTTTTTGGCAGAAATCAGAGGACCTGGAGTAGACGTCTGGTGTGGTTGTGCATAGGCAGCTTGCACACTGCTGAGACCTATGCAGAGCAGTGCATGCTGTGTCTACTGAAGTTTTGACTGTATTTGATAAAAACAGAAGTTCCTTTTTCTAGCTGAGTATGCAAAGACACATTTAGCTTAGGGGAAACAGGTTTCTGCACCTAAGACTTCCTAGGCTTTTCTGAAAACCCCAAAACAATTTTCTTCCTCTCAGCTTTTACAGTTCAACTCTTCTGCCTGGCTTATAATCAACATCTGGCCACAAATACTCATTTTAGGAACCCTGGAGAGATTTCTGTTCTCACCAGCTCTTACCATCCTGCTGCCTTCCAGGAGGTAACGCCCACGAGGTAACCGAGTCTCCACAAGCCAAGAAAAAGTGCTAAATGCTGTCAACAAAATGTAATCATAATTTGAGTAAAAGGGTATATGTGGAGTCTCCACAGACACAGTCTGAGAGGTGGTAAGTAGCTGCAGGTCTAACAGCTTGGCTGAGATGTTGCAGCCAAATGCTTGGCTGAATTTTGCCCCAAAGTTTGGCCAGCTTTGGTCAGCTGGGCAAATGAGTGCTGGAGATGAACACGAGGGGAATGGCTCAACTTGAGAAACATCATAGAATCATTTTGATTGGAAGAGTGTCTTGAAATACTTGCTGGCCTGGATGTCAGAGTTAGGTCTCAGTCCAAGAGGAGCAAAAGTCATCTTACTCTCTCGAGGACTCTTTTCTTCAGTATAATCAGAGTGGAGGAGGATGAGGCTGTGGGATACTCACACACACAAGTCTGGGCCATCAGAGTCTGTCCAAAAGGACAGACCCTGGAGGTCACATACTCCCAGGGCTGCCTGGCCAGCAGGGACAGGACTTCCACTGCCACAGTCCTGCAGAGAGCCCCATCCCCACAGTGCATGCAGTCCTGTCCTTGTGGAGACTGAGAGCAGGAGAGGGAGACTCAGAGTTCCCTGTGATCAATGTGCAGCATCTCAGGTGAACAACAAAAGGCAAAGAAATTTCCAGAGCAGGAGCACAGGGGAAGAGAGGGAAAATGAGCTTTCAGCACAAATATCTGTGGAAACTGAATTATCACCCAGGGTATGGAAGCTCTTTAGGCTTTCTCACAATAAATAAGGGGGCAGCTGCTCCTCGGCAGTCCCATCCTGCTTGGAATGGGCAGCAGGGTGGCTCTGACCACCTTGGCTGCAGGGTAAAGTTGCCCTTATGTGGGCTGTGCTGTTGCTGCATGGTCTGCCTGGGCCCAAACAGCATTTTCTTCCATCAGCCACTCTCCCACTCCCACCTACAACCTGCTGGCCTTTGTACTGCCTGGATGTCATGACTCTGCCCTCATGTACTTTCGTGTACCCACCACGAACAGCTGGGGAAAGCCCAAGCTGGGACAGTGGTTTGGGAGATATGTGGGTTGCCAGAGGAGACCATCCAGCCTCTGATCATCCCTGCCATGGTTCAGCCTCTCGCAGCTGATACCCGTCTGTGTGGTCCTGGGATGTGCCAGACTGAAAGTACAAGACAATGCTTGTTGTGGTCCTGCCCTGAGGAGTGTGTCTAGGGACCAAGGGCTTGCCTGACACTTCTGCTCTTGCCTGACCACTGCTGCTGGCACCATGCTTGGCACAGAAGGGCCTTGTTGAATGACACTTGAATACTGGGAAGTGTCACCTCTTTTTGCCATGACCCAGACTCCCAACTCTCCCTGGCCTCACTGACCCCAAAGCCTGCATGGAGGGACATGTTTCTGCACAATTAAGGCAACAGGCACCTCTTCCAGTCTTTCAGAGCCTTGATTTATTTGCTTGCTTGTTTATGTTTCCTCCTAGGCCCATGTGGTGAGGAGGTGGGGTCATGAGCAGGACACGCATGCAAGCTGTCTGGATCGCAACCAGGACTAGATATGTGTCCAGGGCCTCAGACTCCCCTCCCAGCCACTGTTCTGATATGTGCAGACACCTCTGCAGCAGCAGCACAGACAGAAGAGCTTGAAGAGATGCAGGGAGAAAGTCCAGTTTGCTGCTGCCCCAGGAAGCATCTACTTGCTGGGCTGGTGCTGCCCTCGGTGCCTGGTGACAAATGAGCATGCAGTGGGGCTGCCCCAGAGAGACCAGCCTTTTCCTGCATGCCATGCTGAAGGGAATGAACACACTCAAACTCTTTAGGACAAAGAAAACAGGTGACTCACAGGGTTTCCAGGCTGTGCAGCCCATCAAAGCCATTGGTTCCCAAGCTTTGGATCTGGTTGTTGTGCAGGTGCCTGTGGACAAACAGAGATGGTCAGTAGAAGTGCAAGCTGAAACTTTTCCTGCCAGACTGAGCCGTACCCAGGGACATCCTGCAAGATAAGCACAGCCCGGGCTGGGCTAATGAGGGGTGTTATAAGGTTCCCTCTCTTGCCCCATGAGACACATGCAAGGTGCTATAGTGCTTGCAGAGCAGCTATAGAGCTCCCTTTTCTCACAGGAAATCCAGAGAGATATAGGGGTTTCCTTGAAATGTCCGCTTTCACAGCTGCTGGGTGACTTTGGACAAACATGCTTAAGCAAGAAGCTTCAAGAAAGACCCTAGATCTCACCTTACATTGGGCCCAGCCCTACAAAGCGCTGTCTGGTTTCAACAGTTCTTCTTGGGCACCAGGTGCTATCTAAGGACACAGTCGTATTTGGACTCCTTAGAGTCGTAGTAGAAGCAAGAAGGCTTTGAATTCAAAACCCTCTCATTCTCTCATCCTGTTAGTCACAGTTTATTAACTTTACTTGGAAAAAAAATGAAAATGCTGCCAGTTCCTGGATTAGCTGCAGTTTGATTGCGATGAAAGTTTTTTTCAATGTAACGCTTCAGAGTGTCTGGCTGAAGTGCAGAGCCATGCAACAGACACATTCTCTACACTTCCCCTGTTCCCATCCATCCTGGTGCTACGTGCCATGAACAGCCACTGCTTAAGGGCTCTGGAGGTCCCATCCTTAATGTTGGTGCAGGAGGCTTGTGTGCCAGGAGCCCCTGTAAAACCACCTGGGGTATTTTTGCTTTGGAAGCTCCATAGGAGATGAGTTCCTGGGGTCCTATCTGCCAGGTTCTCTGTTTCCATAGACCCCTTACTCCTATGTTTCAGTTTTTTTGGCAAACCCAAGGCCTTAATTCCTGGATTCTTCCTCTCTGATTGTCAGAGACCCTGTGTGTGTGCATGTCTGGGTGTTTTTGTAATCTGGCTTCCTTTACAATTAGTGGGAGCTGCGTAGCTGATTGTGCATCTCCCTCTCAGACCCCACTCAAGGGCACCTTGAAGGCCATACAGAGACATCTTGCTAAGAGGCTGAGGAAAGTGTGCTGAAAAACAGGAGTAGACACGCCAATGCTGCCCAGTCTGCCCTTCTACCAGCCTGCACTTAAGCACAGTAATGATGTCCATGCTTGCACTGGGATGGTCTGTGTGGCGACGTACCAACTGAGAAGGTAAGGTCCTCTCAGGCAAGATACTCTCTTTGCTGTCTCTCCTGGTAGGTTTTCCCATCAGTGCATTTTACAATTCAGGTTCTTCTTTAACACAGAGTGCCATGTGGTTAATCTGCTGCCACTCCACTTGCCTTTGGGAACCTTTTCTGACTTGCCCATGCTGAAGGATGCACCAGACTTTGTCCAACAGCACTGCCTCTTTCCAAGAGCCTGGGGGAGACTCCATGCTGGCAGGTGGATCAATGACTTTTTCATTATTTGCTGCTTGATGTAAATCTGTCTCAGCTTGAAAAATCTCTCATGCCACCTGGATTGAAGTGTGAGGTGTTTGGCTGAGCACAGGCAGCTGCCACTGCCAAATATTCTAGTGTAAAACAGGAGGGAGCTGGGAGTGGAGGAGCAGCCAGGTTCTAGGGCAGTTTGGTAGGGGCTTGCAAAACAGAATCCAGCCTAAGAGGGATGTTTGTCGTTGGGATGACAACATACAAACATTTCAGAGGAAGGGGAAGGGAAGGGAAAGATGTGTGATTAAACAGATACTTTGAGTAAATGGGAAAAAAAGAAAAGGATGTTACCTGTAAGAAAACTTGGTTTGATTATTACTCTTAGGAGAAAAAAATGAGGCTGAGATTAAAATCTGGACCTTACAGGAGGAATTTCTTTTTGTCACAAGAATAAAAGTTCAAGTCCAGACGATTTCCCCTGTCAAATGTTATAGGACAACTTCAGATCATGGTGCCCTTACTTCACTTGGCACTTCCAGTGCGATATGGTGCCAACAATTTTAGGTTCCTTTGAGAACTGGATGTTGCCTTTGGCAAATCAAGGGTAATCGCACCACAGGGTTCCCACAGGAACCCTTTTCCCATAGCTCTGTCTGCTGTGAGGGGACAGCGTGGGGAGAGAGGAAGTGCTGAAATCTTGGGAAGATGTGAGGTTCCTGGAGCTTTGTCCACATAGTCCCACCGTGGTACCTTGTCTAAGCTTGGACATGCTAAGCAGTTGACAACTATCAATCACTCAAGTCAGACAAGGGGACAGAGTAGAAAACCAGTCACCTTCTTTGCTTGTATTTGGCTCTAACGGGCTTTGTTTGGAGGCAAGGAAAATCATCAAAGAGGGAAGTTCTTGGTTGGTGAGAAAATGACAAGCAACCAGAAGAGGAAGTTATAAAAAAATTTGCTGTTCAAGCTCAACTCTAGAATTGTTACCAAATGACAATAATAGAAACAAGAGAGTTGGAAAGGTAAACACTTGAAAAGACGTTCCTTTCTTCCATTCTGGCTTTTTTTCCTCCCCTGGTAAACAAATTTTAACAATTGGAATTGCAACATCTCCAGTGTTTTTCAGTTTGAGCTCAGCCCACATGACGTTATATTCTGCCCTGTAAATTACAGCTGGTTTGATAGCAGCTTGGGATACCTGGTTCTGGGCAATAAACAACATTCCTGTGATGCAAAAACACGAGAAATTTTTAAGTCCTTCCTACTCCTGTTGAAGCTGGTATCCACCACTGTCCTCAGTAAGAGCAACCAAACTTATGATCTGTGTATCTGCCTTTGCAGGTCAGTACTGTGGAGTGAGGCTGGTTTTGGGCAATTGTCCACGAGAGTAGCTTTGCCCAGGGAGCAGCAGGACAGTTATTGCTTTTTTTGGTGGACTGGCATGCAGACTGTTTGTCAGGTACATCTTGCCAGAGTGGTCGCTTTGCAAAAGCACACTGATGTGTGGCAGGGTGGCAGAAAACCTGCCCCACATGCTCCTGCAGCAGCATGAGTGCTTCCACATGCAGTCAGAGGGGCAGCACCAGTGACAGTGACTGCAGAATACCACATGGCCACAATCCCTCAGGCAGGCCAAGGAGAGATGCTTCACCTTAGTTTGTGTCTCAGGTAACGAGACTTTAGAAGCACATCAGAAAAGAACACACAGCAGTTTCTACTAGGAAGACTTTCTGTCCCTGCCCTCAATTTCTTATGCCACAAATTGGGCATAAGTATAAATTTTCAAAATCATCCTTGCAGCACTACGATTAATTTAATTTTCTTTTCACTCCCTTTTCCATATATTTTTCCAGTGGATTAAGAGCTCCCAGAGAACAGCCTTATGCTGAACTGAGAGGTGGTCCAACAAGGGCATTAGGACCATGAGTTCCAAGTCTGGAAATGACATCTCCAAGGAAAGGGGGCATCTCTGCCATTTGCCTTAAACATAAGGGAAATCAGGTTGAGCTAATGTGCTAAATACTGGTTCAATAAAGGTCCTTGTCTGCATGAACAAGAAAGTAGAGTGTAAGCTGTAAGGAAAGGGAAATTATATTACATTGTGCACTAGTGAAACCAGCTCTGGAAGGCTGGTACCCACATTGTTAACTGGATGTTGATAATTTGGGGTGAGTGCAGAGAAGAGCAATAAAAATGATCTAAGGGCTGGAAATAACTAGAATGTAGACTTACAGAACTCAATCTGTTTAGCTTATTATAAATAAGATCAAGGGGATGAGTGCAGTGTAACCTATAGGATTTTTCCTGGTTAGAAGATAGGTACTAAAATGGTTCTGAGATTTAGTGGATAAAAGAATAATAATAACAAATGTCTGAAGTCAAACCAAAGAAAATTCAAGTGGGAAATATGAGCTTGATTTTTATTGTTGTTGTTGTTAACACTAAGGATGATTAACCACTGGAACAAACTACAAAGAGAAGTGGTGTATTCTCCATCGCTTTCATTTTTAATGACTTCATTTTTTCTTCGCAAAAAGGAACAATGTATACATTTTCTATCAGTTATTTGCATTAGATGATTTGAACCAAGTTCAGATCTGACGTGATATGTCAGATCAGGCATTGCCCTGCTGAATTTCCAGTCCCCTTGTGGCAAAATTGTCATTTTCCTCAGCTGTGGATAAGTAGAGAAACCTAAAATCATTAATGGTGCAAATTCCCATGGATTATTTCCAGCAGTGAAGGACCAGCTTTAGGCTTGTCTGGTGAAAAATACAGTTAGATCAGAGTGCATTGGAGTGCTATTTGCTTCTTCAAGTGCTGGAGTGGGAAATTCACTTTTGCCAAGGCAGCATGCTCAGGTCCTCAGAGAGAAGAGGCGCTTTTCCAAATTGAAAGGTCCATGAATGGGACCCACATGTTCCAGGCAATATTGTTCTTAGTAATAATGAATTGCACATGCCTGGCACTCCCTTTGAACACCAAGGTTTCCTCTCTTCTCAGAGAGGGACTCGTTTACTCCCTTGTACGGGTGAAGGTAGTGATGCACAAGATCATCCTGACACTGATCTACCAAACCAAAGCAGCGTTTGTCCTGCTGGGGAGCTCTGTGTCCAAAGGTGTCAGCTGAAACTACTGCTGCTCAGCTTAGAATCATAGAATCATAGAATCATTTAGGTTGGAAGAGACCCCTGGGATCATCAAGTCCAACCATCAGCCCTACTCTACAAGTTCTCCCCTACACCAGATCCCTCAACACCACATCCAATCTAGTCTTAAACACAGTCAGGGATGGGGACTCCACCACCTCCCTGGGCAGCTGATTCCACTGACTGACCACTCTCTCTGGGAAAAACTCTTTCCTGATGTCCAGCCTAACCCTCCCCTGCTGCAGCTTCAGCCATTCCCTCTGCTTCTATCGCTCATTGCCCGTGAGAAGAGACCAGCACCAATATCTCTACAGTGCCCTTTCAAGCAGTTGTAGAGAGTGATGAGGTCTCCCCTCAGCCTCCTCTTCCTCAAACTAAACAACCCCAACTCCCTCAGTCGATCCTCATAAGCCTTGTTTTCCAGGCCTCTCACCAGCTTTGTTGCCCTCCTCTGTACTCGCTCCAGCACCTCGATATCTCTCTTGTGCTGAGGTGCCCAGAACTGGACACCAGACTCAAGGTGTGGCAAAGCCCAGAACTGCTGAGGTGCCCAGAACTGGACACAATACTCAAGCTTGCCTGGAAAGCAGGGATGAGATGTTTAATGATTGCTCCTGGACAGGGAGAGCACTGAAAAATCAGTGGTCCCTTTTGAAAGTTTTGGCCAGAGCAACACGATACCAAGGACCAAAATGGGAAAGGGAACCCAGGCATCTTGGAAACTCATTTTCTCCTCTAGTCACAAAACCATGCTATTAGAAAGAGAACTGCATCATGTCCTTACATGATAAAAACTGTAAGAAAACAAATGCTATAAATCGCTTTCATTTGTCTTCGTTTCTCCACACAGTTGTCAGGTTTTGCTGGGTGACCTAGGAGGGAAACACTTGCAAGTGTGTGGCTTGTGCTCAACAATAAAATGTTGGCTGAAATTCAAGTGCATTAACGTAAAGTGACGTAAAGGGGGGAAAAAACAGTCTTATATGAGCATATGCTGCAGCAGGCTCTTAAAACATCTACTTGATGTTTAGTAGCTGTCTAAAAGGCAAAACGATAGGAATGACTAGAGAAGAGAAAATGGGCTGTAAATTCATGATTTATTTTTATCTTTCCTTTTGTGGTTGTGGTCTCAAAAGGTATGGAGGAATGAACAAGTGTCATTTGTAGACAAACTTCTGATTGCAGACCAGCTGCCCGGATGGGGACTGGAAAAACTGCAGCGAGTGAAGGGCAGGACAGACGGTATCATAGAATCATAGAATCATAGAATCATTCAGGTTGGAAGAGACCCCTGGGATCATCAAGTCCAACCATCAGCCCTACTCTACAAGTTCTCCCCTACACCAGATCCCTCAACACCACATCTAATCTACTCTGAAACACAGTCAGGGATGGGGACTCCACCCCCTCCCTGGGCAGCTGATTCCACTGACTGACCACTCTCTCTGTGAAAAACTCTTTCCTGATGTCCAGCCTAACCCTACCCTGCTGCAGCTTGCAGCCATTCCCTCTTGTCCTGTCGCTCATTGCCCGTGAGAAGAGACCAGCACCAATATCTCTACAGTGCCCTTTCAAGCAGTTGTAGAGAGTGATGAGGTCTCCCCTCAGCCTCCTCTTCCTCAAACTAAACAACCCCAACTCCCTCAATCGATCCTCATAAGCCTTGTTCTCCAGGCCTCTCACCAGCTTTGTTGCCCTCCTCTGCACTCGCTTCAGCACCTCGATATCTCTCTTGTGCTGAGGTGCCCAGAACTGGACACGGGAATAAATACAGAGATGGCACAGATGAGGTAGAGACAGCATAGAGCGGGCATTAAGTGATAGTGGTATTTCTTTTTACTCAGCTTTCCCAGAGTATCTTGCTTTCAGAAGACCTGTGTCTAGACAGACAAGGGCAGATAGGAGGAATGGAGCATCTTTTTTGCATTATGGGGCCTAGTTAAAGTCAGAGGCTCCGAGCTCACTGCACACAGGGCAGCAAAGGATGGGTCTGTTTGGCCATAGGGTGTTTGGCACACCGGAATGTTTGAGTCAGGGGGGTTTTCAGGAGCCAGGACTCCCTGTGGACCTAAATAGACAAGGATCTGGGTTTTGACCACATTTGTTCTATCTTAAGGGATTCCCTGACATGTGATGAAAGTAAAACTACCCAAAGACTTTCTCTAGCCAGACCCAGTGCTGTGGAGCAAACCTCTCTACTGTCTGGCCTGTGTAGAGCAGGGGCACCCTGACTCCGTCCCATCCACCCCCAGTATCTCTGCTGAGAGTGCTGACAGCGCCTTTGGTGACATCAGGGAAGAAGGGAACTGCAGCTCCTTTCAGAGAGGTGTCAGCAAGGACATGTCTGTGGTGTTGGAGCCATTTCTGGCTACGGTTCCCAAATTCATCCATGTGAGATTTTACTACAGGATTAACGGATCCCTCTGCGGGCTGGGGCTGAAAGAGGTGCTGTGATTTCTGGTTTGGGAGTTGACTTCCTGCTGAACTCAGGTGACAAAGGAGATGAAGGACACTAAGGAGAGCTGCTGTCATGCTTTTTATCAGCCTGTCACCAAAGCAGCATGGGGGTTTCAAATGAAAAATATAATGTGCTCAAGAAGATGCTTTTTTTTAAAAACAAAACCCCATTTGTTTCATACAAATCATTAGCTGAAAAATATTCAGGACTATTGATCTTCAGTATCCTGTTCCCATGAGCCACCCTGATCAAATAAGCCATCTGCCTTCTGCCAGCAGCACCACAGTGCCAACATCACACCGCAGGAAGCCTTTGTTATCTAAGCTGGGGAAATGGCAACAATTAACAAGACTTATAGATTTAATGATGAGTGATTTATATGAGGATCTGCTTGCTGAGTACCCTGCAGCCCTGGTTAGGAAACTGCAGCAGCAATAATGGGAATAAGATCAGGGAATTCATCAACAGAAGTGTAATTTCTTAGCAGAGACTGAACCCCTTAACTTGTTCCAGATTGAGGTTTGTATATTCTGATGTTGGTGCTTTGTGTCAGTGCAGGATGATCATCTGCATCTCTTCTAGTGGTCCAAGGTGTGTGGAGGAGTAAAAGCACCTGGGAAGGTCATGCCCTCAGCTGTGGTCAGCCGTGTCCATGAGTATTAATCAGGCTGGATACCAGAGACTCCCCTGTGCTCCTCCACATCTGCCCTTCGCTCTCCTCCCCAGGTGCTTACTCTAATGCCTCTCAGGCTAGAAGTTTCCTGATATTTATGGTAGTAGCCAGCTCTTCTCTATATATGGGCAAGTTCAGAAACTTGCAGAGGAATGCACGTGTGTATCTTCTGCATCCCAGTGGGGAAATGTCCTTGCAGACTTTTCTGCCTAGCTCAGTTGGCTTTTGGGAGCATTGTTTCTTTGGATTGGTGGGTGACTCCAAAGCAGGGAAACACCCCTGGCAGGGCTGCAGGAAGAACACTGGGTGACTTTCCACTGGCTGGGCGCTGACAAGGTTGTGCGTGGAAACATGGGAGAGATTTAGGGGGCCAATTCTGCCAAACACTTGTGATCCTACAAAAATTTAGCACCATGTCCCACCGTACCTGGTAGGATCATACATGTGTTGCCTTCCAAATGTCTGTGGTGGGACATTATTCTCTCTCTTGTGATCTAATGGTCAATGATTTTTATTTCTTGAGCTTGCTTGTTTAATTAAGGAGCTGCTTCTCACCCATGCTGTGGAATAAACCAGAATGAAAGCAGCATGCTTCTGAGACTGAAATAAAATCCCAAATGTCAGCTCACCCTCTGTGCTAGCTATTAAAGCTGAATGAAGTGGTTGCATTATGATGGTCATGGAATGCCTTGTAGAATGGTCACTATTGTGAGTGAAAACTACGTCTTTGACATTTCTCAAGTTGCTGTTAGCATTTTTCCTAAGTAAGCCTTTATGCTTTGTCTAAACAGCTGAAGTTGATGCTTAATAAAACTCTGGACTGTCCTTTGTTCAAGCATTTTCTATGCTAGATGGCTTCAGTAAACACTCCAAATTTTCAGAGTGAAATAATTGCTAAACTTTCACTAAGGCACCACGTGATAAGTTTACTTAAATGTCCTGGTATCACTATTTATTAGCCAGACTAAAAGGTAGCTTTTCATGTAGATACAGGAGCTCTAAAGTAATTGGCAGTCACAGCTGAATTTGCTAATCTACACCAAAAAGGTCATGAGTAGCTAAATTGCACATGTAAACCTCCTTTTAAAAGCTTGGTAATCTACAAGCCTCAGTGGATGGGATGCACCTCCTGAAGTATCTGCCAAACACATGAGTTTGCTTCTGATTGCAGGCAGCAGAAGGGGTTTGTGTGCCTCGCTGCCAGCAGGGGAAATGCTTCCCCCCTGGGTCAGTTACCTTCTGAAAGCAGCGCAGTTCTCCGCTTTGCTCTAAGTGCTGTCAGAATCAATGTTTATGCTGTAACCTAGAGAAGACCACGCGCCACGGGTCGTGATCCCCGCGAGGGGTAGTCGATCCTCACATACAACACGGTCATGCAGGTAAGCACGCACAGGCTTGGACAAGGTGTTGAGGTTAGACCTTTTGTGTGAAATCATATTTTGGTCCAAAGGTTTTCCCAGTGTGTTTTCCAAGAAGAAAAAAAATTGACCTGACTGCAAGTTGTTGCAGGGTTTTTTTTTTTGTTTTGTCTTGTTTTGTTATTTCCTTTTTGTTTGTTTTTTTTTTTCACGTTGATAGAAATTCCTGTAGTTTTAATACAGGGATTGGAAAGGGAAATAGAAATTGAAAACGTTTTATTACTTGAATGTTCAGGGGAAAAAATACCTGCTTGTTTTTCCCAGATACTGATTTTTTTTTAAAATTTTTTGAAAGGTATCCGGGAACTTTTTGGCTATTCAGTGAAAAGGAAAGAAGAAAAAAAAAATCAAAAGCAGCAATTTTAGCACCTTGTATCAAACAGCGGGGATTCCTTGATTCCTCTGAACAAAATCGGCTCTCCTTGCAGCAAAAAAGCTGCTCCTGGGGGGCGACCAGCAGGTCTCCCCGTGGGAAGAGGACCCCGGTTGCCAAGCATGGTCAACACTTTGTCCCAGCCGAAGAACGCCACGGCTGCAAGGGAGTAAACAAGGGGAGAAGGCTTACAGCACCACGAGGCTGCTGAGGTTCTGGAAGGCGTAATCGGGAATGTGCCAGATCTGGTTGAGAGCCAGGGTCATGGCTTGCAGCGCTGGGAGGTGGTTCAGAGCTTGGACAGGGATCTCCGTCAGGGCATTATCATCCAGCCACAGGTGACGCAAGGAGAGCAGCCCCTCAAAGCTCTTCTCGGGCACCACAGAGATAAGGTTTGCATCCAGTCGTCTGAGTGGGAAAGAAACAGGGTGGGGATAAGAGAGAGATGGATCTAGCATTGCTTTATATGCCCGCAGTGTTATGCAAGGGGAGTTCTGGTGTTAAGGTGGGATGGATTGATGGCCAGGAAGTTTGGATTAGGCTGCAAATAGTTGATAAGCATAAGGAGGTCTCACTAGAAGGCTGCTGCCTGTGCTTGGAGATGTTTGACCATGGTCAAGGATCACAGAATCACAGAATCTCAGGGATTGGAAGGGACCTTGAAAGATCATCTTGTCCAATCCCCCTGCCAGAGCAGGAACACCCAGAACAGGTCACACAGGAACGCCTCCAGGCGGGTTTGGAATGTCTCCAGAGAAAGAGACTCCACAACCTCCCTGGGCAGCCCCTGCCAGTGTTCCCTCACCCTCACTGTGAAGAAATTTTTCCTCATAGTTAACTGGAATCTCCTATGTTCCAGCTTGCACCCATTACCCCTTGTCCTATCATTGGATGTTACTGAGAAGAGCCTGGCTCCATCCTCCTGACACTCACCCTTTACATAGTTATAAACATTAATAAGGTCACCCCTCAGTCTCCTCTTCTCCAAGCTCAAGAGACCCAACTCCCTCAGCCTTTCCTCCTATGGGAGATGCTCTACTACCTTCATCATCTTGGTAGCCCTGCCCTGGACTCTCTCCAGCAGTTCCCTGTCCTTGTGGAACTGAGGGGCCCAGCACTGGACACAACACTCCAGATGGGGTCTCANGATAGTGCACTCTATTCCCTAATCCAAGTCATCAATGAATATATTGAACAGTACTGGTCCCAGTACTGATCCCTGAGGGTCTCCACTAGACACAGGCCTCCAAGTAGATTCTGTCCCATTGACCACCACTCTCTGGCTTCTATCCTTCAGCCAGTTCACAACCCACCTCACAACCCTATCGTCCAGGCCACACTTCCTCAGTTTAGCTACAAGGATGCTGTGGGAGATCGTGTCAAATGCTTTACTGAAGTCAAGGTACACCACACCCACTGCTTTACCATCATCTATCCACCTGGTTACGTCTTCATAAAAGGCAACCAGGTTGGTTAAGCATGACTTCCCCTTGGTGAAGCCATGTTGACTGGCCTCTGATGACCTTCTTATCCTTGATATGCCTAGAGACAACATCAAGGATAAGTCCCTTCTTGATGGCCCTTTAGTGTGGCCAGCTGCTGGCAGCTTCTTAACAAAGTGATTGAACCTTCACATGGACCCGCCAGATGGACACTGTCAGCTCTGCCTTGTATGCCCTGTCCTTAAAAATGAGCATGAAAGCATCATCCCCTGGGGTTGGGTTGCTGTGGATCTGCCTTAACTGATCTATGGAGACACAGTTCTATTTGGGGTACCCTGCCACCTGCTCCGACCCACTACTGCAGGATGTGCAGGACAGTAAAACCGTGTGGCCAAAGCTCCCTTCCAGAAAAAAAAGGAACTGTCTGGAAATGTGAAATATGGGGCAGTCCTGCTTGGGGTCCTGGTGTTTGACCTTAACAGCCAGAGTTACCTGCAAAGGCACTGCAAACAAATCAGACCGTATGTCATGGCACAGGAACTCAGCCTGTGCTGGCTGTACCGCACACGCTCAGGCCTTTCCTTCGCCACGATTTGCCAATTGCTTTTTCTTTTTTTTTTTAATTCTTTTAAGTCATCGTGGAAACCTTAAGGCAGTTGAATTTGAGGTTTAATTCGGTGACACAACAATTTGGTTTTAAGACTTGGTTTTGTTTCAAAATAGCATGAGAAGGCAAAAAAATATTAAATTTATTATGAAAGAAAAAGCATAAAACCCCCTAGTATTTATCAATGACAGTGAGCAGGATACAGTGTGTTATCTGTAGATTTTAAAATCAAAATATAAGAGTTCACTTAAAATTTGAATGAAATACCAGGAACCAATTATACCAAGGAGAAAGAAAATCCTGATTTCCTTCCACAGTCAACAAAGCTTATTTTATTTTTTCCAAGCTATCTAAGAGAAAGATCTCTGAATTAAAATTGCAAAGAAAAAGCACTTTGTTTCTTACCAAAACATGAAAGAAGTTAATAGAGCTGTCATGGTCCAGCCCACAAATCAACAGTCCTCCATAAAGGAATGTAGTACAGGAATTAGAATTTTTGACTACATAAAGTAATATTTTTGATGGAAGTTGGACACTGGAAGAGGTCTCCAGATACTGTTCTCTTCTGGTATCAGAGCCCTGTCCAAAGAGCACATACAACATTTCTTAGGTCATAAACCACTTCCCAGCACCCTGCAATAGACTCCTAGTCTGTAGGACCATCAGATGCACGGAGCAGGGAAGACCTCAAGCACCAGCTGTGGTCTCTGGAGTAGAGCAGGGGTCTCGTTTCCTTGGTGAAATTCTCATGAGATCCTGGGAAATGGATCTTTTCCTATGCCACAGAGAACATAGTTTTCTATACTGCCTGTTTGACCTAGCTGGACAAAGCTGTAAGTGGTTGAGAAGTGCAAGCAAACCTTCCTGAGATCTCCCTTGGACAACTGGCCTTTAATGCCATGTATGAGACTTGATCCATTACCTCAAACTGAAATGATACCCTCAGGTAGATTAAAGATTTATTTCATTACTCCCACTTTCCACTTCGACGTACACTTTAATTGCTGCAAAGTGGTGTTTCCTGGTGAAAGGCCGCTCAGCTGGCAGATTTTCACTCAGCTCTGTTGGTTCTTCTGTGGATGACAAAAGCACCTCGCACCCAAAGCTCAGCTCAATTGCTGCAGGATCTGAATCTTTGCTCCGAGGGCTGACATGAGACAGCGTCTATCTGCCTCTTGTAGAAAGTGGGCATGTTGCAAACTCTGCCTCAATTGACCTCCCGTACCTGAGACTACAAACAAATCAAAGTGTAGCATCATTCTTTGCAAGAAGACAAATCCAAGGTGCAAACCCTGCAGCAGCCCAGGGTAAGACTAAAGACACTGAAAAATTGCATCAAATGCTTTGGGACAAACAACAACTTTTGACCAGAATTAAAACTTGTGTGGAAAATGTTAATCTTTGCTTACTTTCCCCATTCATTCTTCTGCATAATAATTCTGTTAGGTTTTGGCATCATAATCTGTTTTTTTAAAAAAATAAATTAAAAAATACTGCTTACTTTTCTCCGTGACATTATTTTATTGAAATCCCCCTACATTTACTGACAATGATTTTAAAGTGAATGCTCTGTTTCAATTGTGAATTGTGAATAGTGAATTGAAGAACTGACAATGAAAATATCAGCTGAGAACAGTTACAGTTTTTCAAAACTAAATTAAGCTTTCCAAAATTCCTCCTTCCAATCACCTCCTTTAGGGAGGTGATTGTCCCCCTGTACTCAGCACTGGTTAGGCCACACCTTGAGTCTGGTGTCCAGTTCTGGGCACCTCAGCACAAGAGAGATATCGAGGTGCTGGAGCGAGTGCAGAGGAGGGCAACAAAGCTGGTGAGAGGCCTGGAGAACAAGGCTTATGAGGATGGATTGAGGGAGTTGGGGTTGTTTAGTCTGAGGAAGAGGAGGCTGAGGGGAGACCTCATCCCTCTCTACAACTGCTTGAAAGGGCACTGTAGAGATATTGGTGCTGGTCTCTTCTCCCGGGCAATGAGCGACAGGACAAGAGGGAATGGCTGCAAGCTGCAGCAGGGTAGGGTTAGGCTGGACATGAGGAAAAAGTTTTTCACGGAGAGAGTGGTCAGCCAGTGGAATCAGCTGCCCAGGGAGGTGGTGGAGTCCCCATCCCTGACTGTGTTTAAGAGCAGATTGGATGTGGTGTTGAGGGATCTAGTGTAGGGGAGAACTTGTAGAGTAGGGCTGATGGTTGGACTTGATGATCCCAGGGGTCTCTTCCAACCTGAATGATTCTATGATTCTATGATTCTATGATTCTAAAATGGAGACACCAAAACAGAGCCAAAGGGCTGGAACACCAGCCTGAGCTGTTCAAGACAGGGATGGTTTGTAACAAGGGAGCGAGGTGAACCCCATGTCTGGTTAGCTCTATGTCCCTGCCTATGGTCATGAGCTCCTGTGTGAAGCCCCAAGGGCGTTTTGGCTTCAGTGTCACAGTGCCCTGGGAGTTGGGGAAACTGTTAACGCTGATGGATTTGCTCCACAGCTATTTAGCATATGGTCAGGAAAGGCACTTTTTTACATCCATGAGTATGGAAGTGCCAGTTGACATAGCATGGATCCTTGGTGGATTTTTTGGAGGAACTCTGATACCTCCCTGTCTTTGTGCATCTCTATGGTTAGTAATTAATTAGGAGCAATTAGATGTGGTGTTGAGGGATCTGGTGTAGGGGAGAACTTGTGGAGTAGGGCTGATGGTTGGACTTGATGATCCCAGGGGTCTCTTCCAACCTAAATGATTCTATGATTCTATGATTCTATGATGAAATGATCAGGTTTGCTAATGTTCCTGGATGGCTACTAGCTTTGAGCATACTGCTACTCCAAGCCCCATGTCGCCACACCCTGCCATCAAATGGGTCATCACCTCTGCAGGACTAAAATGAACCCTAAGTCTTCTGTCTCCAAACTCTGCAGGAGCAGTCTGCTGGCAATGGGACAGGTTGTGTTGAGTGTGGCCAATGTCCATGAGACCCTGTCCGGAGAGCAGTTTGCTTGGGGAATGTTGGTGAGCTCCAGCCACATAATTACTGCCTTAATCTGCTCCAGGGTGTGAAAATCAGACAGATTCCTCAGTGGAGAGAGCAGGAGATTTTCTGCTGTGTGCGATGAGCCAGACAAGGGCCTGAGCAACCTCAGGAACATCATTGTGCTTGGACCACAGCACAGCAATATGCACTTATCTGGAGCTAGTGAAATTGAAATTAGGAACAAGGAAATGTCCACGTGAAGGCATCTCACACAGAGTGCGACAGGCAGAATTCCTCGTGTGCCCTTGCAGCATTGACAAGGGAACAGGGAACATGTGATGGCTGTGTTCATGGTACCAAAAGGTCTCAGGGTTTTTTAATTGCACTTAAGGAAGTTGCTGGCTTTCTGGAATGGAGGTGTGTTCTTTCTAATGAAAGCTGTACATGTGGGGATTGCTAATTGCTATGGCTTTCAGACAGCTCTCCGCTTCTTTTGGAAGGAGAAAAGCTGGAGTTCTTGGCACAGAGCTGCTAGTAATTATATCAATTATACTAAACAAAAACCACCCCAACAGTTCTCTCCTTTCTTCCGTGTGTGACTCTGGCTCTGTAAGTGTTTTGTGTTATGATTTATACCTAAGATAATTGGGACGATTAATGGGTAAATGGGACAGCGCAGGCTGGGGCTGGCTCCTCACCTTCCACAGATATGTTTTAATCTGTATTTCACTAAATCACTCGGTTTCCTTGCAAGCATTAACCTGTTTGTTGCTTATTGAGGAAGATGCCTCTTTCACAGAACTGCTGGATGGCTTAGAAGTGTGACTTCATCTCCTGCCTGCTGTCAAGCACTGCTATAGGTCTGGAGAGCAGCTGAACCACACAGTGGTCTCCAGATATCTGCAAGGACAAGATTTTCCAGTGACTTCACAGGCTCAAGCAAGACATCCTGTCTGTTGCAGGCAAAAGGAGCTGATTTTAAGTGGGACATTGAAGAACAACAGCATATGAAAATCACCAGCTGCTTGAAGGTCTCAGCTTCTGGCTTTAGATCTTCATCTGCTGGTGATGGTTATGGGGCATTTCTATGACTTCAACATGATGCTTAGCCAGAAGTCCTAAAAGTGCCTGGAATCACCTTAGATTTTACTCCATTTTGTGTTTTAAGGACTACTGGGATGAGGAGAGAGGGAACCTGCCTGGAAAGAGCATCAGATGTCCCTTCATCTCTGTTCTGAGGCATTGCCCATGCCACCTTTTTCCCTGAGCAGATGTTCACCTCTGTGCTGAGCCACGGTGAGAGGAGCAAGTTAGCATCAAATGCAAGTGTGTCTGAGCTCCACCAGCTGGTGCCTCTGCTGATGCTGTAGCCAGTAGCAGCTCTGGGGAGTCAAAAGAACCTGTATGGGGTGGGAAAGGGAAGTCTGTCCTTGGGTAAGATAGTGTCAGGTAAGCTTTTTTGGGTGCAGGGTTAAAAACCTTTGTACCTTTAAAGATCCACTTCACTGCTTTGAGCATTGCCTGGATTTGCTGAAGGCTTCAGGAGGAATTGCCTGCCTTCTTGCCAGTATCAGTCTAGAGGTGGTTCTAGGATAAAAAACATTCCCAGAAGGAACAAAGCAGGTAGGAAGTCCTATTCTAATGAGAAAGTTCAATGTGGGACATTCCTCCTTCTCAGTGTGCAGAAAAGAAGCCAATGCAATCAGCAGAGCCATTCAGGAGGTCTGGGTGATGGTGGGGCTATGTGCAGTTGCCAGTGCAGCAAGCATGTCATAAGTTTCTTGCTAATTCTGACAGATCAACCTATTATCTGAGATCTTGGGTTTCCTGTGCCACAGACCCAGCAGTTCCTAAGAACTGTCTTGTTCCAAGAACTGCTTCTAGAGCATTTCAAAGGGTGCACAATGCATTTCCTAGATAAGCATATGCATCCTGCTGTCTGTAACATAACTGACAAAAGTATGCAGCAGTGGATAACCAGAAACAGTCTCTGTTTCCTGACACATGTGGTGCAAATCTCAGGCTATGATGAGCAGAAGGAACTTTACCCATATCTTTCCAGGCCCTTCTGTCTGTGGAGTACTTACTGGGGGAGGTGCAGCCTGAAAACTAAAAAAAAACTGCACAATGCCATGCTGTTAGGAAACATCCTGACTTTTGCTGCTGTTCTTCCTTCTTTGTACCTGGTAGAGCCAATAACAGCTGGCTGACTGGATGTCTAAGACAAACTACATGCAGTAGTTGGCAGTTTGGACTCTGTGATGTTCCTCCACTGCCCACAGCCCAGTCACAACAGGACACTGGGACCTGAAATGCCAATCTATCCTCCCAGCATTTTTTGGTGTTTATTGGGCTATTACTTCCCTTGATAAAACTGGAGAAAACTCGCCACCAAAGGCAGAATTGGGGGGTACTGTGCTGGGCTGTTCTCTCTTCAGACCAGGGAGCTCCTTTGCATCTTGATTATCTGCCAGCTGCAGAACATGGTGCATTAGAGAAAGGATGGTCCGGAGAGTGAGCTGCCACCCTCGAAAGAATGACAACTGACTGACCCAACAGCAGTGAAGAGCAGATGATGAGCAGAAGGACAGAAGTCAGACAACAGAAGAGCTGACTGCCCACCCCTCCCTGAGACCACCCTGTCCTCGGGGGAGTGAAGTGCTTGCTGTCTTCTCTGGCCCCATCGTGCATGTGTGTCAGCTGCACAGAGCTGATCTCATCAGAAACATCTAATTGGTGCCTTCAGGCAATCATGTCTCTCTTCCTGTCTGAGTTTATCTTGAAAGGCTTGATTGAGTTACCTCCTATCCCATAATGGGATCTCAGTTCCTTGTAGTAACATAAGAAGGAGATGATGTCACTGCAGCTAAACTTCTCTGATAACTTACTAATGACTGGGGCCAACACCTCAGCTCCTTTCTCAGGCTAGACTTCCAGATGCACTGAGTCAGTACCTGGCTTGTGAACTCCCGAGGAACTCGCCACTGAGGGCACAGCAAGGGAGGATGGCTCTGGATCTGTGCAAAACATCCTGCTCAAAGGTACTCTGTGCCAGCCTGGCACCCCCTCTGTCACTGTGCCCCACAAGCCAGCTCCATGTGTGCTGCTTTTCCTGCAGGGTACAGCACCCAAGCACTTCAACACACAGGGGCAGGAGGTTATGGGTCCCTGAGGATGTCCAAATAGCCCAGAGGAGGAGCAAGGTCTTATTCCATCAACTGATACCAAATGGGATAGGAGAAAGGCAGCTGGAGACCGCAGCTCAAAAGTGGGAAATGGTTCAATTTCCACTGTGCCTCCTGTGTCCTTGTGGTCATAACGTACTGCAGGTAGGTACTGCAATGGGATTATGGACCTGCTGGAGCAGGTCTAGAGGAGGCCACAGAAATGATCAGGGGGCTGGAGCACCTCTGCTATGAGGTGAGAGAGTTGGGGTTGTTCAGCCTGGCAAAGAGACAGCTCTGGGGACACGTTATTGCAACCTTTCAGTACTTAATAAGGGCTTATAAGAAATATGGGGACAGACCTTTTAGCAGGGCCTGTAATAAGAAGACAAAGAGTAGTGGTTTTAAACTAAAGGAGGGTAGGTTAAGACTAAATATAAGAAGGACATTTTTTACAATGAAGGTGGTGAGACACTGACACAGGCAGATGCCCTGTCCTTGGAAACATTCAAGGTCAGGTTGGACAGGGCTCTGAGCAACCTATCTTAGTTAAAGGTGTCCCTGCTCGATGCATGGATTTGGAACAGATGAATTTTAAAGATTCCTTCCAACCCAAACTATTCTACAATTCTATGAATGACACATTATTGAACGGGTAAGACATTGCCTTCTAGGCCTGCTCCACCAACTGGGCTCTCTGTCCCCATCGCTGAAGAGCTCACAGCCCTCAAACAAGACTCTCTACAGTTCCCTAGCTCCATTTCCAGACTAAAGACTCTTATGAAAACTATCCCAGGCAGTGAATGAAGACTCAGACAAGTCTGTTGGCTGTGGAACAGGACCTGGTGGAAAAGTTTGCAGGGCTGTGTTTGGACTGCAATGAGTCTTCACTCCTGACTTAATGGGACAGGAGCCCTCCACAAAGGATGCTCAGGAAATGAAATCAGAGCAATACCTAGACTCCACACAAAGTGTCTTGGCTACAAACAAGCAGGCTTTGTTATATCCAGTTGCAGACACCTCCAAAACCCCTCAGGTTAGAACTGTGCAAGAAGGATTGCCAAAATCTCTGTGCAGCTATAGAAACTGCTGACAGTTGGGCAGCTGTACTGACTCCCCGACTAACCCTCTCCTTGGCCACCCTTGCCCCCTTTCTGGTAGTGTGAACCTGCAGGGATGTCACAGCTGGGTTCATGTCTGCCTTGCTCCATCTACTCTCTGCTCATGAGCTGACATGGAAGATAGGGCTCCAGGTGTCCAGTCTGGTGTTTTACTGAGGTGATTACTGCTAGACTAGAGGTTATTTTGTTTTGATAGATACGTGGGTGACAGCCTTTTACTCTTAAGGTGCTGAATTGTATCCTGGTATGTCTAAGTGCTGAGGGACAACCACAGGATGCCCCATGACCTTCCAGTGAAGCCAGCTTCCTTTCAGAAATGAAATAACCCTCACCCTTGTAGCTCAGAATACACTGGGGAGAAACACTGGCCTTTGCCAAGAGCCTTGAACCTTGATGGTCATGTGCATCACTTCTCACTAAACACATATGAACCAAAGCTGGACAGATGTTGTCCTGGAGAGGAGTCCATGACAGCTCTCCCTCTCACGTGGGCCTGAAGCCCCTGAAGCCCTCTGGCTTGGCCCCTCCACAAGTTACCAGGCTGTTTTAAACAGCACAGCAACTATGAAGTTGTGAGCACCCCTGGAGGCAACACAGGGGTCTGGGGGACTGTCTCTTGGCCCCTCTCTGTGGCCAGGGCTACTTCATGGGACAGACACAGTGGGGATTGACCCACACTACTAACTGAAGGGCACTGGAAAGCTTCTCTGCTCTACCTGGCAGCTGGAGCTGCTTTGGAGGTGTAACATGTTATGAAAACAGGGCATGCATTTGGAGCTGACTCTCCAGTACCCCTACTTTGCCATGGGCTCAGTGATCCTGGACAAGTTGCTTGGTTTTGTTTTTCTTTGCCTCTTCCTCTGTAGGAAGGGAAGAGTAGCTTTGCCCTCCCTGTATTGGGAGGGAGGGGAGCTGCCCCCTGTCAAAAGCTGTTAGTACTGCAGATAGCTATTAGGAGGCAGATTGCTCAGACAGTGTGGGTTAGCACAGACCATGACACTGGGCTCCTACTGCCAAAGACACCATGTCTGATAGAGTCTGTCTTGCACAGGCCTGGCTTCTGCTAGTTGTAAAATTTCACTTATGTGTACTACATCACTTGGCTAAAAATTAACTTGGTGTTTATCCTACTAACTCAGCCAGCGACTCCTATGCCTTGCTTTATAAAGTGAGACAGTTCTGTACTTTTCAACCCTGAGTATTGTGAGACTGTACTCCCCTCTACCTTGTCACGGGGGAAACCTCTTGATGTCCACAGGGTTATGAAAGAGAGGCAGAGAGCTACAGTGGAGAGTAGACTGAGGGCCAGGACTGCCAGTTTCAAAATGTCGTTAATTTCTTACTTGAGTTCCTGTCTCCAGTTTACCTAAAGCTTATTTGTGGTTCATCAGGAGTGCTTACACATTCAATGCATGTAACATCTGGGACCCATCTTCCTTTTGCACTGACACATCTACTGTATGTAACACCTGGGACCCATCGCCTGTCTTCTCTGTTGAGGGGTCATTAGGAGAAGGCAGCATGCTTTGGACACTTATGTGTGTAAGCAAAGGAGTTAAAGTTCATGAGTCCCCATAATAAAGGTCAATGGAAAACACATTGGAACTTACTATATGACTCATATGCAAGAGTGTGTGTGTGAATGTGAGCTGCCAATATTATTTGTCCACTGTCCACTGTCAACAATCCTAGGCACTAGGAGGGCAGTCAAAGTCAAGAGCATGTGCCTCTTCCTGAAAGCTGTTACAGTCTGATGAGAACTGAAAGTGCATATGAGAGGGGCATCAAGATGGAATTAAGTTTCTGGTTTTGTCAATCTCTTTTGAGGGATGCTTGCTTAATTGAAAGGTGGGTAGTGGAATCATTGCATGCAGGCAGAAAAAGGTGGGAACAGTATAGATAGGCAAGTGGCCACAGTTTCAGCTTGGTATGAATGATCTCTTAAATGTTTATCCAAGTGGAGTTCCTGGTTGCCACACAGTCAATATAGAAAAATTTGGAGGTACATGAGAAAATACAACTCAAGCCACCCATCCTGTGCTGTGACCTCTTCACTTGGGAGCTCAGCTGGTGAATCCTGGAGGTGCTGGGACATCACTCATCATCACCTTCTTACAAGTGATGCCCACCACAAGCTCAATGAATGGGAAAATTAGAAAGTGAAGTCTCAAGAGATTCGGGGAATCATCATGAACATGATGGCACAACTCAACACTTCTGGGAGCTGAAGAGCCTGCTCTCTATGTTCCAGAAAAGAGCTATAAAGATATGAAATTACTGCTTTTTACACAGAGCATACACAGGTTAAGGTCAATTGAATGCAGTTACGGGTAGAGTTTCAATATCTGCTGACACCATTCTTGGGAGAAGATAGCAATTGACAGAGACATCTATTTTTTTGTATTTGCGGGTTCAGTCACTCAATGAAATAAGTTTGAGTAACTGAAGTTTGATAAACTATTAGCTGTTAGTCTGATAAACAATGTGACACTCTCATCTTCCTGGGACATGAATCCAGGGATCTTTCACAGCATGGACACTCACAAGTATGAGCCATATTGATATTTCCCTTACATAAACTTCACAATATCTCATTGCTCAAAGCCAGGGAGTAACAGATGAAGGACAAATGAAGGCAGGGATTTATTGGGTCACTGCTAAATAGAACTGTTCCTTGAGGATGGTATGTTCAACAGCTTGCATGTGGTTTCTAAATCTTCCTCTCAATAAAAGCTCTTGATGTCATTATAGTGGGACAACAACATTGCACTTCATGCTTTTTTACAGCTAAGCAGAAAAGGCTCAACTCTGACCAGCTGAGTTCCTCCCACCAACAGGAAAAAACCCCCATGTCTGTGATGTACGGGATATCCATGTCAGAAGCCTTTCTTATTTCTGACTTGCCCCCAGAACAAATTCAAATGGAGGGAGTGCAGAGAATTTCCTCTCTGGTTAATGGGTAACATGCTCCTTGGGCAAGTCAGTCTCCTCTGATAGTTTTCTCTAAGGGCTACACAAGTATGTGCCGGGTTCTGTGCACAGGGCTTTGGGAGAGGAGGATATACTCAACTCTGCTTTGGTACCCAAGCTCTTCTGGTATGTGTTAGCTTGGAGATCTTTTTTTGCCGTATAAAAGAGGTGGGTGGGGAGAGGGACAGTTTTTTTTCCTCTTCATGAGTAGGAAAAATACATTTCACCCAACCTTATTCACATGGAACTTGAAATAGGGCCTTTCCATAGCCAGAAGAGACAACCAGAGTCCTCTGGACTCACCACCCCAGACAGGGCTCTGAGATAGCAGAGACGATCCACTCTCTGGAGGTACTGATCATTTTCTACTGCTGACTAGCTGAGATGAGACAGCTATAGGTAGAGAAGACTAATCCACCCAGCCTACCCAAGCAAGAGCTGGGCATGGTAGATGCTTACGTGAAGGGAAGAAAGGTTTTGCAGTTAGTCTATGAAGGGAGACTCAGAAGAACTAGGTCTCCTTCCTGGTGGTATTTTAGGTTCTCCCACTAAGAGGGAAATATCTAGCATTCCAGTTATAGCAGAGGCATGGAGAAACCAGCCTCTGATGCCAGCCACTCAACTTCCCAACAAACCTGGCCCAGGCTGCTCTGTTGTAGTGCCAAATGCCAGCACAGCTGGCTGATCCTGCTGCCGTTCTTTGAGGGCTGCAAAGGGGAGGGAGTGAAGCTGCTTGCTGAGAGCTACCAAGAACAGAGTGACCAAACTGCAGTTTTCACCCCTGTATAAACGGGTGATGCGTTTTCTGCCAAATGGATTTGCCAATTTGGATTTCAAATATGTATTTGAAAACATATCACTGCCCATCATTGCAGTAAAAATGCTAGTTCTCTTCAAAGGTGTTGTGGAGCACTCTGTAAACAACAGGGGGATACAAGCTGAATGGCAGAGAAAGCTGCTGAAATAAGAAATAAGGTCCAGTCACGCACTTTGTCTTCCAGTCTGAGATACTCTTGAACCCAGTATTTTGATCAGGCCAGTGCAGGCAGAGGGACAACTCTAGAATCTGAATTTTGGATTTGTATCTTAATGCAACTTTTTCTACTCAAACCAGGTCTGATACTGCCAAGCTATTGCTGCCAGTCTTGGTGACAAGCACAGTTCTTCAGTGACAGCTCAGACTGGGTGAAGTGGAGAAAAGAGCTAGCAAGCAGCAGGTTGGATGACAGGCGTGTCAGGAACCAGAAAAATCGTCTGCTCAAAATCTATGCCAAAAAGCAGTAACTCCTCTGAATTTGACTTCTTATTGCTGAACCAAATTATGAGATGCAGACATGGATGAGGAGAGCCTCAGTCCCTTCCAGGGACATTGGTCCCTCTGAATCCAAGGAAAGAAAACACAACTGTAGCATTTCCTAACTGTCTCAACTGTACACACTACACCTGGGAGGAAGGATCACAACATGCAGAGCCAGAGAGGCTCCTACCTCCACACAGGAATACTAACAGCAACCAAACTTCAGCAAGGACTCACCACACTGGCTGCATCACTGCATGAAATTACCTGCAGTACATTGAGATATGTGGCACTCCTGACTGTGCTGTTTGCTTGGATGTGGCATATATCTGCTCTTGGCCCCTCTAGACTTTCTTCTTTAAAGAAATGCCAGTAAGCACTTGAAATGCCAAAACAGAGATCAAACTTCTGAAAATAAGGATGGGAACAAAACTCCACTGACAGCTTCTTTCCAGAGCAGCCTTCTGAGAAGAGGTTCCTCAGGAAAAAGAGGATTTCGGAGGTGGGGCAGGAAGGTTTTGAGCAGCAAGTGTCCTCTAGAGTGGAAGGAACTTTTTTAGCATGCTGCCTGCACTGTGAAACTTGTTCTGAGCTCTCTTTCCTGCCACAGGCATGCTTTCTGCTGGCCTGTAACAAGTGAAATTCAAGGTCCTGTGCTCTCAGCAGCAGCAATCACCAAGAAAGTACTTGCATTTGCTTTGTTTCAGTCTAACCTCAGATTCACTGTTAAGAACTACCCTACTGCTCTTCCCTGACCCCTTGTTCATTGTGCTCCAAAAAACTTGTTGGCCAATAAATCATGCTACAGTGCTGTCCTGGTTCCAGGAAGGACAGGGTTAATGACAGGGTTAATTCTCCTAGCAGGGCACAGGTATTCCATCCCATGGGAGCCATGCCCAGGGGGTAGTGGGGAGCTGGCCGGGCAGGGGGAGGGGGACAGGAGCTGGCTGGGAAAGGGAGCGGGGGTGCACATCAGATGGTCCCGGGTGCAGTGGGTGAGTGGTCGGCATTGGAATCGTGTTTTCATACTTCTTTACCCGCCTTATTTGTTACTATTTTGTTGTTCTGTTAAACTGCCTTTATCCCAACCCAGGAGTTTTGCCTTTTCCTTCTGATTTTGCCCTCCTGACCGTGGACGGGCTTTAGAGCGAGTGGCTGCCACGTGGTTCTTTGTTGCCGTCTGAGGCTAAACCACGACAAGTGCTGAGGCAGCCTTGCCACAAAACACCTTCTATGCCAACAGGTTATAAGTCACTGCTATGTTATGTTGACATTACAGATTTCTGGGTTTTTCCATAGCTTTCTGGGTTTTTTCATAGCTTTATCCTCTAAACACACAAGGGAAACACCACCTTTCTGCTTCCCATTTGATTTATAGAGAAGAATATTGCTGTTAACAGCAAGCTGTCAGATCTCAATGTAGTGAAAAAAGGAATGCATTGACTGAGATCTTCAAGCCATGCTGATTCCAAAGTAGTTTTTTAATTCCTTCTGTCCTAAGAATTTATGTGTTTGTGAGAGTCTGATCAGGTGGGAGGAGCTTTCCTCCTTTATCTACATTGAAGTCCACATGTTCTCTAATTGCTATAAGTCATTCTTTACATTTTAATCTCTGGCTGTATGTATAAAAATTATTTACCTGCCTTGAGGGTCAAGGGATGAAGTAGTCCTTATTGCATTTCCATAAGATTCCAAAAGGCTCCTGCTATCAGAGAAGTGAACCAGTGGGTTGGAGTATTGGATTATTTTAGTTAGAGATAAAATTAACCTGTGCATAGGCTGGTTTAGCGCTTAGAGATTTTGAGTCAAGTAAAGCTGGAGTGAAAACTGAATATAATGGGAAATTATGTTTGCAGAAAACGTGAAAATGCTTGCAATATTTTTAAGAACAACATACATGACACAGTTTGTCCTCCAGGTTGCACCCCATCAGCTTACAAAGGCATCAAATCCCTCTGCAGGACAGATGGAAGAAGGACAGACATTGCTGTCATATGAACACCTGAAAAGGGCAGGTGATGTTAGCAGGACCAGTGCTGGTGGGACTATAGCCCTCCTCAGGGAGAGTGTGGCTGACTTCACCTGCAAACAACAGATTTGTGACAGAGTGGCAAGTGAATCCTTCAAATATTTCAGAGGGATGCAGTGAACAAAGCCTTTGAGGGAGAAAGGAGAACTAAAATGAGAGCCAGGACAGGATCCCAGAAAATGGGACATATCGTGCTGTTGCCTACCACCCGTGTGGGGCTGACACATGCCGACATGGAGGAAAGGTCTTGTGCTTATCTGCAGTTGCTTCTCTGACATGCTGCACACAGGAACAATTGCCAAGAGATCAAAGACAGATGGAGACACAGTCACAGTTATTTTTTTTTCCTGGACCCTTTTCCTTAGCAAACGTGCCATCAAGCCCAACAGGAAGAGAGTCAATCCCTTTGGGATACAGGGCCTGCCTGCCCACGAGGACTGAAGCTGGTGTTTACCAGGTGAATCTTACCTAGAACACAAGAGAAAACTCAAAGTAATTGTGGAAAGGCCAAGAGAAGAGCCCAACCTTGAGGCTTCACTCATGAAGGGAAGTGCTGCTGCTGCTGATGGGGAAAGAGGACATGGCAGAATAGGGAGTGGGCCATGACTGGGAGCTAGAAGAGACTGATAGCAGAGGAAGAGGTGAATGTAATGAGAAGATTTGTTGAAAAGTGCCCAAGAACCATTCTCCAAATCTCATGTTTCTCTCCAAATCTCACAGTTTCTGTGATGAGAAGCTCAAGGGTGAAGTGGGGTATAGGCTCAGCTGTGGGAAAATCCCATGGTCAGTGTTGGTGCAAGGTAGATCAAATGGATGAGGCAGAAATACCTGAAAATTACTTTATTGGAATGAACACACTTCTGAAAAAGACTTGGGGGTGTTGGTTGATGAGAAGCTCAAGAGGAGCTGTCAATGTGCACTCACAGCCAGACAGCCCCTCACATCCTGGGCTGCATCCCTAGGGAGCTGCAACCCCTTTCTGGCTCTGTTGTGTGGGCAGAGGTTTGCGTCTGTTCATCCCTGTTCCGATGGGCCCGGCCTGAGTCACTGGCCAGTGACCTTAATGGGGTTCAATAAGACCAAGTGCAGGGACCTGCCCCTGGAAGCCAACAGTCTCAGCCCTGGCTGGGGATGGGGGATGGAGGGATGGAGAGCAGCCCTGCAAAGAAGGATTTTGGGGTGCTGGCTGGGGGAAGCTGCCCATGGGCCAGCATTGGGTGCTGGCAGCCCAGAACCCCCCCAGCACCTTGGCTGCATCCCCAGCAGTATGGCCAGTAGGGTGTCCCTCTGCTCCACTCTGGGAGACATCCACCCCAGTGCTGCCTCCATCTCTGGGGCCTCAGCACAGGAGAGACATGGGAGTGGACCAGAGGGATCACCTGAAGATGATCGGGGGCTGGAGCCCCACTGCTGTGAGAACAGTTGAAGAGTTGAGTTGAAGCTGTTCAGCCTGGAGAAGAGAAGGCTCTGGGGAGACCTTCTAGAGATTTCCAGTGTCTGAAGGAGGCCTACAGGAAGGCTGGAGGATTTTCTACAAGGGAATGAAGTGATAGGACAAGGGGTAACTGCTTCAAGCTGAAAGAGGGGAGATTTAGATGGGCTATTAGGAAGAGATTTTTCACTATGAGGGGGGTGAGAGCCTGGCCGAGGTTGCCCATAGAAGCTGTTGCTGCGCCATCCCTGGAGGGGATGCTTCCAGAAGATTATTTTCTCTGCCAGTGCATCTATTTTTCTCTCTCTTGACTAAAGGGTGCTGCTCAGACACAGTAAAGTGAGCTCAGCTGGAGACTACCACACTGCTGGTGTCCCACTAGCGGGGTTGGTGATGTTACATGTGTTAGTGTTCCTGTGTCAGCTGTATCCATACTCTTCGGGACTGGGGTGTGAGGTGTGAGGTGACATGCAGTCTCTATGGGAGGAGAAATGAGCTACCATGGATAGAAGATAAATGAGTGGATGCCTTTATCCAGTAGGGAGAAATGTGACTCTGGAAGCTTGGTGCCTTTGCTGCTGTGTCTTACTGGGTCAAAAACCTGCTACTATCCTAGGGAGGCCATAAGTCTTTCAAGTCTGAGTAATTACCGGAGTTTCTCTCTGGTCTGGAAGAAGTAACCCCAAGGAAATACACAGAGCTCTGGGATTCATGGCCATGAGCTTAGAAATCACCACACAGAAAGCAAAGGCTGGTATCATGGAGTTGAGCTACAGTGGTAACTTCGGGAAAGCTGCACTGGGGCACTTAGAAATCCTATCCTCCTAGAGCCTCTGGCCTTAAAGACGGGTGAGAGAAGCTAAGTCCTAAGGCCACCCTATAGCCACCTATACTGGAAAAGCTGTGACACTCTTCTGGCTGCCTCCTTCCCCCTCTAAACTGCTGTAGGCAAAACCCACCCAGGTGAGCCAGACACACACCAACGACCTTCCCAAAGTGCTGATTTGTGAGAAACTCCAGAAAGAGCCAGCCATTTTCATCACTTTCTATAAGTATTTGAAAAAAAAAACAACAACCAAACAAAACCAACGAGTTTATCTTGATCTCTTAATCCATCAGGTTACTTTTCTCTTTGCTCTCTCTACCTCTGCAAGCCCGGTAATTATAATTTATAGCACCTGCTCACTTTGAAATAACTTGGACTCCTTCTGCCTGGCAGAGGAACAGACACAGTGCCCATCTGCTTTAGGTAAGTGCTCACAAACCACAAAGTCGTTAATTAGACTGACACACGACTTTTCCAGAATACACATGGTATGTTGTATTACTGCACTTATAAACCACTGGTAACCAGATACTCTGCCAGGGGATCACAACTGGATCAGAGCATTACGTAAAGCCTTGGCACCCCTTACAGAGCTCAGAGCATTGCCATCAGGTGTGCGTGTTCTCTCTAATCCTCCTCACTGGGCTTCCCAACATGCTTCCCAGATAAAACAAGCCTGCTGGGAAGCAGCTCCCTCACACTTGGTAGGAGGCTCAGTCTCCAGAACTTCGTATTCTCTTATTTTGAAATCCAAATTTCTTCTTGTACTCATCTAGTGATCCTTGCCAAGGTCTCTTTCCTGACAGCTCAGGCTCCAGGCTGTGATGCCTCCACATCCTGTAGCTGACAGAGAGAAGGGCAGGTCTGATTCTGGCCCCACAGGCATGGCTGCAGCTTCAGAAGACCTGTGATGAGGGGTGTTTGTTAAGGATAGGTATGTCTGACGTTGATGGGGTATTTGGGTGGGTTTGACACTTGCCTCCTCAGGCTGGCTGGCATCCATGGGGCAGACTGAATCATGAACACCTCTGGTCGGGAAATGCTGAACCCTCACAGTGACTGCCTCCCTCTGGAGGAGGAGTGGCCCAGGCCGTGTGAAGTCCCTGATGAGTGATACTCAGTGATATGCAGTAAGCCAGCCTGAAGCAGCCAAGTTTTGGGTCAGCGTGTGAAGTGACGGGGAATGGGTGTCCTAGAACTACGACTGCCCTTGGCACAGAGTTATGTTGAATGACTGGAAACCTCCACCTAGTTTGCCAGTCTTTCCAGCTCCTGTGTTAGAGATTGCAGGAGGAAGATCTGTTAGTGTGTTTGAAATATTATTTGCCAAATCTTAGGAGATTGTCTTCCTTGGTTAGACAAGGTATGTATGGGGGGATCATATAAGGCAAAGGGAACATCCTCTTGGAGAGCACCCACAGGGGAAGTCCCTGACCCTCCCATCTCACCTAAACTTGCCTGAATCTAAGGCTATTTTTTTGGTGTGCTGTCAGTCTTGAGAAGGACTGGATCTTCACTAACTAAGATTTCCTGAGAGCCCAGTATGCCTCATCCAGGTTAGTATCAATTACTGTCCTCCTGCTGCTAGTTCCTGCACCAAAATGTGTCTTTTGTGGGTGACACAACACCTGGCATGGAAAATCCTGCAGCTGGTTAGCTGCTTTGAGGCGGCTTCTTGCCTGAAGACAGAGCCTTATCTCCACCAGATCAGAAGGGAAGAGCAGTGGGAGGCTTACAGAAGGAGAGTATGTAAGCACGTTCTTCTGACACCTGGCCACTGTTTCTCCTTCCTTGTTTCTGGTCTTCACAGATGGGAGAGCAGGGCCAGGCCATGTTAACAGAGAGCTGCTGCTTCCTCTCCTCAGAGGTGGAGTTCTTTGTTCAGACTGCCACAAAAGAAGCTGTGTGGGAAGGCATGCTGGGTGCATGTGCAATGCCTCTAAGAGGGTTCCAATGTGGAACAGGCTTTCCTGGGGACAAGGTACTCTGGAGAGTTCACACCCTGACTGTGCTATAGACTCTGATTGTTGTGGACAGGAGAATCCTGCTTCCCTGTACATCATCCTCCAGTGAAAAGGAGAAATAACTTTCCTTATGCTCTCTGAGTGACAACACTTGCTGGAGTTTCTTTCTGTCTGGGCTTTCCTCTCCTTGAGTACATATGTCCAAGTTCATCCGTAGCTGTTAGAGACTCCCAAACTTGCTGCAAACTGCACAGCTGGTACCACGGCCTCACAGCACGCATCTTGCAAAACCTGAGGAGTGTCTGGCTGCCTGCACCTTCCAGCATTCTCAGCAGGGAGACTTCAGCACAACGCTGAACACGCCACATGCGTGGGACCCCAGTCGTGCAACAAAGGGACCCAGCAGTTCCAAGTTCCAAGTCCTACCAAGGCTTGAGTGCACGTGTCCTATCTCAGTGGACATCTGAATGTGATCTCTGAATGCTCAAAAGGTGCCACCTTTGGAGACAACTGGAGTTTATTAATCCTTGTTTATTGCTTTCCTATTTCAGGGTCTCCACTGAATCCATGCATCAGTTTTTCGCTACATTTCAGCTCTAACTGTGCTGCACATTCAGTAAATACCAACCTCCCTGTCTCCACAGTGGCTCAAAGTATCCCCTTCTGTCCTACTTTTTTGGCCAACTCACTGAATTTTATGGTAAGTCCTACTGGTAGAGCTACGCTCAAAGCAATGGTTCTCAGCTTCCACGTAGTTTGGTTGCTTCTGTTGTAAATCTGACAAAAGACTGGTGTATAGAGAAGTCTGGTTTTCCTCTCCTGTGTCAGCTTGTCTTAAGACAAACGTACTTTCCCTTCAAATCCTGACTGAATCCCAGAATGACAAACGTGGACACCAAATTAAAATATCTGAAAGAGCAAGAAAATAACCAGCACACAATCTCTTTCTGTTTAGTACATCTGTCTGCTCTGGCCCACTCCTGTTGCCTCCCATTTTCACCTTTTCAGCTGCCCTGCCTGCTTAGCATGTGTTGCCAACTTGCTAAGCAGACAGTTAATATTCTGTGAAGTGCCATACAAGTCCGGGAACTCATGAACTGCCATGATGTGCCATAATGCCATTTCTTCTTCTGACTGGAAAAAAGTAGTCTCTGGCAGCCCAAGTGCACTGGATCTCAGATAGTCTGACCAGTAATGCTTGGAAACCATGCTGAAGGTGACCTATGGGTGTTCCAGGTTGGCGAATTTTTTGGCAATGAATACACAAGAGTCTCATAAGCTTGTGGAAAACGACTCAGATATTTGAAAACTAGGAAAAAAAATATTTCTCAAACACAGACCTCCAGGCCTGAGGTTAGTAACTCCATTTGGAAAAGTGACAGTAGCGACAGTGAATGTGAAGCAGCTCTTTATCTGCCTTAAGGCATAGTGACTGTCCACACTCTGTCACTCTTGTTTTCCAAAACAGGTCTAATTTATCTTTATGGACCATTTCTCCATTTAAATAGAAAGTGTCCACAGAAGAGCATCTCTAAACATGAGCTAGAAGGCTCTGCAAGTACTGGCTTCTCCTTTGAAGGAGCAGCACAGGATGGAGAACCAGGGTGAAAGCAGATCATGCTTTCACCAGTGTGAGACACAGCAGTGGTACAATCTCATAACACACACTGTGTGTCTCCAGAAATGCCCCCCTCCATCCAGGAGGCAGGACTGTGTTTTACAGCCATGCTGTTAGTTACCAGTCATGGTTCTTGGACCTTCACATGGTTCTGTGCTGTACAGTTTCTGTATAAAAAGGAGAAAGTGCAAATCATTGTCTTTTTTTCTGTGTGTGCCTTCCACACTTTCAAGTAGCCAATCTAGAGACACAGACAGGGCTTGGTGCAGTGCTGACATGAGTTAGAGCTGGCTTATGCCTGTCCTCTTGAGGAATAACTCTCTCCAGATAACAACTGTCTCAGAGAATAACTACCTCCTGTACGCCCTGTACTGAGGGCAGCTTTTTGGTGAGCTGTGATCGGTCTTTCTGAGAGGCGTGTTCTGCCCATCCTTTAACCATGTAGCTTGAACAAGAAAGATGTCTCCATCATATGGGACACTTCTGAAACTTTTGCTTCCAGAGACTGCCCTTGCCCTCTCCCCCTCCCCCCCGACTCCAGTTTGCAGAGTTAGACCCAGCCTTAGGGTCAAAGCATGGAAAAGTGACTAGGGGACCTTGACTGATCTCTTATGCTGTACACTGAATTCTTGTAAGCACAGATGTAAGCAGGATGAGTGAAGAAAGACCTGGCTGAACTACCAGGTCTGGTGGCTGAGGGGAGCTCTGAGCAGGGAATAACAGCCCAGACAGGTTGTTCCAAAGGGCCAAGTCTGCTGAGGAAAGGCAGAAGGTCCCTTCTTAGTCACCTTGGACCCTAGATGGGAGCCTGCCGGGTGGGTCACCACACTCAGGGGCAGATGAGATATAACTGGCTACAGCAGCCTCTCTTGCCCCTGCTGCCATGGCTCTTGAAATCCGTCCTAATACAAGAAGCATAAAGCATGTCCTAACCAGACATGCCCTGATACTCAGCCCTTTGATTTTATTTCAAGCCTTGTCTCTCTCAGGTTGTCAGAAGCAGCTTATTTCTTCCTAATATTTGCTCCTAGTGTTCTATTTCTGCAGGAAGAACATGAGATCCTAGCTGGCCCAGGGTGTCCCTCCTCACCCAATTTTGGAGACACTTGGGGTGGCCTCAAAGTGCTCTAAGAGTAGGTACCTCTGTGTTAATGCAAAACAAACCATCCTCCCTCCTGAGCCTTACACGAAGCCCAAAGAGTGCTGTGAGCAGCTTCTTGAAGCATTTTGTGTTTCTTGTATGCTACCTGGTATTTCAGTGGGGGCTGTTGGCTGAGAGAATGGAGCTTGTGGACCTCTCAGTACTGAGTTGGCCATCCACCAGCAGTGTGTGCCCCAGGCCAGGTGCCCCAAGAAGCAGTGTTGCCTGCAGACAGTTGAACCTTCAGAAACAGAGGTTGGGTTTATCCAGCCATGGGCTCTGGTGGCACTGGTTGTCACACACTCTTCATGGGCATAAGAGAGGCAGACTGAGGAAGGAAAGGAGAATTCCTGGGACAGCCCCATTGTGGTGACCAACCATGTAACTGAAAGGGAAGTCACTTGGAAAACTTTGGAGACAATCTAATCTAGATCAATCTAGATCTCCAAATTCCAAGAGCAGGGGGCCTTCACTCTGGCACTTGAGGTGATGTCACCATGTTCTAATTACAGCCACAACCATGTGACACTGATGTTTCAGCAACAAATGTTTCATATCTCTCTTGGCAGAAAGAACATTTGTATCCTGCACACCCAACACCCCCATTACAAATTCATATTTAAATTAATATTTACAGAAATTCACGCTTGGTGTTGGGAGGGCCCCATATGGAGAACGGTGCCCAATTTGGGGCTGCTTGGTATGAAAAGGATGAAGAGGAACCAAACAGGTCCAGTGGAGGTCTGGCAACTGAGTCAGGGCCCCAGAGCACTTGTGCCGTGAGTAGAGCTAGAAGGAGCTGTGTTGGTTTCACCTAGCAGAGACCAGGCTAAGAGGAGATCTGGTAGCCACCCACAACTAAAGATGACGGAGTCAAGCTCTTCTGTGTGGTTCCAAGTGATCAAACATAGAGTAGCAACCACAAACTGCACTCCAGGAGTTTTTGGTTGGATTTGAGGAAAATCTTCTTCCCCAGGAAGATCAGCCCCAGGCCAGGTCACCACTGAGGGAGGAATTTCCATGTTTGGAGAGTTTCAAAGCTTGGATAGACAAGGTTGTAGCTGTCCTACCTAGTACTGGTGATAGTCCTGCTCCAAGCAGGAGGCTGGTCTGGAGACCCCTAGAAGCTGCATTTAGCCAAAATTTTTATGATAAAAAGACATAGTAAGACTCGGGCTGAAGTTAAGGATTAGAGTTACGGTTATTTTTTAAATGATTCAGCCCAATTCAGAATGCTCTTACAAGCTTTGGCAGTGCTGCTTACGCCAGCTAGACAATTACCAAGAAGACTCTCCCTAAATCCAATAGCACTAGCAGAGTCTGGTTGCAAGTGTGTCCACACTCAGGAAAATTGCAAATATTTCAATGATGTGTGAATACAGTAGTACAAACCCGCTGTGCATATAGAATCATAGAATCATTTAGGTTGGAAGAGACCCTTGGGATCATCAAGTCCAACCATCAGTTCTACTCTACAAGTTCTCCCCTACACCAGATCCCTCAACACCACATCTAATCTACNACCTCCCTACTTCTGCTGGTCACACTATTCTTTATGCAAGCCAGGATGCCCTTGGCCTTCTTGGCCACCTGGGCACACTGCTGGCTCATGTTCAGCCTCCTGTCGACCAGCACCCCCAGGTCCTTTTCTGCCAGGCAGCTCCAGCCACACTGCCCCAAGCCTGTAGCCATCCATGGGGTTGTTGTGGCCCAAGTGCAGGACCTGGCACTTGGCCTCCTTGAAGGCCATGCCATTAACATTGGCCCATCTATCCAGTCTGTCCAAGTCCCTCTGTAGAGCATCCCTGCCCTCAAGCAGATCAACACTCCCACCCAACTTAGTGTCATCTGCAAACTTACTAATAGTGTTTTCTATGTCCCTATCGACATCATCAATGAAGATATTAAAAAGGAAAGGCCCCAATACTGAGCCCTGAGGAACACCACTTGTATAGATACTTTAAAGGAAAATTATGATCACAGCCTCAGCTTCTTCTCCTCCCTGAATCATTGAAAATGTTTTAAAGCATTTCTACCCTAACACAGCTACCCTCTATTTGGGTAAAATAGGCCAACTGACATGTTGAGAGACCAGAGTGTCCTCTCTGCTCCCTGGCAGGTCTCTTCCCCACTGCCCCCTCTGGACAGAAGGACAGAGCCCATTCTGGATGGATATTTTCCAGTGTTCCTTGAAATATGCATTGGTGCTGGTGGCCTTTTCATCACAATGCACACATGGGGAGCTGTAATTTCAATATCCTTCACCAAGACAGTGTTCTTTCCTTGAAAACTGAGGTCCCCTCTCTTCTACACTTTGTGACAGTAATCTTTGCTTTAATTAGAAAAGAAAAGGAAGAAGGGACAAAGGAACTAATGACTCAAATGCTGGGAAGCCCAGGGCTCCCAAAGGACTGTGCAGCTCAAACCATAGATTATTAGTGACTTACAGAGATTGGAGGTTTGGAAGATCTCTCAGTGCCTCTGCAGGGACGCAACTCAGCTGATTGTTCTGCAACATCCTATAATTAGAAAAAAGAAAACTCGGTTTTATATTAAAAAAAAAAAGGCTGTCACAAAATTGAGGATGTTGCTGCTTGTTTCTGAAGCTGTTCTGAACTACTGTTGGAAAACTAGAGGGGTTGGAAATGTTGGTCATCCAGGGAATTTAAGCAAACTTGCAAGCTGCTGGCAGGTGAGCTGCAGTCCAGGCTGGCCCAGGATCCTGCAGCAGAAGGTCCCAAGGAAGTCCTGGGAACAGAGGAATGCAGAGGAAGCAGGCAGGTTTTGAATATCTCCAGAGAAGGAGACTCCACAACCTCATCTACCATTACTTTAGTTTTACTTTACTAAGAGGTTAAATATTGGCATGCAATGCAAGGAACCCGCCTGAATGCATTCCTATGTGACCTGCTCTAGGTGTTCCTGCTCCAGCAGGGGGATTGGACTGGATGATCTTTCATGGTCCCTTCCAATCCCTGATATTCTGTGAGAGAAGACATATTGGATGAGGTACAAAAAGGCAGCAGAGAGGCCATACTTAAATTACTAAACAGTTTCCTCTCAAACAACGAGAGTGTTTAAGGGTCAACAGCATCCTGGTGACGATGCTCAGAATCATTGCTAAGGACCTAGGTGATAGCTGGGAGAGGAAGGCTGTTACCTTGCTGGCAACATGAGGCTGCACAAAGTACCTTCCACATACAAGGAGGGAAGCAGAGCTCAGCTAGTGTGGGAGAGTGGATGCTGCAGGATGCTGCAGCGAAACCAAAAGAAAGCTCCATGGAGCAATAGGGGTAGCCTGACAAATATAACTGGGCGTGGGCATGAAGCCCTGCCAAAACTCCCTGGGGCTCATGGGGATCCAGGAAACCCTGAGACAAGACAGACGTGCTGCTGGGAGAGACCTGGCTTAAATGGGGATGTGACAAGCAGAACACCAGCTGTGTTCTTTCTGCACCTCTTGATGCTGGGCAGGCTTTGGCCCGGCCATGCTGTAGAGAACGTGAGGCATCAGGAGACCAGTCACAGGACAATGGGCAGAAAGATGAGGAAATGACAGGTTCTTGCCCGTGGTGAAACTGGAATAGAAATTACAGGGGTACTGTAATCACATTCTTCTACCACTACAGGTGGTAGAAGAATGTGATTGGGATAATTTGGTCCAGAAAAGAAAAGGCTCAGGAGGCAGTGTGGGAATGTCAGGCATGGAGATGTTCAGGGGGCTCACACACCATTCCTCACGGCTGGGGCTGGGTGGTGTCTGAACTGGATATCTCTGGCCACATCTCCCTCCTGCATCTCCTGTGCAAAGCATGGACGACACAAGTAGCCCCAAGTGGCCCAGTGCACAACATGGAGCAGTCTGAACCCTAGGCACTCTGGCAGTCTCAGATCCCTGCTTCATCAACTCCTAATTTTCCTCAGATCACCCTGTTGTACCTGACTCCCACCATCCTGCCATTCTCAAAATACTTCACCCGGTTCACATTCCAGGGTGATCTTACTGCCTGCTCTGCATGGCTATGGGCCAAGTGCAGGGGCCACAGAGCACCACAAGCTTCCTTGCTGCTGTACCCAGAGCCAGCTCCCACAGGGTGCATGCTGTAAGGCTGGTGGGACACCTCTGAGACAAGTGTCACCTGTGGAGGACGTGGGGCTGGTGGTTGCTGGCAGAGGTTTGAATTGTGCCCTGCCAAGTCCATAATCATTGGCCCTGGCTCTCCTTCTGCACTGGTGAAAGGGGAGTGTAAGCCCCAGTAATTGATCCCATGGGTGCTCTCTGCAGCCTCCTGGGACAGGGAAGTTCATCCAACTGGACTGTTGCCATGCAAGGACTAACATAACTCCTGGGGCTCCTGGTCCTGTGTACAGGTTTGCTTCAACAGCCAGGGTGTCCTGGAGGGACACAACACTGGGTCCTGCAGCCCAATGAAGAAGCACAACAATTCAGGTCTATAAAAATTCAAGATACAGAATGGAGCTTTAGGACGTGTTATTGGAATTTTGGTGGGACACCTACTGGATCTCAGTGGCTCTGTGATACCTGAGCTCAGTGTTCAGAGTGATCAGTGAAAGTGTATGGAGTCAATATTAAATCAAAACCCATTGCCATATTACTGCTGGATCCCACTCTATCCCATCTATTACAAGTCACTTCTCCAACCAGTAAGACACAATGAGAGACTTTCTAGACTGCTATCAACATGGGCTCGGTCTAAAACGAAGCCATTTTGGTGCAGACAAATGATTTTAAGGAAGATGCTTCAGAGATCTCTGAAACCACTAGAATTCTAGACAGTGCTATTTTTCACAGTAGCAGGACAGCTAGAGAAATGTTCAGATGTTGGGAATGGGACAAGAAGCAGTGCCACCATAATTAATCCAATAACTCCACCAGAGCATGATATGGAGAGACCAAACAATAATTCCAAACAGGTTTAGATAATTTGCTAGGGACAGGGCCACCCTGGTATTAAAGAAGTTCTTCTTTAGCTTAGGAAAGCTTAGGAAAAGCTTAGGAAAGCATAGGAAAACCCCAGTTCTGCTCACTGGGAGCTCAGGTTTGAGGAGGCAAAGATATGCTGCATCTACCACCGGGTGTCCCAGCATGCCTTTTCTTGCAGCCTGGTATTTAGAACAATCTGTATCAGGCCCCTGGTCACTGCAGTAAATCCTTACATGTCATGTTAAATGATTATTGTGTGTTATTTTTTTAACAGCAAGATATAATGTGACTTTGCCAAGAGCTAGAGTAATTGTACCAAAACCTGGAGGCTGATGTCAAGGAGGTCCCTACATACTAGCAGCACATCTCCTTGCCATGGCATCTGATCCCTTGGGCTGCCCTTTACTGGGGTACTGCCCTAAGCACTTGTCCATGTGGTGACATTTCCCCTTTTGGGATACTGGTCCTGTATAAGATAGAGGATAGTGTCGTAACTCCCTGGGGAGAGCATCCACAGCAGGAGCCCCAGACTCCAGGCCAGCTCCAAGGATGGCTGATGCATTCTGCTTATTAAGGGATCACTGCATGGCTTATGTGAACAGCACTGCAAAGACAGAACAACCCTGCAAACCCATCATCTCCTGACTTCATCTCCCTGAAAGCCTCAGGCATGCCCTGTCACCTCCCTGTCCACAATTTCACAGCAGCCCTGAAAACTCTAGTTGCACTGGCCTCAATCTTTTCCATTACCTCTCTCTCCTGCCTCTCCAACAGCTCCTGGCTCCAATTAAAACAAAATTCCTGAACTTCATTAGCTTTCCTACTGCAAACTGCTGTGAAGCAGCAGTCTCGGGACAGCCTTGGTCAGAGCTTGACTTCTTGTGCCCATGGCACAATCTCACCACCTACCCAGCCCTATGCCCGTGGAGTTTCTCAGTTACTGAGTATAATTTTCTTTCTTTGAGTAGCTGTATCAACGAGTAAAATCCTGCAAGACTGTGCTGGTGGATGAGCCACTATCAAATGCAGCAGCATCAGGCCTCCTGGACAAGCTGAGGACATTGGTGAACATCAACATTCAGATCATTCAGACCATTTAAAACCAGGTCTGGATAATGCACTGTCACCTTGGGTTGGCACTGTTCACGTGACCATAGCATAACTTGCAGACACCAGGAGACATGGGCACGCAACCTGTTGTCCACAACAATCTGACTGGAACCAGTACAAATTACAAATCTTCAGAGGTCATATTTCATTTTCAGTAGTAGGAGGATTGTTTGTTGGCAGAGACCACACCTGAACGACCAGAAAAATGCTGGGATCAAGTCCCATCACACCAGGATCCTTGCACAAGACAGTCTCAGCAGACTTCCAGTCCTCGGAGGTACAGGCCTGTGCATGATAAAATGTCCCCATCTTGGGAGGCTAAAGTGACTCAGCCAGCACAGTCAAAGGGCTGTTATTGCTTGAGGCGTCTGTGCCTGGAGCCTGTGCATGAGGATTAAAGGCATTCCAACCTCTGCATGTTCTGCTTCCCTCCCCATGGGAGTGTCTCTTGGATGTGCCACACCATTTCCTTTGTCTCAAAGCCATTTCTGTTCTGCACAGGCTGCACAGGTTGTCAAAGAGATAGAGTCTGTGTCTACAGACTCCTGAAGTGTCCCAAGCCACCTGCAAACCTGCCATCCTGGGGCACCATGGCCTTTTTGATGTTTCTTCATGTGTGTTTACAAGGCAAGCTAGTCAGTGCCTGTCCTGGACCACATGAGATGCTGTGATTGCAGCTCAGGAGGGAAAAAGGAGGGACCAGTGGGGGTAGTCACTGGGCCCATCCAGCCAGGAGGCCTTTGTGGCCTTTGTGAAGCAAGGCCACTCTTGTCAGGCTCAATCCAGCCTACCTGGTGACGGAGACCAGCCATGGGCAGCACTGGTGTCATGTGTGGGTGGGAGAAGCTGCAGGTCAACACACTTATGCAGGCAGTTGCTGGGCAGCACTCAGGCCATGGTCTGAGCAGGCAGGCTGTGGACAGTGGTGGGTCTGCACACTCATGCAGATTGGTTGGGGCATGTTGAGGAACAGAGCAGTGGGGTGGGCTACCCAAACTGGCTGCTGCAGCAGCAGGGTCTGCAGCCAAAAGTATGCACCCAGACATTTTGCCCTCCACATTGCGGGGTGAGGCAGGCTCAGGTTGTGGTTGTACTTGGAGTCTTTCCTTGTGGAGTTTGGTGTGGGATTCCTTCTTGGCTAGCATGCACTGCTGCTGCAGCAGCATATTTATCCAGGAAAGTCAGAGCCTGGCAATCCCAATTGTGCAGCAGAGTATTTGATGAGGGATATGTGTGTGAGGTGGGATGTGGTGTGAAGCTGTGCAGCACAAGATCAGCCATGTTGTGATGGATGCTTCCTGGCTGAGGGAGCTCCAACCAGGGCTCTCAGAGGTGAGGGGCATTCAAGCAACTCACAAGGAGGTCTTGAAGGATGGGGAAATTTCCAGTTTTCCAGAGACACTGTTTTAGCAGCATATTCTGCCACCCTGCAAAGCTCCAAGACAGAAAAAGCATGGAATATGAAGTTAATTTTGCAAGGGGATGACTTTGGCAGAGGAAACCAGCCTATGGAGCTGGTTTCTAGTGATCCTAGGACTGAAGCACAGACCCAGGAGCATCAGCCTCTGGGGGGAGGGTGTGGGTTGGCCCTGGGGAAGAGCAGAGTCCCTGGGAGAGGTGCACTTGCAAAGTCTCTTTGCGAAGGAACGTACCCATCAGTTGAGAAGACCTCAGAGAACCAGCTGAGACTTGGTACATGAAGATCACAATGTTTTGTTGGTAGTGGGGCAATCTGGTTCTCCACTTGCTCTCGTCCAAGTCTCCACAGACCTGCTTCCCCAGGTGTACCCCTGCATGGTTTCTGCACAGGCCTATCTTCATGGCCACTTTTCAGGTGGTTTTTGTGCAGTGTAGCAGCCAGAGGAGGCAAAACCAAGAATCTGCTTGCTTCCAGTAGCTCTGGGATTCACTCGGAGGGCAGGGAGAGGACCATCTACACAGGCAGGTTTATGGAGGAATTCCCAGGATGTTTCCCATCCTTTTTTTAAACATAAACTAATTCTCCGGAAAGACTGGGAAAGCACCCCTTTACAGCCCAATACATATATGAGAGTTTCCTTTTGGACATGCACACAACCACAGTTACCTCTAAGGCCCTAGCACATCAAAATTAAATGATGAAAATTGTTACCCTCCCCCAGCTACCACCTCTTTCCTCAGGGGACAGTACTGTCACCAGAGGTAAGATGTGTGATCCTGCTGTGAGTCACCTACTGAATAACTACAGGCTTTGGCTTGTCACGTTTCAGGGAGCCATCCCGAACTCCAGCCATGTCTGTCACCTGTCAAGCCTCAGCCTGTGTCATGGCATCTACATGCATAGATGCAATGTCTCCTGAATATCTCTGGTGCTAAATTGCTCCAAAACCTGCTAGTCCTGTTTTCAGATAGGGAGAATACTAATTTTCTTCCTTAGTGCAGTAGAAGCAGCAGCAGCTTGTCTTTAACGGTTTCTGTACATCCTCATTCACTTCCCCTTCAGGTTAAGTAACCTCAGTTGAGTCCTTTTGTTCATCGTGCTCCTGATCCTTCGCACCATTTTTAAAAAAAACCAATTTGCTGTGCTTCTTCATTGCTTGGGATGAAGCACCGACTTGCTCGGGATACCAGC
>VZTM01026693.1:0-19960 GCA_013400555.1 Jacana jacana
TTAACATTTGTTGCATCCTCACAGACGGACAAACAGAGTGGCTTGCAGAGGTCATATAGTAAAAAAGTTCTCAAAATTATCTAGAAAAAAATCCACAGAAAAAACCACTTGTCCTTCCACCTTCTACTTTTCCAGCCTTGAGGATGCTCATAAAAATGCAGCCCTTTCCCAAAGAGCAATTTAAACCAACAGTTTCCTCAAAAAATATTTCTTCAGTGCCTACAGTGTGACTTCTCCCTTCTCCAGGTAGAAGTTCTCCAGGAAGACGCTCTTCTCCAGGGCCCTCTCAGATCCTTTTATTTTCATCTGTGGCCCTAATTGAAAACTTTGCACATCTCTTCATTACCCTCTTAGGTCATTCCAGTGTGGGCATCCCAGTCTGGAGCACCATCTATATCCACACCCAGGTACTGAGGATGCTTGCACAGCCACCTATGTAAATCTCTTTATAACATGAGCAGGTCAGTCATGGATATGTCAGGCTCTTATTTTCTCATAATTGGTTATTTCTACAATTTACACCATTTCTTATCTGCACCAAACTCAACCCATAATCTCACAGGTTTAGTGAGAACAGTAATCCTATTCCCTCATAGTGAATGTAGTCTTACCTTAAAAGGATGGCACCAGCTGGAATGACTGCAACAGTGACTTCTGACCCAGGGAAAAATAAAAAGTGAAAAAATAAATGAAAGAGTTACATACACATCCATGACAGCCTTTCTCAGTGGGTCTAGCAAGAACAGCAGGACTGCCATCAGAATACTTACCAGGCGGTCAATCTTACAGTTTACAACCCACACGATGAAACATATTTGACAGGCTCTTCTGGTATAAGAAGGCTCAATGAAGATATCCTTTTTCTGCATTGCAGACTTTAACTAACCCTAATATGAAAGACACTATTATAGCCATGCTTTCTACACTTTCAGTTCTAAATCTACCACTGCTAAATGAAACAGATTTTTATATACAGCAGAGAAGATTAATCAATTAGCTTTCAATCATAAAGGTTTCATTTTTTTAATACAGGTTAAGTAGGATCTTTTTTGAGAATGCATAGATTTGATGGTACCATAACTAACTCACATGAGCCATGGGGGATAATCTAGCCCTACTAGAAGCATCATCAGCGTATGCCTGATTTTAATTATGGACTCCCCACAGTTTGGACATTATTTGTATTGCAAGACTAACATCCTCAAGCCAATATAAGCTGTCAAGAAACTTCTTTTTTTCTAAGGAATTTTCAGTTGAAACGCATTGTAAGTTTCCATTAAAGCTTTTTTAGTTCCATGTAAGCAGGGTTGCAGAAAATCATCAGGCTTATTTATTTATTTTAGTGAAACAATTCAGCACAGAAGATAAACCCTTGCTATCAGAGGAGCAACAAGATTAAATGCATCTGAGATTAGAACCCAAAATGTCAAAAATATGTCTTTTTTAAAAATGTTTGAAAAGGGGGGCCTGACTTTGAGCTGATCATACTCTGTTTCTGTGAATTTCTATATCAGTGCAGAATACAAATGCAGTAAGCCTCTTTAGGTGACATACATAGACACATTAGCACCACTGACAGTTGTAATTACTTGCATCTATCATTTTAAAAAATGCAAGATATAACAAATAAGTAGAGTAAAATAGAATTGCTTTGTGCTTCTTTCATATCAGATTTACATACTTTCATTACCTATAAATATAGTAAATAAACAACATCAGACAATGTAAATTGTGGGTGACAACAACAAAGCTCTTCCCAGGTCTGAGAAGAGATAGCCACTTTTCCAAGTAGATCAGTTGGAATCAATTTACCTGTTAACTGCTTCATTTTCTCTTCCAGATCCTCAGATTGATTTTCTATTCCAGACACTGGGATATGTCTCAAGTCTGCTGGTAGCAAACACTGTCAATCTCCGTTTCCTTATATATCTCAGATAAAGATAGCACAGTGCCTAAACAAAGGGCTTTTTGTGCGAGAGTTTTCTCCAAATATATCTCAAGTCACAGAAAAAAAAAAAATAAAAATCAGTACCTCAAGCTCTCGTTGTTATAATGGAATATAAAACGAATAAAGTAGGGATTGTTATAGGCATATGCATCTCTGGGCTACATTTCCAAAAGGAAAAAGTCCTGTTTGAAAAGAACTGCAACTTAGGACAGAAATCTGTCAGTCCAGGGGACTAACTACAACTGCTGTGTTGGTTTCTTCATTTGTGCATTCTTCTGGGCTTTTTCCTGTCCACCCTTAACGTACTAGGTACCTCCTTTTTCATTAAGTTAACAAAAACGTTGTGTTTCCATTGTGAATAGCTCAACAGGAATCTCACAAGCCTCTAATTGGTGCTCTAGTAGAGAGAAGAATCCATATAAATGTGCAGAAGGTCTTGATTACATTAAATCAGGAGTAAAAATACAATTACTCCTACGCTTGAAATATTTTCTGTTTTTCTGTCCAACCATATTAAAATTTAGGTGACTTAACCTTTGATTCTCCTGGAGGCTTAACAACTTTTGATTCTTTACTTCCTACTAAAATTCCCACTCTTGATATATATTTGGTGATGAGGCTATATAAAAAAAATGGGATTTATTAATGAGACTTGGATGAAATACAGACCACATGATAGCCAGAAGAAGCTTTGCTATTGACTGGAATAAAGCTAGCACTTTATCCTGAGTATCAGGATACAAATACAGCTCATAACCTCAAATACAGCTTTTACCATGTGAGGAGACTTGCAGACATCAAGGGAATTTCCTACAGGCCAAAACGTGTTTGAAGAACTGGGTTCCAGAGGATATTAGCCAAGCTCAGGGGATCGCATGCCTCAATCTACCCAACAAATGCAAATTTTTGCCAGAAAATATCTTTTCCTTTTGGTGACTGTAGGCCTGTTGTTTACCAAGTGTATAGTAAATCCAGAATTTGCAAAACAATGTTTATATCTAGGTGCTTTGAGACTCATATTTATAATTAACAGCACAATCCACAGAGGGAACTGATTCAATACAAATATTCAATATTCAATACAAATATGCATATTCATTTTTGTAAAATTATTTCCATAGACATAGCCATACAGCAGAAATCAGGCACCTCTCTATCCTAATAGTTATGCAGGTCTATTTCCAGGTTTAGCTAAAGGCATACCAGCTAAAAGTGAAAACACTTTCCTAATCAGTTAGGTTGTGCAATTCTGCCACAAAGTGAGACAGCCACAAGGACTGATGTCCACCTGTCAAATCATATTTTTCTATGCCTTGAATTCTGAAGTCATGTGTCCTTCTGGAAAGTCAGAATAAAACCCAGCTAAACATTTTAGCTCCCATTTATCCCAGTCTTTCTAAAGTCAAGCTCTTCTATTCAGCAGAGAAGACAATTTAGCCGCCAAAGGTGAAAATTGCTGTCAGACACATATTTATTTCTTGACATTGTGTGTAGCAAGATTTTAAAATTATCACATTCCTAACTTCCTAAAAATGTGCCAAACTTAACTAAGATGCAGTGATGCAGTGGACTTAGTTAAGTCCACTTGAAATCTGGAAGAGAAAGAGTTAATTTATTTACTAAGTGGTGGGGGGATGGAAGCAGAGAAATAGGGAGGAAGCTACATCCTCACCCAAGAAACAGTGGTTGTTAAATGCCTTCGGTTTCATGTGTTGGGGAAACACTGGTGCCAGTTCACAATTCTCCTTTCCCAGATGTGAGTGCTTCAGACCCCAGGGTGATTTGGTGTGGCTGAGCCACACAGTAAAGAATGCCCCTGCTGATCACTTTGCAGTTGATAGGGCGCATGGGCCACATAAGTTGACTAATAGGGAGTGCAGAGCTGGCTAGACCATAAGACACATCAATAATTCTCTAAAGTGTATCATCAGTACACAAACACATCTTTACTATTCACCATTTATGTCAACTTACCCTCTGATACTGATCATAAGGTCTTTGGGGCACAAGCAATCACATTATTCATTTATTTGTTTTCATTTTGGATGGTGACTATCAAAATTAGTACAACATGATAATAACTTGCATTGTGGTTTTCATAAATTAACAGCAGTTTGCTCTCAATCTCTTGTATTTAATAATAGGTAGTTTTAATATAGTCAGGAAATAGTCATCATTCTAATATTTTAAAATATTTAAAATTTCACAAAAGCCCCCAACTAATAATTAGACCGGTTTCAAGAAATTATGGGGTTTGGTGACTAGAAAATATCTGTAAATGACACTTTTCCACTATATTTATATCAGGCATTAGTTCTGGTTATTTGTAAGGTGATGGGATTTTTTAGATGATGGCTAAGATTGTTGTTAACTGGAAAACTATTCCTGAGCTGTGTGGCTGCAGACGAAGGTTGGTTTTCAGGAAGCTATGAAAGATACTTTCCCCAGCTCCAGATCTTGAAGACATCAGATGCATTCTAAAATATAGTTCTGATATAATAGGCACACAAATGTCAGAAAGGAGGTTATTACAGTCACTCACAGACAGGCAGGATAGGGTGGTAACAACTGCACAAATTAATGATTCAATTCCTACTGCATTATTATGCCCAGATACAAAAAGTTCTTTCCTTCCACCAAAGACATTTATCTTTAAACCAAAAACTAACTAGAAAAATTCTCAAAAAGGAGTTTGTTTGGGGGAACAACCTCTACCAATTGCTGAAGTGATCACTGATCACAATGTAATGGTAGAAACACCTCTCTTGACCTGATGACCACAGTTCTTTTGATGCAGCTCATGATACAGTTAGCTTTCTGAGCTGCCAGCACACACTGCTGACTCATGCCAAGCTTCTCATCCACCAACAATCTCAAGACCTTCTCCTCAGGGCTGCTATCTGGCCATTCTCCACCCAAGTTGTATTTGTGCCTGGGATTGCCATGACCCATGTGCAGGACCTTGCACTTGACCTGGTTGAACTTCATGAGGTTCACACAGCCACACTTCTCAAGCCTGTCCAGGTCCCTCTGGATTGCATCCCTTCCCTCCAGCACATTGATCACACCACACAGCTTGGTGTCATTGGCAAACTTGCTGATGGTGTACTCTGAAAAGATGTCAAGCAACATTAGTCCCAGTATTGACCCCTGAGGAATGCTACTCGTCACTAGCTTCCTTTTGGATGTTGAGCCATTGAGTGCAGCCATCTAGCCACTTCCTGATCTACTGAGTGGTCCATCCGTCAAATCTCTGATCTGTGCCTCTCCAATTTAGTGAATAGGATGTCATATAGAACAGTGTCAAACACTTTGCATAAGTCCAGGTGGATGACATCTGTTGCTCTCCTCTTGGCTATCAATGCTGTAGTCCGTTTGTAGGCAGCCACCAGATTTGTCAGGCATGACTTGCCTTTTGTGAAGCCACGTTGGTTGTCACCAATCTCCTCCTTATTTTCCACCTGCCTTAGCAGATCTGCTCCATGATCTTGCCAGGCACAGAGGTGAGACTGACTGACCTGTAGTCTTCCTTTTTTCCTTTTTGAAAATGGGGGTTATGTTTCTCCTTTTCCAGTCAGCAGGAACTTCACTGGACTGCCATGACTTCTCAAATATAATGGAAAGTCACATGGCAACTTCATCCACTACTTCCCTCAAGGCCTGTGGATGGATTTTGTCAGGTCCCATGGACTTATGCACCTTCAGGTCCCTTAGAAGATCTTGAACCTGGTCTTCTCCTACAGTGGGAGGTTCTTCACTCTCATAGATCCTGTTTTCACCTGGTCTTTCAACTTAGGCGGTATAAGGAAACAGGTTGGCACTGAGATAAAAAAGTTGTTGAGAACCTCAGCTTTCTCCTTGTCTGTTGTCACCAGTTTGTTATTCTTGCTTGTCATGGGAGGGGTACACTTTCTTTAACCTTCCTTTTCTGGTTGACATACCTGTAGAAGCCCTTGTTATTCTTAGCATCCCTTGACAGGTTCAGTTCTAGCAACACCTTGGCCTTCCTGATCTCATCCATACATAACCAGGCAGTGTCCCTATACTCTTCCTAGGATACCTGATCCTGCCTGAACTGCCTGTCCAGTTCCTTCTTGGCTTTTAGTTTGACCAGCAGATCCTGACTCAGCCATGCTGGTTTCTTCCCTTTCTTTCTTGATTTCTTACACCTGGGGATGAGGATCTCTTGTGCTCTGTGGAAAACTTCCTTAAAGATCTGCCAGCTCTGTTCTTCCCCCTTGTCCCTGAGGACCGTTTCCCAGGGGGTCCTTTTGATTAACTCCTTGAAGAGCTGGAATTTTGCTTTACCATAATTCATGGTCCTGACTGTGCTCCTTGTCTGTTGCCTACCCCTTAGGACTGTGAACTCTACCAGTGCATGATCACTGCAGCCCAGGCTGCTCCGGTCTTGACACCCCTGATGAGCTCACTTGCATTGGTGATTATCAGGTCCAATATTGCATCCCCTTGGGTAGGACTGTATTTCCTCATTAGGAAGTTGTCATCAAGGCACTCCAGGAATGTCCTGGAGTGTACAGCTCACTGTCACAGCTGGAGAGTACAGCTCACTGTGTTGCTTTTCCAGCAGATTTTGGGGTGGTTGAAATACCCCAGCAGGAGGAGAACCTTTGAGTGTGATTCCTCCTGCATCTGGAGGAAGTAGGCTTCATCAGTAGGCAATCCTTGCCCAGGTGCCCTATAGCAGACACCAACCACAAGGTTCTCCTTGTTGCCTCTGTCTCTAATTCCTAACCATGAGATTTTGGCTTCCTCTTTGCTATTGTTTAGGAACAACTCTTCACACTCTATTCATTCCATAACATAAACGGTAACACCTCCACCACTCCTTCCTTGCCTGGCCCTTCTGAACAGCTCGCAGCCATCCGTAGCCACACTCCCACTGGGCTTCAGTAATGGCCACTATGTCATAGCTTTCCAGCTGCAGGTAGCTTCCAGCTGGTCCTGTTTCTTGCCTGTGCTGCATGTGTTTGTGTAGAGGCACTTCAGCTGTGATGTTGGCTGTGCCACATCCTTAGAGGAACACCCCTTGAGGTGCCTCACAGGTGTTTCTCTATTACTTCAACTACCTCAGGAGCCCCTAGCTAATTCCCATAAGACTTTGACAGCAATGCAGCCTTCCCAACATGCCTCAGGGCAAGAGGTTGAAGGCCCTTACTAACACCCCAACCCTCTATCCCTGATGTGTTATCCCACAGCTTGTCACAGACAAGCCTGAATACATTACCCTCTTCCCCTTCACATACAGTTTAAAGCCCTGTCAATCAGCCCAGCAATCTCCTGGGTGAAAACCCTCTTCCCTCTTTGAAAAAGGTGTTTCCCGTTTGATGCCAGCAAGCCTGGTGCCGTGTAGGTCATCCCATTGTCAAAAAAAAAACAAAATTGCAGCAGCGACACTATCCACAGAGCCATGTGTTAATAGACTGGGTCTATCTGTTCCTCCCAGCCTAAATGCCTGCAACTGGAAGAAGAGAGGAGAAAATAACCTGTACCTCAGATTCCCTCACCAGCCCTCCCAAGGCCCTGAAGTCTCTCCTTATTGCTTTTGAACTACATGTCACAGCTTCCTACTTTGAAGGTCAATAATGGATAATAGTTGGAGGATCTTAAGCCAGGAACTATCTTGTTGATGCCCTTAACCTGGGCCCCAGGAATACAGCAGACTTCCCTATGAGGAGGGTCCACCTGGCATATTTGGTCCTCCACTCCCATCAGGGACAAGTCACCAACAGCTATAACCCTTCTTTTCCTTGTTGTGGGTGTGGTGGTGATACAGGTGGTTTAAAATGCTTTCTCATTTCTTAGTCACTCCAGGAAAGGTGGTCTGGTATTACCATATTACAGTCTGCATGTCACATCATTAAAGCCATATCACTGTAGTAATTTCACCATAACAGGGAAAAACTTGAAAAGCACTTTCAGGTAATCTATATTCCTTTACGTTTGTTCCCTGTCTTACATGCTTTAATTACAGGGCAACATAACGTGTATAATTGTGGTTGAATCCATCCAACAGAGGGAAAAAGAAAAAGAATAATTTATAACTAAAATGATTGCAGCACTTTTAAGAAATATTAAGCCATTTGCAGCAGGCCACCAATAAATATGCCAAGCACAAAAATTATTGTTTGAACAAGTCTAAAATTTCAATGGAATGGAATTTTTGTTCACTTTCTACCTTTGTCAGCACAATTTAACAACACCTTGTATTTCTGCTTCGAAAAGCAGCCACCTTAAATCAAATACAAGTCTTATTAAATTTCCCACACCCTCCTTTAGAAAAATGCCCAGCAATACAGCATTTCCCATTGTCTGTCTTTAGCCTTGTTTAGCAGGGCTATTGAAGTGATACTAAGGCAGCAGTACAGGTGGGTGCAGAACATATTAATAACAAAATAATTGGAATGTCAAAGCTCATGAATTAGCACTTTTCAAATTCAACTCCAATCAGCAGATTATGGGGTTTGTGCCTTATACAAACTATAAACACTGCAATTCATTATAATCACATCCAATATTTTTTTTCCTGCAGGCTTCTTTGCCAATGAGTGCTAAATTAAGAAATTAATCCTTCAGTGGTCAATGAAAAAGTCTTTATTGCTACTCACAAAATCAAATACTTAGAATAACAAACAGTTTGGGCAGGTCTTCCAGCCCAGTGTATCACCATTCCATGTGTGCTTAGCATTTCTTCCCAGACACTTTGAGGGAATTTTTCAGGCTGAGCTGAAAATGAAGACAGCTATTGCTCCTTTTTCGTCAAAACTTTAACTTCAATATATGAGATAAAATATTAGTTCTGTATGAGGTAAGTGTGGATGTGACTAGAGCTTAAATCTTCCCCTCCTTGAGCCAGTCCCTTAGGGCTGATCCTTTCTTTCTTTGAACACACATCCTCTTCAACTCCCACAAGATATAACATCTGCCTTATGCTGCATGCATGTACAGATACCAAGCAACTTTGTGATACCACAACAGACAATGACATACACCCATACGCTAATGTTTGTGTTTTGCAGACTTGGGGAAAATAAGATGAGGAGGGAGTGGACAGTAAAACTCTCTTTTGTTGGTCTACACAACTGTAAGTACACAAAATATATAAGAAATCACATCTAGCCATTTCTCACGTGGAACGGTTCAGTGATGAGTTACCCAGGAAAAAAAAAAATTTCCAAGAGTCTTGAACTCTTAGACAGTATCCACAGTTATCTCTTCTTCAGTGACTGTGGAAAGCTACACTTTATCTCATATGCATCCAATGCATACCTCTTTAATAAAGCTGATGTAAAATTAATTTTCTTAACCCTGTGATTCTCTGTATCATTGATTCTTCTAGTCTGCAGAAATGCCTGTGCCAAAAGGGAGTACATAATATGACATGTGCTTAGTTTTTCTCCTTACTGTATCAAAGATGACAGGTTTTTTTCTGTTTAAAAATACCTCTTTAGCTCTATACAAATTGCTGCCCAGGCAAATACAAAAAGAGTAACCTGTATTATAGTGTGGTTGTACTGTAAAGAAACTCAAATCTGTAACTATCCTGAACATTAAACATCAAAGACACAAAAAGTATCCTGGCATTGTGTCAGACTGATTTTTCTTTTCTCTTTCTACTTCTAACCACTGAGTGTTCATCAGAAATTTATTCCCTTCTCTTTACCTCTCAGTACCACCTGGACTTTTTCCTCACTATGAGATTCCCTTGGAGCACCTGGCTCTACTAATGCTAACCAGTTTTTTTTCCTCCAAGTCTTGAGCTGAACATAAGCAAGTTAAATTCTGAGCAACTATTCTCCACTAGTAATTGGCTTTGAAGGTTGATGACTTGTGTTTCAAAAGTGTAGAAAGGTTTAAACTTATTTGATTTTTCTAATTATCTCAGCTGATCTAGTAAAAGGTTTTACATCTCCCGACAAACCTTGCTTAACCCAGGGTATGAAGTATCACATCCATTTTTTCAGACTTTTAGTGGATATTCTTCTAAGACCTTTATGTTTGCAAATATCAGACATCTTGCTGAATGTTACAAAACTGATCTTCTACAGCTGCCAGCTAATTTATTTAAATACCAAAAGTAATGCATTTTATATTAAACAACTAGTGAGAGAACAAAAGAGGAAGCAGTCTTTGTCTTTATTTCCCTAGCAGCATTGTAGCCCTGCCTGCGGTCCTCCCAATTTAGGAAATACATAATCTCTCTGTAAATTCCACAAGTGAGTGCTGCCTGGTTATTGTCACTGTGTAATGCCCAGCAAGAGGAAGCAAAGCTTGCAGAGGGATAACAGGGTATTCACATGGCTTTGCATAAGTATGGGATAATGGCTTCCCTCTGAGAGATTTGTAATGCTTCAATATCAAAAGACTTATGCATTAAAAATAACTAGAATTCATATCAGATTAGACTTTTCACACTTCAAAATTATGCAGCTTGGAAGAGCACAAACCTAGGGATGGTGTAACTCCCATTTGATACTTTCTGGACCTCCTGTGAAATAGGTTTTTCTAAAATAAAACATCCAGAATAATTTATTAAACCTGAAGTTAGTAATCTATTTTTGAACATATTATTACCTTCTGGCTTATAAATAAAACTATATAAATAAGCAGTCTAATAGTAAGTCTGTGTAAGTAATTAATGGATCTGTGGAGTTTTCAGCCAAGATACAAGCTCATAACACTCTTAGAATCATTCTTGTATACAAATAGCAGGATCAGGCCAAAGAACTTTCCAAGTTTTATTTCTGTACTTGCTCTCTTATACAGATATCATATGCTAAAGTCACAGACATGTCATTTACCCTGCATACAGTATTTTGCTCCACAGGAGACAAGAAAAAGATAAGATTTTTTTTTCTATTTCATTTAAGATTCTGGCTGTCAGAAAGTCTGTCCCAGCCTTGTGTAAAATGGCTCAGCAATGGAACTGACTTCATTCCTGTTGAAAAAAATAACATGGTTCTCAGCCTAGGAGTGCTTAATGTTGCTGAAATTCCCCTGACAAACAAGATACACTTTACTTGGTCCACCATCTGTCCCATTTACAGATATTAAGCTACTGCAAGACACCAAGTGCCTCCAGTTGAAATGGTATATAATCTTGCCACAGGACAATTTATACTACAGTTATTTGCCTCTTTTCACCTTAGAAGTAAATTTCCTGATAAATTAATGCATGTTAAGCTACATGTAAATTTTAAACAGCAAATTTTACATAGTATTATGTCCCCTTGGGGGAGATTACAAAGAGCAGCAGCCTGAAGAGGACTCAAGTGTTAGGTCTTCTCTGCTAAAACGCATTCGGGACAAAGCCAGGCAACTTCACAAAGGGTGGAGTCCTTGAAATGGAAAGAAAAAAGTTCCCCATGCTCATGTTTTCCTGATCAACCTGTAGTTTCAGTAAGACCCAATGATCCAAATACACCACCTCATTCATTGGGCAATTTTGGCCTCTACCTCTAACACACTTACTTCATCTTGGTGACCTCAGCAGAAAACAGTAACAAGCCAGTTCCTCAGATGTTGATTTTCTGAATCCTGACTCTATTGCCAACCCTAAAGCTGTACTTAATCATTACAAAAGCATCATTATCTGAAGTTAAACAGAAGATTTGTGTTCATGGGCTTCTGTAAGCATAGCATTTTAGTTTAGTAGAACTTCCCAATCCCATATGTACAATGAGATCTTAAGCTTCTGGCAACAACAGATCTTTTCCTGATGTCATCAGATCAGAGAAATTTAGGGATTAATAAAGTTCTATAGTCCTTCTCCTCCAAACACCTCTGCATCTTATCTTATACCCAGCTATTCTGACTGATGACCAGTATTCCTAGATTAAATAACCATGAAGAACACATCAGTAAGCAAAGTTGCAGTTACTCTTCCCCATACTCTAAGATTAAACTAACTCTAAGCTGAAGTATTACACCATCACTATGACCCCTGCCTAGCTGAATATATAACTTTCATCTCTGGCAGAACATGCTTCCTGAATCTACATAGAAATCTCTTCGTACTCCTCAGAGAGCAAGGTCTACAGGGCTTCATAATGAGCTGTCAGGCAGGTTGATTAACTGATTTGGACTAGGAAATTTAACACAGTGTTACTAATACTAATCAGGAAAAAGATACGGCTAGAATTAGGGTAGTGCTATGGACAGAAGTAGCTGCGGAATACAGTTTATTGCTAAATTTTGCAAGACGTGGTCAATTAATAGGAATGATGTTTTATGCAGTGGTGTCTCCTCATTTTTTGGAGAGTAGGACTGAAAATGGTCAAGGGTAACTTTGAGGTTTGAGCTTGAGTGAGGGTGAAAGTTCAGAGCTCCAGGCATTAATGAACAGTTATTTCAGGATTTCAGCAATTCGGACATAGTCCTCCAAACCATTAAATGCCAGTCAAGCACAATTGCACAGGATCTGCTCAAATACAAGAGCAGAAAAGGAGCAATTAATGATGCTGTAAATCAACCTGATGTACACAATCTCTCTAGCTACTAATTCTGTCATGTACCATAAACTAGATTAGAACAGAAACGAGAACAAAGAAACTTGCTTATGGGGTAATGTGTTCAACCGAGGTTTTGATTTCTCTTCAACAACTTTTGTGTAGGTAAGCAGTAAACAAAACTCAGTCAAAGCAAACCTACAGCCACCATCTTATCATCGTCCTCACCACTTAGTTTTAGCATAGCCCTTGCTATATTTCTAGCTCCTACCCGTTAGCACCCTCTCAAAAAAATCCTCCCAGTCACAAACTCCAATTTAACACAAAAAAATAGTTGAGTTAAGAATAAAATAATTTATCTTTAGTTATGTAAGCACTGTCATATCAGTTAGTCTTTGGGACCAAACGGTCTCTGTCATTTAGATGCTTGTCCAAACTTCATTTGATTCATGCAAAATCTTTGATGTGACCATAGCTGAAATCTCCCTGGCTCTCATAAAAATCAATTCCTGCTCAACTGACAAAATAACACAGATACAAGAAGTCTTGAAAGCCATCTCTCACCTCTATGATGAATGCCTTGAGTTGAAAACACTCAGGTTTCTTCCTGACACCTGGCATCTATGAGAAAGTCTTTTCAAGTCTCCTGTAAGAGGTAGGATTGCGTTTTTTCTGTCCATTTCCAAATTGGCATAGGTGAGGTCTTTACCAATTGGCCCTACAGGTCTAGATCAGCAACTTCAAAAACTGAGCAATTAATTTTGCTTTGTAAACCCTGGAATTCAACAACAATTATCTAAGATTCACTGCCCATAAGGTAATTAGAGTCACAGAATCTTCATGGTTGGAAGGGACTTTGAGATCAAGTCCAACCATAAACAAACAAACAAAAACCCAAAAACCACCCACACCCAAAAAAAACCCACAACAACAACCACCATACCCAGCAATCTCGTGCAATAGGGCATACCCCGAAGTGCCACATCTACACATGTCTTAAATACCTCTAGGTATGGTGACTCCACAACCTCCCTGGGCAAACTGTTTGAGTGCCTGACCTCCCTCTCAGCAAAGTAATTCTTCCTGACATCCGATCTAAAGCTCTCCTGCCGCAGCCTCCTCCTGTTTCCTTCAGTCCTGTCGTTATTCACTTGGGAGAAGAGGCCAACACCCACCTCTCTACAACCTTCTTTCAGGGAGNTCACACTTAATGGCACTTAAGCCCAGGATCTATTGTGAGTCATTAAGATCAGATAATAGCCTAAAACCCTGGACACACAGATAACAACCTCAAAACAATCACCTTTGGTATGACTGTGATAAGCACTGGTCTACAGGTCTATAGTTTTTTTCTCCCTCTCTTTCCATTTGGAAGACATCTTGAATTGTCTTCACCTGCCAAAAGAGCCTAGGAGAGAGCTGTGGATTTGAACCTTCATAGTTTGAAGCACTTCCAGAGTGACTGCTTTAGGAGACTAAGTTAGACAAAATACACAGCTATAGAAATAACTTACCTTCCTTCCTGTAAGCAGAGAGAAAACTTATTCCTTTGGAATAACAATTAAAAATACCAGTCTTCAATTAGAGGTCCAGGTTTTGGATCTGAAGGCACCAGAAGCATTTGCATCTGTGAAGGGGACAACATTACAGAAACATGCCTGTGCTCAGTGTTTCCATTTGGCTGGCTAGAAGCACCCCTACACAGAGTTCAGCAGCTTACCACCTTAATAAGGTGATGGGTTTGCATCTTATTCTGAGATGCATTTGTTCTTTTAACTGTTGCAAAAAGCACCTAGGAATAGAACGTATTTTCACTTCCAGAGCTGTTGCCTACAGAATGGGTGAAGCGACCTCAGCCCTGTCATAGCCCAGTGTCTGCAGATCAAGTTCAAATGGTTTACTAGATCTGGTCCCTATTTCTTTCAGAAATTCAGCACTGTCCTCTCATCTTTAAATATCCATCTTCTTTAGCATGTAAATAGGCAGACTGCCATGTGCTTGATTAAGCCTGTTAATTATATAATTTTCAATGAAAATAATTAGACTGATGGAAGAACAATTTGCTATTCATTTGCATACTGAAAACAGCCATCACTGTCTTTTCATGAGAAATGAAGGACTCTATTTCTTAATATCAGTCTTCAAATACAGAAAAATAAATTTCATACTTAGCTTTCATCTTTGCCTCATGGCAAATTAAAAGTGCAATATATTTAGATCTTTCATGGTAGCAGATTTATGCAGTGGAATCACTGAGGGAATAATTCAGATTTCCCCTACTTGGATGCAGAATACTTCATATGAATGTAATTAAGACCTGAACACAAAAGCTTATGAAATTCACTAAAATATATATGAAAGGGGATCAGTGTTTGCATCTCAGTAAAGATAGTTTCTAAGGTGTAACAATACAACACTCTTTTGTAAAATAGAAGGAAGTAACCTTGTGATACAAATGAAAAGAGAAATTGTCACATGTTTTCATAGAATCATACAATCATACAATCATTTAGGTTGGAAGAGACCCCTGGGATCATCAAGTCCAACCATCAGCCCTACTCTANACACAATACTCAAGGTGCGGCCTCACCAGTGCTGAGTACAGGACAATCACCTCCCTGCTTCTGCTGGTCACACTATTTTTTATGCAAGCCAGGATGCCATTGGCCTTCTTGGCCACCTGGGCACACTGCTGGCTCATGTTCAGCCGCCTGTCAAACAACAACCCCAAGTCCTTTTCTGCCAGGCAGCTCTCCAGCCACACTGCCCCAAGCCTGTAGCGATGCATGGGGTTGTTGTGGCCCAAATGCAGGACCTGGCACTTGTGGCCTCGTTGAAGGCCATGCCATTAACATTGGCCCATCTATCCAGTCTATCCAAGTCCCTCTGTAGAGCATCCCTGCCCTCAACCAGATCAACACTCCCACCCAACTTGGTGTCATCTGCAAACTTACTAATAGTGTTTTCTATGTCCCTATCAACATCATCAATGAAGATATTAAAAAGAAAAGGCCCCAATACTGAGCCCTGAGGAACACCACTTGTGACCAGCTGCCAGCTGGATTTAACTCCATTGAGCACCACCCTTTGGGATCAACCTTCCAGCCAGTGCTGGATCCAGCAGATCGTACGCTCATCTTATTTTATTAAGATAGAACATAATTTTATATATGGTATCAAAATTAAATTGAACTGGCTGTTCTTTCCTGTTACTCATTAGCATTTCAAATTCTCAAAGCCTTCACTTCTTTAGTTTCAACATCACTACTGAAGACAACTAACATGCTGCTTATTTCAGCCTTTCTTTAATTTTCATCTGATAGATTTTCAATGCAGCCCTACGTTTCTGCAAGTGAAAGCAAATTACTCTATGCATGCCTCATCCTTTCTTTGTTCCACAGCATTGATCATATGGAAGGCAACATGTTTCCTTAATTTGTAAAACCCACTGAGAACCAATGACAAATTCATTCATGTTTGTGGATCTAAAGAGGTCAAATAAGTGGTTAACTTTCAGGGCAGTGCTATGTTCTGCATACTGGAAGAGTGCTAACAATGTCTTAAATAATTTATTTCCAATATTTAAGGCTTAAATCTTTCCCCTGAAACATAAATAAGAACATTTCATTATTGCATCATCTTGAATCTGACCATCATAACGGGAGGGAGGCAAAGAGCTCAAACAAAACATTTTCCTTTAGAATTTGCTCTTTTGTTAAAAACAGAGCAATGTTTGGAAAATAAATAAATCAATCCATTTTGACAGATTTTTGATAAGGTTGTCTGAAACTTCTATATTTTCATACCAGCCCATCAAATTAACTCCCTGAAAATCTACTGAGCCGAAGCTGTAGAAATTGTAGAAATGATGGTCTCGACATCCTGCTCCATTTTTATCTTGTTAGCCCCAGTGAGGAAACCTCCCTAAACAACCAGTCTCACCAAGTTCACTTGGTGACAAGAGTTTCGTGGTTTTCAGTTATTGGAAGAAAAATGTCTCTGCCTTTTAATTGCAGGATCCCTTCAATAGGTGGCTTGTTCAGTGTTTTCCTAGAGGATTAAGTTCTTTCCCCTAATTTTTATGGGACAAGAGTAGCTTTTCACTGTTGTGGTTTATTTCTATTTCTGAACTACTAAGAAGCAACAGATCAATGATCAGGAAAAAAAAAAAAGTTTAGGAAACTAAAATCTTTTTCCTGTCCTGAAGGAATTCATATTTCGACAAAGTACATTGCTATATTATTAGGTTACTTGCTGAAACACAGAAATCCACTATTTATATCAATAAAATCAAAATTGTAATCAGCCTAGACTGTGTTAGGTCAGACTGAAAAAAAGTATTGATTTTCTTTGAATGAGCTATAGGAGAAATATATTCCTCTTCTAAACTTGCCATGCAAAGGTGTGGAGGTAATGACAAAAAATTTAGATTCCTTCTCTGTTTTGGATTTGGAGCTTGAGCATTTCAAAGACAATGTGGCAAAACAATGTACTTTCTCAGCCCAGCCGCTTGACACCGAGGTTTTTTGGCTCAGACAGACATCTGACATGGAATATATCAACCTATTTGAGTAATGTTTTGGCAAAGTTTCTAAGTATTTGTTAACTGTTTCATAAAAGGAAATTGGACAATGTCACTTAAAGGAGTACTTCTGTCTCTGCCATAATCACAGAGGAATGCAAGGAAGCTTTTTTCTCCATGTCCAAATCCAAGAAAGGAACATGGAAGGAACTTATATTAATAGTAAAAATTTCATTCCTTACTGCCATTTCTGCTGCTGACGCTCTCCTGCCCTTTTCACAAACAGAAGTAATTTATATGCAGTGAGTGGCGTACAACCTTTCTGCTGCTCCCATTTCCATTCATGAAAGAGTTCCTATTAACTTCAATGTGGCGGGATTAAACTCTTGAATAGGATTGCATCCTTTCTTACTCAGATTAACAAACAGGTGGTATCACTGCTAAAACAAGAGAGCTAGTGTTCAGAAAAAGTCAGATGGATCCATTTCTGGATCTCTTAACCAATGAAATAACTGCACACTTTCTAACTGTAGGATCCCTGCAGGGGGGTGGGGGTGGAAATATTGAAAAAAAACAACTATATTAAGAATCCAGACTGACTGCATTGGACGTAGTATCTAAAACCGGTGTAATCTCCATTTAAGAACTGTACCAGTTTGCTACAGACATCGCAATACAGTTATGGCTTTCAAACATAAGCTTTCAAGTTGTATCATTCAAAATACATAGTAGAGATTAATCAACTGGAAAAAAAATATCACAGAAAGATATCTAAGTAGATCTGTGAACAATAAAGGCCTTTTTTAATTCAAGGAATTTTAAAAGTTAGAAATATATATTATTATATATTAATTAAAGGCATGGGATTCCATTAATCTATGCAGAGATAACTATTATCAGTGCTAATGGGACAAGAAAAAAAAATGCAAGCATGAAAAGGGAGCTATGCTATTATGCTGTCAGATGTAGTGATCAATGGAAAGGCATTTACAGCATTAAAATATATACTTGCCCTTGTGGCAATACTGGCAATGGGTCTATAGAAAAAAGATTATTAGGATGGCTTTTTCTTCTTCTCTTCAGGTAATCTGTACAAGGGAACCTTTTATAGAAATTCAAAAACTACTTGGTGAAAGTGCATAACAGGTCATTTATCTTCACCATTCCCCCAAAAAACAACAGACATGATGTATGGGAAGAAAAGTCACCACCAATCACAAGTGAACATGCTGAATCCAAGGATTCTTCTGAAGTATAAACCTCAAAGGAAGAATGCAATTCTCTGCACCAAGAGGATATGCTATTCTATTGTCTCCTAGAAGCCCTCCATGACTCTGAATGGGAAGTTCAACACAATCACTGATCAAGTATTTCAACTGTGCAGAGCAAGGCAAAATGAAGGGGTTTTCTGTACCAGACATCCAGTAAACCATATACTTGGTTTAATAAAAATTCCCTAAATGTGCATTTTCTCTCTTGTTCCATTTCATAACCAGAACTTTGTCAAAGGAGATTAAACAATTAACATAACCTTCAGATACCACAGCCTCTAATGAAAAAAAGTCTCTTCCTCCAAGCAATGATTAACCAAGCAGAGACTGTATCCTCCCCCTGTGCATTAGCCCTCCATGTAGTATTCCCAACAGCTGTCGGGATATGAGCCATTTAGACTGATATCTGTTCATTGAATACAGTTCTTGATGGTTCCCAAGTGCCTTTGCCTAAACAGATAGCTTTTGCTGATAAATGATAACATTATGTTACACATACACTTAACACTGCCAATGAGACACATCACTAAAGTGCTAAGCAGTGATAAGATGGTTATTTGAAGCTGATTTGCAGGGAAAATAGATTATGCATGGTCAGTCTCATAGAAAATGCAGAACCCTTCATAAAACATTCAGGAAATTTTCATGAAAACATACCAGAAATGGAAATCTGAAGGCGCTCATCATGTATTCTCAGATGACATAACACTCCCTGAATGTTGTTAATAATGAAGCTTTTTTCAGCCAACAATTTTCCTGTTATTGTGGCATTATAAGTGCCTTTGTGATACATTTTCCAAATTAAAAAGCCAGAAATGCAAGAGCATTTCTAATATATAAAACAGAAAATTGAAGAAACCAGTTTATATGTAGATACCTAAACACACACAAAAAAAAAAGCATTGGAAGCTGAGAAAGATAACTTCATAGTAAGTGCATAGTGCAACCCCATGAGATAATAAGTTGTTAGAATATCAGGAACTGCATTTAAATCTATGCTGTAGGCAATTTTTAGTCACAAAATGTCATCCTAAGAAAACAAAGTTCAAGATCAAAAGGTGAGGTGACACTTCCTTAAGTTTGCTGTGTTTTTATGCCTTGGGGGACATGTTTTGAAAACTGAGAGTAAATCAATTTGTCCTCCCTGTCTTACCAATAAATGGAAAGTAGGTTTATTCACCATATCTAGTTTGAACCCTCCAAACTCTTTCCATAGTATTTCTGTAGCTGTTTTGTTTCTTCTGCAAATTCATTACTTCTATAGTAAGACAGATATACGAGGACATTAAAAAAAAAAGTTTCAGAAGAATCTTTGACTCCAACAATAAAACTTCCCAGGACACTAAAACATTCTTATTTTAATTATTGTTGAACCTGATGATCTCTTTGCATAAACCAAACATTTTGCAACTAAAATATATATATTTCATTCAAAGTAACAAGTTCTTCTTTCGCCTGAATAAAAGTAAAAAGATGGCAGCAGGCAATTTAGGAAACTCCCAAATTCCTTTCATATTCTTGGCCTGAACTTCCCTCTGTCACAGAAATTAACATTTCCAAGGAGACAGAGGAAATAAAACTGAATTCCGTTCAGTAGTGTGGTACAGAACATAGCAAATTAAAGTAATAAAAAACTCACTGCAAGAATGGCAGCTTTGTGTTTATTTACTGAAATTATTACCAAGAAATACTTCCATATGTACTTCAGGGATCTGAGCTCTCTTCAGAAAAGTCATGTCTAAACTTCCACAAG
>VZTM01026694.1:0-12805 GCA_013400555.1 Jacana jacana
TCTATGATTCTATGAATCTATGACTCCTAAAGGCTTTGACAAAACCCCTTACAAGAGCTTTATAAGGGCGGTAGAGGGGAAGATCATAGCTTTGTGAATAACTATAGAGAATGCTGAATGGGAGTAAATGGGTATTTTTTATGCTGTAGTCCTGAAAACAGGTTACTCTTACAGTTGGTCAAGCTTACCCGCAGGCTTCTGTTGAGACCTGTGTTGTAATGTACGTTCATAAAGGACCTGGAAGTTTGTCTGCTGTGAAGCCACGGGTGTTTTGGCTTCTTTCAAAGTAGTAAGGGTGAGCAGTAGCTATGAAGAGTTAGAGCTGAAGTCCAATAAATTGAAAGTGTAATTTAGCATAACTTGAATGGTGCATATAGGAAGAAATTCTATGTTAATTATTTTTTTTTGCTTGTTTCAGCTGGGAGAGAGTTAATTTTCTTTCTATTACCTGCTGTGTTTTGGATTTAGTATGAGAGTAATGTGATCACCGATTTTTGTTGTTTGCCTTAGTGAAGGACTTTTCAGCCTCCCATAGAAACTGAGAGGGAGCACAGACAGGACAAGCTGCCCAACGGAATATTCCATACCACAGATGTAGGCGTTGTGCTCAGTGCAGAAACGGTGGTTGGCTGGGGGGACAGGGATCTGTGATCCCAACAGTTGGACAGGTGTTTGGAGCAGCTTGTGTTGTATTGGTTTATTTTGTATATTCTTTTACATTAATAGAATAGTAAAGGAAGTGGAAAATAAAAATAAACTTTATCTCAACCAGTGATGTTTACACACACCCACCTGCACTGGCCTTCAAGCAGACAAAAACCCCTCTATCTTGCTCCAGAATAGTAATTTATGTGTACTGCCACCGAAAAGCCAGACTTAGCCATGTCCAGGAAAGCGGGACTCCATCATCCCTAACAGTTACTTAGGAAGACAAATGCTGCAACTCCAAACATCCCTCCCTTCCTCCTCCTTCCCCCCAGCCCGTGCATATGAAGGCATCAGGTTTGGTACCAGAGCCTTGTGCAGAGCAGATGTCATAGGGCCTTAAATTACAAACAGTGCATTTGTTCAGAAGTAACTGCCTACAGCTTTGGCTGATGTGCTGCACTCCTCTCACCTGGAGGTTTTACAACTATGGTTGCTGCTGCTTTCATAGTGGAGTGTATTTGTAAAATAAACGCTTTGTATGGTTCCAGTTTGACTTCTGTTACCCAGCTTCCACAAGCGAAGAGTTGAGATAACTGCTGCTTGTACCTCATTTTACTGCAAACTGTGCTAAACTCTTGTTTTAGAGGAAGTGTCGCAAAACACATCTGGCAAAATGGTGGTGGTTTGTGCAGATTCGTGCTTCACATTATTGTGTCTAGTGTTGCTAGGTGGACAAAAAGGAAATATGAACAAGAATTATAAGATTCAGTTGGCAGATGCTTATATTTAACATGTCTGATTAGATCTTGTATTAAAAAGCTTTCTTGAGCTTTGATTTTTAGACTCAGTAGCATATCTCTATCTCTTAGGAGATCTAAATTATCCTAGTTATTAGTGGGTTTAGAAAAATGCGAGTTAGATTACAGAATAATCATATGCCTCTGGTATTTATTTTTGTCATCACCAAACATATCACAAACACAGTAATAACGTACAACAGGAGCACAGGTCTTTCCTGATGCTCTTATCCCGAGGTAGCTTGACTATTAACCTAATTGCCTGGCTACTTAGAATGTGGAGAGGAAATAAAAGGGATTTGAGTCACAAAGCCCTAATTTTAAGTCCTCTGTAAGTAAGAAGGTTGGAGTTAACAATTTGCACTTTGAATAGACTTCTGACTTCTTGTGGTTCTGTATCGACCTCTGCTATGATGTATAAGTACCTCTCAAATAATTAAAACTTCAATAACAGGTACAATCTCTCACTCTTTTCCAGATAGCAGGGAAAAAAAAAATAAAAACCCACACTTTACCTGTCTGTAGGAACTTTGTAGGTAGAGTTCAGCAGGCATGTTGTTTGTGTTTTAAGAGAATGAATTATTTAGGGAAAGGTAATTTAAAGAAATGAATTCTGCAATTAGAAATGAAAGGTGTTGTAATTTGTTTCAACCTATTTCTTGAAGTTCTCTTTGTTACAGTTGTACACTTTCATGTGTAAATTGCTTTGATACTTTCAGGATAAGAGTCATGTCAGCCATTCAAAGCCATTTCAAAAAAGAATCTCAGGTTTTGTGAAAGACAACTTGTCAAGCTACCAGTGCCCTGGAATTTGGATTTGAATTACAGAATATCATTATGAACCAATTCCTACTAATTAATCATTAAAGAATACCTTCATGTACCATGCATGCTTGAACAATTTATAAGCTTCATACTCATCCACCAGATACGTTTATAGGGATCTCATGTTTAGCACCTAGTTTAACAAAACATTATGGAAATGAGCAGCATCCTGAATATCGACCTGATGGCTTGTTAACATTAAGCTAATGCTAAAAGCACATGGATTTCTAGGGGGTTTCTGAGAGTGGGTGTCCAGTTTATGCTTTTGAAGGACCACAATCATTTACCTTGAAGGCTCAGAATCATGTTGGTTTTTTAATGATGAAAGGCTAAGTTGGTTTGAGACAAATATGTCCACTAATGAGATCCTGATAATCATGGAGCCTTACTGTAATTCTTGTAAGTACACTGACCTGAAGTACTCACTTATTATTTTTTTAGAAACAAGAAACTGTTTCATAATGATTTTATAAGCAAATATTTTTGTTTTCATTTCCTTCATACTCTGTAGTGACATATTTGATGTGAAGTTGACACAACAGGACTACTTCTTGCTTCTCTTTCTTACAGTGATGTGTTGCTTTGTGGGAAACTCTTGGGACCTTCACAAACACCCAAAAAGCTAAATAGCAATGCAGAACACCTAATATGATTTTTCTCCTCTCTTTCTCCTTTAATACTAACAGAAGATCATGGGAGACCAGTTACAGTTTGACCTCTTCTCACACCCCAGGAACATTCTTTTTGGAGTGATTGGTATCAATTTAGCCTTGAGCATCAGAAGAGAGTTCTGAAAAGCATCGGTAACAGCACAGATATGCCTCTCCTCACACATGAGTGTCCTTCTGTTATTTTAGGCTCTAAGTATTGGTATGTAATAGACATTAATGGCTAGAAGGTTAGTCATCTGAAATATAGACACGGATCTACTCAGACAGCAATGTTCATCAAATACAATATGTATGACTGTTGAATATTTCATAGTGGAAGGGATATTTTGGTGGTTGGGGTTTTTTTTTCATATTTTTTTTTAATAATGCCTATATAAAATAGTGTGCCATTATTAAATTTGTCCCTGCAGTCAGTCTTGGTTAGTGATATACCTGAACTTCCATCGTTCCTGGAGAAAAATTGGCCATTACATGTCTTGCTATTGCTGATATTTACTCCTTGCTCAGTGTACACATGTAACAGTTCTGAACATTATTGGATGTTATAAGCAAACACTTTCAGGGCTGCGATCCCACAGAGTAAGACATATAGTCCATGCCACATCCCAGCACACGTGCATATAGCTAGAAAAGATAAGCTCTAACCCCTGGGAGATAGCTTGGAAATACAAATCACTTCAGGGCAAACCTCTCAACTGTCATTCATTGTGGGAGATGTCCCTCATTTTGGAGCTAATTTTACCTCTGGCCCACACAGACTTGAAGTTGACTCACAGTGGCTATTGTAAATAATTTATGGGAGGAAAAACTGAATCATGGAGCTGAGAAGATCTTAAGGCTTATTGTTGGAAAAAAGACGTGATTAGTCTTGGGTCTATAATCTTCTAATCAGGTTGGTTTCTCTCTTAAAGCACTGGCCATTAAAAATTTTGAAAAGTTTATAAATAGCAATGGAGCTACAGGCTGTTTACTCCATGAGGAGTGTGTTTGAATTCTGACTTGTTTTCTTCTAATGTTTTATTATGTGGGCCCATTTTGTATTTATTTCCAATAACTGTCCTTTCATTTTCAAAAGTGAAACTTGAAGTGTGGCCAAATGTAGTGTGTGACTATGTTCTGAATTTAATACAGTCAGCAGCGAATTGCTGTTTATGTATGAACAACAAACATCCTGTAAATGAGTTTTTCTTTATTGGTTTATACCAAGTTGATATACAGTTAATTGATCTGTCATTAATTGCTAAGCAGTAATTCTCTTCAGTGTGCTTTCATATATGTGAACATGGATATTCTCAGTATTTTCAAAATTTTAAAGGAAAATAAGGGGGGGGGTGAAAAAGGAAGTTACATTTGCATGGCACCAATTTGAATTTTTAATTGAGCTCCTTTGTCATAGACCATGGGTCCTCTGAAACTTTTGCCCCCCATTTTCTGATTCCTTTTTTTTTTTTTTCTTTTCTGTACTAAGAGAATAAACATCTACATCCTTACATAGTAAGGGCATAATTTGCTAACTCAGGAAAGGAGGAGGAACTCCATAATTTGGCAATTCAGAAAAGTTGAAGGAAGACCTGAGCTCACTCAGCAGTGACCTTCACAGCCGGGCACAGAGGAAGTATTCTATGCAGAGCCTGCCTTTGGGTTTTGGGGCAGGTGTTGACACGCTCTGGGCGTTTTCAGGTTCCTAGGAAAGACAAGGTATTGAAAATCCTAATATTGGTTTTTGGGGAAAAGTAAATATAGTGATGGGGCACAATTTAGGGTTATAAATTGAAATTGTTTATGCAGACAAGTAGGCAGTAATAGCAAGGAAATTTGCAGTCTTTGGGCCATAGTGTTGAAAGAAGCTACAGTCAAAGATTGAAGGCAGGAGTGATTCACGCTGTTCTGTTTACCACAGTTAATGTACTTAGATTCAGTGGTGATCCTGCTTAACTGCAGCTCAGCCAGAAGAGATCCTGTTGGTCAAATTATTAGAAGTCATTCCTTTAGTCATTACTTGACTTGCAAGGAATGATTTGCATCTTTATTAGCTCCCAGCAAAAATTAGAGCAAAATATAAAGGATAAGGAGGAAGGTTCCCACTGGATATCAACCACTAAACAGTTCTCACACACTAATGCTTATATCCACATCATAGCAGGTGCTAAAAAATACAGTGGAAAGAACAAAGACAGTGCAAAGAATACTTTTATAAAAATAAAATCCTAAACAAGCCAGTTTGCACCTGCATTTACTAAGAGACATATATATGTCTAGTTTAGTAATAGAAATATATATATTACTTTTGCTGAACAGAAAGCCAGAAGCATCTTGGAGATTTGAAATTTTAGATAAGTTTTATCAGTGGTTCTACAATACCTTGTGTTCCCAAAATTGGATGTTGGGAAAATATTTCTTGGGAAAACCTGCCTTTAGGCTGAGGAATGCAGCTTTATCAGAAATGCAACATATCTTTTCAGTATTATTATTGCCTTGATAGCTGTGACATCACCTGAACTCACTCAACAGCTCTCCTAGATATTCTAAGGGCTTAAATACCTTGTAGTGACAGTCATAATTAATTTTTTTTCCTGTAACAAACATAGCATACCCCTTAAGCAAATATACAAAATAGGTAAAATAGTTTGTTTTAACAGACAGAAATGGGAGTCAGGTTATCAAGTCAGGTTCAGAACATGTTTCTTGTATTACTTGTTATTTCATTTATTATTTTTTTTCAGCTGGAAAAATCAGCTGCCAAAGCTTATCCATCTTTGCAGGTTAAAATGACTCTTCTTGCCTTGAAATTTATTCTTAACAAAAATACTGTCTTTCAGGAAATGATACCCAATTTTAAAAATATTTTTGTAATTCTTTTTTGCTTTATACTTTTTTTTTTTTTTGTTAAGAAAAAGTGAATGTGTCCTTTTATGATTTCTCAGAGCTTCATTACAAAGAGGTGAAGTGACTTGCTAGAATTCATAACCAAGGATAAAATCAAGGGTAGGGTGCAAAGGCAGAACTTCATCCTAGCTCTGACTGCTTTGCACGTCAGTGCAAAGAGCTCTAAAAGCCCTGAATGTAATTGGGACACAATTTCTCTAGCAGCCATGCAGTAAAAAAGCCACCAAGTTTACTGCTAAAAACAAAAAAAACACACTGAACATCTCCAAAACAACAAAACCTCTCATGCCTCATAGAAATCTCCTCTAATTCGTGACACAGGGTGTATTGTGTTAGGGATGGACGTGGTAGGAATTTAAGGTGACAGCCAGAGATTCCAGGCAGGGCTCAGAAAAAATAGTTTAGGTCATACAGGTGGTTTGATTATATGCCATATTTTTAAAATGAGGCATGGCTTTTAGAGATGGTATCTTTTCCTTTTGAGGAACAACGGATCTAGTTGGAGAAAACCGCAGTTCCCAGCCATACAAGCCACTCTTCAAATTGTTCAGGAGAGGAATGCTGGTCTGTGCCACACAAGTGTTTTGCCTGAACACCCCGTGCAACTAGAGGTGCCACAGGGTATCCAAGGAATCTGCATGGGGTGGTCAGATATGAAACAGGATTAGCACCTTCTGGCGTAGCAGCAGGAGACCGCTGCATAAAATTGAGCCCTCTTGGCTCACTTAGTGACCTAAAATGGTTAGTTACTGCATCCTGAATCCCTAAAAACAAAACAAAAAATTACAATTACTTAATTATTCTGAAAGTAACCACAAACACACATGAGTAGTGTCTTGCTCTAGCCTCTGTGTGTGGTGGCTGCTCAAAACCAGTGAGCTAGAGCTTCACTTAGCTGGCTAATACAGAAGACACAAACATATAAGAAACTTAAATTCCCAATATAAACATGTACTGTTATTTGAACAGTATATTCTAACACAGGGAGTGAGCCGTCATCCTGACAAAAATGTATCTGACAGTGTGCTCTATTTAATGATAGATAATGCCGTAAATACATTTCCCTATATCAAAGAGAAGACATCATTTGCTTTGCTTTGTAGCATTATGAACGGCATTTAAAGTTTTCTGTCTTTTGTAGCATTCTCAAGTGATTTAATTATTTTTTTTTTTTTGCAGTGAGAGATGCTATCATGACTGAGAAATGTATATGCTTAAAATGGGAGATTTGTTTACGTTTTGAAGTTTTAACAGGGATTTTGGAATACAGTTCCAAAATACTGTTTTGGGTAAAATACTATCATTTGTGATCATCATGTTTCAGTTAAGTGATGTAATCGAAAGCAAAGTTCATTCACTGTGTATTTTATTTACCTGATGCAAATGCAGAAATTACTGATATTCTAAGCCTTGTCATAGAAGTGTCCCACTGCAGAACCACGAATAACGCCCTGAAACAGCATGGAAAGGCCCTGCCCAACTTGGGATCATCAACCTGTTCTTGGACCCATTTTCATCCTTTTCTGACTCTCTTCCCACAGTATCAGTTATTCTCATGAAAGATAATCTTTCCCTAGTGTCAGTCTTGGAACGATGTTCTTGAAAATATGGGTTTATGAGAAAAACACACACTCAAAAAGATTTTGTTGTTTGTTAAACATAAGAATGGGTGGGGTAGTTGGTGTTTCTTCTAGTCATAGTTCTTATTAAATGGGAACTTTCATGCTGGTTTGCTTTCTCCAAGGCAGTTTCTCAGCTAAAAAGCAGCCAAAGTCAAGGCAGATGTGTGTATATCTGCATTGTTATTCCACTGAGTTTACTAGAGCAGTTCCTGATATATGCTGGAAAATACAGCAGAAGTAAGGCTACAACATACATAGGACATACTTTCAGTAAGTATAAGGTTTCCTTAGTGTAAAGAATGATGAAGGAAATCAACCCTTTCCTTGATGGAACCCTCCTACACTCTGGGAGGAATTTCTAACAATAGCTGAGTGCCAGAATGACTCCTTGCTATACGTGTGAATATAAGCATCTGCGTGTCATAAACCCCGAGTATCATTTCTGTGATGGATTATGACAGTTTGTAGATTCAGAACCAAGTGAAATTGTGAACTAGTTACTCTAAACTAATGCCGAAATAAAATACTTTAAAACACAGCAGCCTTCCATTTTTATCTGTCCTTTTCAGTAAACCATGATGTTCCAAGAAGCTCTGCTGTGCTGTAGAGGCCTCACATCATGTTGGTTTTTCTGTTCATTCCAACATCCAATCCATTACCTAATGATTACCCAGTGGTGATCTGCTGTCTACAGGGGACACTATAAGTTATAAGGTGTGATAAAGCTCTGTATTGTTATGAATATTTTAAAAAAAACTATTAAAGAGTGTTTTAATATTTTGAGTAAAGAACAGTTTTTGAGGCTAAATGTGCTTTCTTGTTTTCTGCAATGTGAAATATCAATACTGCTCTGAAAGAAAGACTACATTTCTATTAAGATATGCGGAATGAGTGTCTCTGTTCCCAAGCAACGCCCTTCCCTGGTGTTTGCGTTACTTCGGTCTGTTTCCAAGAGACAGCCATGCACATACTGATGGCAGGTACATGTATGACAAAATGTTATCACTACTGTACTCACAGGATTTCACGTTTGGTGTGACAGGAAATGTGATAATGAACTTTTCATTAAGCACATGATGCTTTCCTTAATGCTCTTAGCAAAGGAGGTCTACCTGGAGGTAAACTGCTGTTATGTCTACATACGCTATTACATATAGTGTACTCATTCTCTTTCCTTCCTCTCCGTAGCATCCCATCTCTGCATGCTGTTGTCCTTCTAATTCTGTTTTCATCAATAACATACATGCATTCAGTAAGGCCTGCACATATAGACCATTACATCCCCTTAAAGGTCTGCGGAGTCTCAAAGGTTTATCTGTGCTGTGTTCAGTTGAAGGAAGATCGTGGAGCTAAGGATATTCATGAATCACAGAATGGTCCAGGCTGAAGGAACCTTTAGGGTCATCTAGTGCAACCTCCCTGCAGTCAGCAGGGACACCCTAACGAGACCAGGCCGCCCAGGGCCTTGTTGAGCCTCACCTTGAATGTCTCCAGGGAAGGGGCCTCAATTATCTCCCTGGGAAACCTCTTCCAGTGTTCCACCACCCTCAGAGTAAAGAACCTATTCCTAATATTCAATCTAAATCTGCTCTTCTCCAGCTTGAGGCCCTTGTCCTGTCACTGCAGGCCCTTGGAAACAGACCCTCCCCAGCCTTCCTGGAGACCCCTTCAGGTACTTAGTACTGCTGCAGTGTGCCTTGCTATAGTCTACCTCAGCTGAAATGAGGAAATCCTGACAGGTATCGTACGGGATTACTTAGTATAAACAGAACTGCAGTAATAGCTATAGCTCACCACTGTTCTTATCTGTATTCCTCAAGCCCCCCCAAAGCACTTCACTGTTGATCAGCAGAACATCGTGGTTTACCTACCGCATGAGAAGAGTTGCCCTACGTCAATGACATGATCCTTTAGAACATGAACCTGCAACTCTTCAAGCATGTGCATCATTTTATGTATTTCAATCATTGTCTGAAATACAGACATGTGTACTTAGAGATGTCTGCAAATAGCAAGTATGACTTTTGAGTCATGTATTTCAGTAATGACATCTATGTATATGTGTGGTTTTCTGGGACTTCCAGACACAGGATTTCAGCTTCACCATTTTGAATTGGAAAGATGAGGGACATGAGCATAGTAAGTTATTTGTGTCCAGAGGTAACGAATGCTAGCTCAAGCATGCAAAGCAGAAAATATATTCTTCCGTATAGGATAGGAGCCTTAACAGCAAAGGTCAGGTTTATAGTGACTGCCACTGTGAGTCTTATCAAAGTGGTGATTTTAACACCTATAGCTTTACCACTTCACTAATGCAGAAGAAATACTTCCTTAGCTGTAATCAGAAAGCTCCTTAATCAGAAAAGGCTAAGCTTAGAATATAAGAAAACCTAAGTGAGCCTAGTTGAAAAGAGGCTCATCGCGTAAAGCGAAACCAAAGGCATATAAACACAGCTGTTGGCTCAAAAGATCCATGAAAATAGTGCTTAGTGTCCCTCAAGCAGTAATAACTTTCCTGAGAAAGTGAAAGATACTCTGCTAAACTCGTCTTCAGGTGTTCAGAGGAAATGTTTTGGCTCTGTTTCTTTTAACAGGGTTGCCAATGATATAATTTCAAGGGCTGATTCAAATAATATTCCACCTTGCTAGAAGATAAAAATACGTATGGACTGGAAACCGTAACGGCAGTGACAGAACCCAGTCTGAATAGCCTGGAGATACACATGGGGTTTGCAGCTGCTAGGTAGAGTCATGTGGTCTTAAGGATGAAAGAGCTGGCCAAAACAAAAAGTAGCCTGTAACTGTTACTTCTGAGCTTCTGCCAAGTGAGCTAAACTGAAATCACGGTAACCCATCATCGGAGTGTAAAATGCAAAGCTTTTGGGGCTTAAACACAAAGAAAATTAATGCAAAATTCTTGCTTTTTTTAATTAATGTCTTTCCTTCTTTTTCCAGTAGCTGGCATCCCAGCTGTGCTATTAGCTCACCTCTCTCAGGTAGGGAGGATTTATTTTTTTTCTTACTCCTGAACACCCGTGTTGGCTGTTTTGCAGCATAAGTGCACTCTGCAGCACTGACTTCTCCTGACCATAGATACACTCACACGTCCTCTTACACTGAAAGCATGGGGTGTCACCACCAAGACTTCAGAGGGCTGCAGTTCATCTCTGCAGCTTTATCTGTACAAGCTGTTCTGTATTTTTGCTGCCTATGATAACAGATTTTGAAGGGCAATTTTCAGGAATGCATAATGCCTGCTTTTTCTCCCCTAGATAGTGACCTTTTTTTATAATGTATTTCTTTCATTCTGTTGATGTTTAATTACAAATCTGAATCCCTTGTGGGTGTCATACTATAGAGCAAAATTTTAGTTACTCATGTTGACAGTATTGAGAAATAGCTGGATTGGAAGTGCAGTCAAGGGATTTGAGCTCTGTTTTTTGTTACTCTGCTTTCCTTTCTATGAAAACTGTAACCCTGGCTTTTCTTTATTTACCAGTTTGTTCAGTAAAACAGAAATAAAAGGGGGAAAGAAGTTCATCCAATGCTCTCTGTTTCAGTTATTCAAGCTTTACACCAGTATTTCTGTGTCAAGCTTTTGATTATATGTTAAGATGGAAAAAGACTTATTTTATTTCATACATAGGTGGTGGGTTTAAATGTGCCGAATCTGAACCTAGTACCATGTGGTCCTCAACTCCTGTGTAGACCTAATTGCTATTTGACAGTCAGTCCTGGCAGGCAGGGTTCCTGGATCCACCCAGCTGTGTGAAACACCAGCTGCTGTTGATTTACTGCCTTGTTACAAGTGTGGGGCTTTGAGGCAGAAGAGATGGGGATGAAGATGGTTATTTTCCTTTTGTTTTAACTTGAATACTATATTATTTGGCTGCTTGGGAGTAGATAATGGCTGCTCTTTTTTTTTGTTTGTTTATTTGATTTGAAGAGTCCTTTTGAAGGAAAAAAAAAAAACAGAATTTAGTCTAACATGACTAAGGCATTATTTTCAAGTAAACAATGATATGGAGATATTTAAAGACTTAAAATATCTTTAAGATATGACATGGCAATTGGGCCCACAACTAAGGGAGAACCAAGTAAGAAGAGGGANAAATAGCGCTGATAGAAATTAGGTGTATTTGTACATACTGCTTCAAATCAGTTTATAAAAATGGGAATATCGGAAACTACTGGCTTTAACATCTTACTTGACCCTTGCTGTGATTCAGTGGAACAAAGCTCTGCTCTCTCAAACTCAGGGAGCCAAAGAGCAGGTAAAAATTAGTTTAGGTTCATCTCTCATCAGAAATCCATCTCTTATGTTTACATGAAAGTATGAAATATTCACCAATGTTTGCAATGTACTCATGTGACTTGGCAACACGTATCTCTGACTTTGATAATTAGCGGATTTTTTGAAGTTATCCTTTTTATATAAGTTTAAGCATAAACATTAAGTAAGAATATGTAACTTTGTGATCTAGAGGAAAAGGAGGTATAGCACAGTTTTACAGTCTTGTCAGGAAAAAAAACTTATTTGTCCTTTATACTCTGGTTTGTATGTGCTTCTAACTTCAATGGGATTTGTCTCCTTGATTTATTTTTTGACAAAACCAGGATATAAATAGAAGACCAGCTAAGGTAACCTCTTCAGTGTTAGGCTATTTTATGTCTGTAACTTAGGATAGTTTCAGCCTACATGTTAAATATTTCCTTCAATGAGAGCTGTTTTTTTGTTAAAGGCTCACTTGTATTGTTTTGCTGGGTTGAATGTTCACTGCTTGTAGAAGTCAAGTAATTTCCAGCTGCCTTTCTGCTTGATGCTTTTTTCCCCTGGAGGGGTTAATTGATAGAGATTCTGGGTTTATTTGTCTTCTCCCCCAACCTTGTTTCCTGTTTCTTCCTTGATGGTTTCATAAGACTCACATTTTTGTAATAAAGTCTGAACATGATACAGATTTTGATCTGCATAAAAATCAAGTGCTTCATTTTGCCAAACAAATTTCTTTTAAAGCTACATTAAGTGCACGCTCATCTATGACACTAGTACAACAGGAAGTGAATTAGTTCAGAAACTCAATGTAAACTTACTAGTGGGGTATGCTTGGGAGCAAAACTGTCCATGTAAGAGAGCCGCTTCTTAAAAGAGTGGAGTAGATGAGGGACGTGGCAGATGCCACCTCTCAGAAATGCAAGAATTGGTTCTGCTGCAAAGTTTGAACTTCTCTGTTATGTCAGCCTCTTGGGTGTGGATCTGGATGTGTAACAAGAGAGGAAGGAGATGAGTTATTCTGTGGCTGTCCTCCCATGTGTTAGAATCAAGCAGTTTTGGTCACTGGCCCTGTCCATCTTTCTT
>VZTM01026695.1:5103-38832 GCA_013400555.1 Jacana jacana
AAAACAACATTTTGTATTAAGCACATATAGCATACAAATAAAGGCCTCAAGTAAAGAAGTGGCTCTCAGCAGCTCACAATGTGGATATTAAAGAAGGAAAATAAGAATGAAGACCTGACAAATATCTCAGTGTCTGAGACTGGCAATAAAAATAATCCACATGCCTAATTTAAATCCTTCTCAACTATACCTATCGCTAGAAAATTGTTTTTCTTATCGAAGTTTGCATTACAAAAACCACTATGCCATGAGATGTATTTTAAAAGACAATTACCTCCAAAAGAGAATATGGTCCTTTACTGTATTTTATAGCCTGTTGAGTCGCTCGCAAATCTTTAAAAGCAGGATATTCAGGAAAAGGATCTAAGCATTTGATTGCTTGATACAGATTTTCATTATCCATACTGTCTATCACCAGATACTTCAATAAGCCTAGGACCTGGAAAATAAAAAGTAAATGAAAACAAAAAAAAAGGATAGAGAAATACTTTTGAGCTTCTTTCTTCTTTGGGTTCTAAAGTTTGTATTTCCAAGTGCCAGTAAATTGAGAACTCTAAATTGAGGCTTGGGGAAATCACAAATATATTCTAAAACAGTCAGGCATTTTTGCTACTCTCCCTCCAAAAACAGACATCCAAGCCTTTATTTTCACAGGCTGCAGTTTTATCCCGTCTTTTGATGAAGCTGATTCCAAATACTGGCCAATACAATCATTAGAGTGTTGGCAACGATTCAGCAACACAAGGTACCCAAGCAGTCCTTTTGACGATAGTAGGACTTAACTATTCGTACTGACCAAAGTGCTGGCAATATGAAATCTGGACTAATGCCTAAATAACAATTTATGGCCGAAATCACTGGACTCTGGCAGAATGTGTTATATAACAGCTCTACAATTTGAATAAATGCTTGCTAACGGGGTACCATACATTCTTCACTTTTATGCTTTATTTACAACTCAATGCAATTGGATATTCGATCCAGGAACTTTTGAGGAGTCTACAATTTAAATGATGAGGCTTTTATTTGGAGACTTGTATTTACCTGAAAATTATTAGCTAGCCTTTGCAATGCTAGAAGAAAAATAAAGAGAAGAAACTGAAAAGTGATCAGTGAGGAAGAAGTTCCCTGCTGGAGTATGATTTGAAAAGGTTTCATATTTGATATCAGTTCCAATTTGGAGAAATTTCTGCCCTCCCCACTTTGTTTCTGCCCAGGGATGCCCTGATGTGTTGCCTTTGCAGCTAGCGGTGCATGTACAACTGTTTGCACAGACATATTATAAATCTGATGGTGATCATTAAGCTAAGAAAAAGATTGCCAGGTTATTCCAGTCAGACCAGCAGATGACAAGGACGAAGATAATGTAAGGCTGCAGTGCAAACACTGGGTACCATGGGGTACCATGGGATGAGATTAAGCCAGAAGGCAACCATCAGGACTGAAATGCCACCCGCATACTCTTCTCACCTTTGGCTACTAATTGTAAGTCTCTGAATCTACATATATTTCCACCCCCAGCAGAATGCACATACAATCATCACCAGACAGAAAAGAAGGTTTGTCACACAACAAGAAATGGCTTCACTTCCCTTTTAAGGCCTCTGTGCTACATCTATTTTCAATGATAATTTAAGCACACGGCTCAACTACTGAAGTCTGTTCTTAGCATGTATTTCCTCTTTGTCCTCTAGACACACCTTCCCCTTCCAAGTGTCTTTATCATATTTCCTCTGAAATCTTGCACATAGCTTTGTAGGGAACTGCCCGGCTACTTGATGTGCTTCACTGATTAGCTTGCCACCACCCACAGTTTAGCAATGCCTATGTTATCTCTGTCTTTTCCTTAGTGGTATCACTGATTTGGCGTCTCGTCTCAACTAAGGTAACAATTTTTCTAAAACTTAACCTGAGGATTTTAATCTTCTTTCAGGTACAGCTGAAAAAGGTGCCCAGATACAAGACAGACATAAAAGGCATTGCAACAACATTAAAACTCTTTATGAAGCTTCATTTTTTATAGACTAAGTAAATGGAGCATTAGAAAATAATACAGTAATCCTGGCAATTATGATACAAATGCATCTTAATCACTGTTTAAAACTGTAGAAATTAAATATTTAACAAAACATATCAAAATAGAAGTACCAAAAGTAAAGACACTTTTAGTTAAAAAATTGAAGTCTTACATCCCAAATAACATGTTTTATATAAACTTACAAAGCATAGAAGAAAGGAATTAAAATTGAACATAAGTATAGATACAGTTTTAGTGACAGTGAACGTGAACTAAAAAGCAAAGAGATAAGGAACAGGAAGCAACTCAAAACTACCTTTTCCTGAATCTCGGGCTGCTCCACGGCAAGAGGTATTAGGGTTCCTACAATAACATGGAGGTGGCTCTCCAAAGCATCCTTACAACATGTAACTGCTGTGTGGCAAACATGATGAAGAAGATCACAACAGAGTGAAAAGCTGCGCATGGATATGTCTCTGGCAATGACAGGTCTGTCACAGGAAACAAATATTGAAATTAAAGAAATACAAATTGTCTCAATTTGTATTATACAAAGCTATTATCCAACAGGGATGAATACGAGAAAAGAGGAAATATAAATAAACTTTATAGGAGGAACTTTAAAATGTATCAACTGGACTAGCTCTAAGGATTTTTAGCTCAGGAGACATAGGGGAACTAAGGCACACAGAATGTGACTGATTGCTTTTTTAAAAAAGAGTAAAAAAACTGGGTTTTTTTTAAAAAGAGTAAAAAATCTAGCCCAGCCTCCTGCCCGAAGCCGGGTCATCTTTGAAGTCAGATCAGGTTATAGTTTGTTCCACCATTTCATCAACTGAATTCCAACACATTCCTTGGATGAAGAATCAATAGCCTCACAGAGCAAGCTGCTCCAGTACTGGTCATTCTCACTGTGAAAACTTTTCCTGTAAGTCCAACCAGAATTTCTCATATTGCAGCCTGGTGGGTGCTACCTCTTGTCTTTTCAACTGTGCACTTCTACAAAGATCTGGCTCTCCCTTCCCTACAAAGTACCTTCCCCTCCAGAAACTGTGCAACAGAAATTGGATCAACTCCACTTACACCCCTGGGGATCCTTCCACTCTCATCATCCCAGTTTGTCATTATCTCTCACATCCTGACTGGAATGGCCCCACACTGGACACAGTGGTCCTACTGCAGCTTTAGAATGGAAGACTCTGGAAAGGGAATGACTACTTCCCTCAGTGCACTGGCTATGCTCTTGCTGGTACAGTCCAGCATAGTCAGCTTTCAGTGATGAAAGGCATCTGCTGACTCATCTGGCTTGTCCTCCAAGACTCCTGGGTCCTCTTCTGCAAAGCTCCTTTCCAGCCAGTCAGCTCCCAACCCTCATGCACGGGGTTACTCCAACCCAGGTGAAACACTTAGGGGTTGTCTTTGTTAATCTCTACCATGTACCTGTTGTTCCACTCCTACAACTAGAGGAAGTCCCTCTGAATAGTGGCCTTGCCTTCCAGTGCATCAACTGCCCCCACTCCAGTTCAGTGTTGATCACAGTAACTCATTGCATAATAATGACACTTACCATAAAATCCACACCCTTCCATTTTCAGGATATGAAATGCTGCCAATAAGCAAAGCAATCAATTTGCACTTAAACTGAATGGCATTTAGGTGAAGAACTGTCTTGGAAACCCAAAGATAAACCTCAAATAAGAAATATCTCTAGTCCTTATGAAATATAAGAACCTATTTATATCTTAAGCCTGAAGTACCAGCTTTCTCAATCTAAAGAACCAACGATAACGTGTACCAATTCTCATTCATCCATTAGCTACTTACCCCCAAGAATGTAAATGCCAATACTCTTTATTAACTCAATAAACACACTTTATTTGACATGTGCTTACTTTGCACTTAACTCCACAATTTGAATTTTACTCCCATATCCTTTAAATTCTCAAACACCCTTTCTGTTATCAAAACCTCCCAAGACTTCTTATTTCTACAATTTGACAGCTATTATAGATACAAGATTCTGCAGTATAGCAAACATTTAAATACAAGGATAGCACAAAACATTCCAAATTTTAGTAAGCGTTCTAAATTTAAGTTCTGAAATTATCAAAGAAAGGCAATTTAATTTTTTCTTTCAGCAAACTTCAATTATTTCTACAAACAAATTAACATCTACTAGTGCTACTGAAATGTAAGGCTACAAGAACAAGGGAGCCCAGACAGGAAGAACAAGCTGTAATTACCATATTTACCTGCTATTGATGTGGTGAATCAGGGTGTAAATTACATCTCTGAGGACAAAAGCCCATGCTCCTCCTAAACCATCTTTTATCTCTTTAAGTAACAGACTCACAAACAAGTGATAAATGATAAGAACTCTGTGTTTCTTGTAAATGTTGTTTGTGTCTGATGCATGCTTACAAAGGGCTAGAAGAATTTTCTGGAATGAGTCCTAAAAATGAATAAACTATGAGTAAAAAACTAATTCACAATGCCAATTCAGATACACTTTATATACAGGAAAAAAGTAATTTTTTTTTTTCTGAAGGACATGGACAAAATGGCTTTATTGTTTTTACTGCTTTAAACAAACAAAAGACCTACACAGAAAACAATTCTCCAGACAGGACTATAAGCTCCATACCTCCTTATTTTCTTTTTTGCTTTTTTTTTCCTCCTCATGACAAAAAAGTTTTTTTTTCTTATTTGTAGATTATTTATGGATAGGCAAAGCAGGTAGTTGACAACAAATGCAATAAAATGGCAAAAACTTTGAAATTATGCGTTTCTAAGGAATGATGTAACACGACAGTAATATGTGTACGATTTCTTGGAAGGGCTGCATAATTTTAAAAGCCTTCATACTTGCCTTTAACAACTGAAAATCAAATGTCTAAAAATTGATGACAGTCTATAACATTTCACACTGTCAGCAGGGGAAGCAAACTGTAATATCTCAATTGTAGATAGTATTTAGACAAAATTGCCCAAATGTAATAGGTTTTGGCATTTTCTTTGGACACATGCCTAAGAAATAAATTGCATATAAATTGTGTCAGATTTCCCCAACCTTTACACTAACCTTCTCTGTTTATACATTACCTTATGTTTATTATATAATGCATGTAATAGTTCAAGCACGTAATTTTTGTAAGGTTACTGTGTCCCTGAACTTAGGACTTCTTCCATTTTTGAAGGTAAACAAAAGAGCAGAAAGGTTTCTAAGGTTTTATTTTTTCCTCATATATACATGACAAAAATGCGTAATTAAACCAGAATGTACCCATATAAGAAAAATTGTAATATACAGAAAATCACCATTACATACTTACAGGGCTTCTAGAAAGAACTGCTACAAGACTTTTTAATTTACTTTTATGACAATTGCTAATATAGTCCAAGGTTGCTGTAATCACATAAGATGGAAAATGAGGAGGATTAGGAGCAGGATCCAGTTCCCTAAATGAATAAAAAAGAGATTCTGAGGTTCTTTTTTTTTCTTTTTTTTTCCCCCAAAATCAAACCCCATGTATTAAATACGTTTCATTGAATAAACACATAACTCCTAGGAAATCCTTCCTGCTTTCCGTAAGCGACAAGCTCCAAAAGCATTAGGCAGAGTGACATACATCTTCTTTTTAGCTGTCTGTTTTCCCTCTATGGTAGCTTCCCTAGCTGTACTTTCTCAATATTTTTTTATTATTTTCTGAAAGATCATATTGCTAAAATCCCACACATTTGTGTCATCTAAGGTACTTCATAGGAAAATCTAATTGAAAGTCACGGATAAAGGTTCTGTATTTCGTACTTATGTACAATTTTGTGAAGAAAAAAGTAATCATGGATCTCCCTGTTATAAAAAACCAAAAGGGTAGTCGACTTTTCTGGTACCTCAAAAATAAAACAATGCATTATGACAGAAATAAACCAGCAAAATCCAAGCTTCATCACTCTTAATTTTACCATCCCCATCTTCGAAAGAGAACCTTTGGTTACAAGCAGACACCACAGTCTGTTAATAAACTCACTGAAAGCAATCTCTGTTATGAAGTTCTGAAATCCTGAACCATTTAACTTTTGGCAGATTTTCACAGAAATATTTTAGTTTCTAAAATAGAAATATCTTCTTCAATAACTCCAGAAAGCGCAATGTTTTTCCAAATAATTTGCATCTAAGCACAAAAACCTGGAGAATTATGTCCAGATGTAACTGCACAAATAGTGATATTTTTAGGACAATAACAAAGACTGAAAAGCTCATAAAAATAAAGATAGTTATGGCATTAGAATATTATGTTATGTAGCAATTAATTTATTTGGTATTGCTTAAGCAGTGTGCTTACCAAAGGCAGAGGCTGCCACTACAAGAACTGTTAAGAAATGGTTTACTTCACTTCTCAGTGACTTCTAAAGACCTTTAAAGGAATCCCTTTAATTTAGACATTAAAACTTGACCAATTTTACAGAGAGGGCAGTCCATCCAAATTTGAACTAATCCAAGCTGGCATTGCCATAGGCCAGCTCACCAGCTCACCAAGATACAACAGTGTTCTTCTGCCCACCCATTCATTCTTTCTGTTAACTGAAGTGTTTGAGAGGTTCTCCTAACTGATGCTGGGGAATAGCTAGGTGAGAAAGCATGCCTATGACACATCATTACTAATGACAACAAACTCCTTTCATTTTCAGCTCCCAGACCAGGTCTTCTTATGCCTGAAGAGCAAGTTTTAATGCACAAAATAGATGAATACACTCAGCATTTAGAAAATCTACAAACACGTACCTTATATATTTCCTTGGATAAGCTCCTTCATCTACTGTGGTATCAGGTGGTTCATGGAAAGTCATCAATAGTTCAACAACAATCTCTGGTAAGTTATTATGAGATAAATTGTCAATTTGCTAGAAGAAGATAAAGAATGTTTTAATAAGAAAAAAATATCTTAGCTAAAATAATTTCTTTTCCTTCTGAGAAAACCCATTATTTCCAATTTACTTTCCTACACTACCTGGAAAAAAATCTTTCATCTTACTACTAGTTCTGAATACAGAGTCTGCCTCTGAGGAAGGCGGCTCCTCATAAGAGAGAAGAAAATATGACTGGCTTAAAGAGACACGTGACTGGGAAACTCAGGGTTGTAGAATGAATGGTAAAAAAAAATAATTATTATATCTTGAAACAAATTATACTTCAAGTCAACTGTCTGCCTGAAAGGCTCTATTGAATAGCTACTTGAAAACCTTGGGATAAAAATCTGCTAGTTTGGCTTTATTAAAAGAAAAATTTTGTGTCTATAAACTTGAACTGTTTATATTCTTACAGAATATATAAGTTCCTTTCAGGTCTGTTAAATGCCGTAGAACTAAATTGACACATTCAAAACAGCTACCTGTTTTCCTAAGCAGTTTTCATCCTTCAGCATGTCGTAGACTTTAGAAGCGGTATCTCTTTGCTCTGCTATTTCACTCTTTCCATGGCTTTGATAGACAAAATATGGGAGGATATTCACAAGGATCTTTGGAAAACAGTCTGCTAGAACCTGTCTCCAATCTTTCTCAATCTTGCTGGCAAGAGATTTCACATCTTCAAATTGATTTCTAATCACCAGGTGTGGAACCAAAACTTTGTAACAAGACCTACATGTAGTAAATAAATTTACAGAATGTCCTTGAATTAGATTTTTAAAAAAATCTCAAGCATAATACAAAAAATACCATTCCTCTACTCTGTAACTAAGCTTGTAATTATTGTTTAGCTACTGCTAGACAAAAAAAATCTTGCCAACATTAATTTAATACACAAGATACTTGGAATACATTTCAAAAAGTTCTCAAAATGTTGTCTCACAACAAAATCCTGATGCATTACTACATTTAGGAATTTGAAACCCTGTGTCATAATTGTAAATGAATCTAAATAAACTGCTCTAATATAGCAAACGTACCTGTAGAATTCCTCAAGGCTAGTATAGTTCAGAAGAACGTAAGGAAAAGCAGACAGGGTATATCCACTGTCATTTATTTTCAGCCACTCCATCACCAAATAGTCTAAATGTGAAGTCATGAAGTCTTCTACGCTTTTATAGCCAAAAACGTCAGATATTTTTTTCAAAACCTGTGGATGAAATGAGATTGCAGAAAGAGGATACAGAGCGCTCGGGACTGCGGCAAACTGACAGCACCGCACCTCCATGCCCCTCTGCCTCCCAGCCTCTGAATGACTACGGGTACGACCCAGCTCCTGTGGAGCATGGACAATTCTTTTATTACTTGTATTTCTGTATCTCAAAAGAGTGCAACCAAGGAACTACAACTACCCGGTATGAGGTGGTACGAGGAGAAAGGAGAGCCAGTGCGCATTGTGAGGGGTAGAGACTGTGTGTAAAAACGAGCGGGAACGAACAGAGAAATAAAAAAGAGAGAATGCACACACTAAAAACATTACTGGCATGAGAGTCTGCAGTATAAACATCGACAACTTCAGTATGCCTTTGTGAACTTCAAACTAAAAGTACACAAGACAAATACCATCTCCCAGTATTTTGCATTTATTTTTTTGTATTTTCCACATTGGAAAACTCACTGTACTGCTACTGGGTAGAAAGATTTTTACAAATGAGATCTATGATCTTCAATGTATAAAAATCTATTTGTATTTCAGATCTGTGCTTTTAACAGACAAGATTTACCACTAAAATTGCCTTTTATGATGTCATTATTTCTATGTAGGTCACTAAATATAATAACAAATTCATTCAGACATTTATGTCCCATAGTAGTCATGCTCTTACAAAATCTAGTGACTTTCAATATTGACAACAGCGTTCTGCATCATTCCAATTTTAACTTATCCTTAACTTATAATCTAAATAGAAAACAGAAATTTATACTTGCCTTTTTCACAAGCTGAGGATCTAATCCATTCTCTTTCACAGACTGACAAATAGCAAAGAGAGCTTGCTTTTCACAGACTGGACTGCAGCACAGAACCATGGTTATGAGCATCAGCAAAACTGCTTTTCCATTACACTGTTTGTCCAAAAGATCTTCAGCACTTGCATCACCCCTCACCTTCAATATGAAATAATGAAGAATTCGTACAAGCATTCTGTTAAAGTGATCTCCTAATTAATAAATAAGCATAAATAATTTAAGGGCACTATATACTATATAAACACATAATTTGAATTTACATTGCCTCTTATTTGCTGTTTATATGTTGTCTATGATGTCGAGGCCACATTTTTCTTTGATTCCTAAGTGGAAACCTGGAATTCCTATTGAAACCCACCACAACAAATAGTATGATACAGAAGATCAGTTCAAACTACAGTGAAAAATTTTACAAACTTCTAACGTGAGCAAAACAGCGACTGCCTGGATGTGTAAGGAATTTCCTGACTGTTGCCTTGTTTCACCACCTCAGACTATCAGAAGTCCAGGAGAATTCTTGTTCTTAGAAAACTAAACATGAAACATGATCATTTTAAAAGTCATCTTATTCCTAAAATGAAAACCAGGCACAAAACAAATGACCAGTTGTTGGTACCAGATTTCTCATTCCTTCCTGAACTCTGAAATACACGTTCTCAAAAGCCTTTTGCTGGAGCTTCAAGGGAAGAGGTTTTGACATTCCAGAAGAATCTCTCTGTTTCACATCCTGAAACAAACTTCAAAAAAAGAAAAATAATTATTAGCATATATTTAGTCTATAAAATTACTGCATATCCTGCATACCAAATAGTAAGATTCTGATCTTCTGAATATCATTGTTTTCTTTTCAACTCTCTTGTACAGCAGCCTTTCCTTCCTCTCCCTCAAACATTACCAATAACACTAAGAGAATCTGTTGGGTGAAATAGCAGGGAATAGACTTGGAAACACATTAAAGTTTTCCAGCCTCTGCCAGTGCAGGAAGCCAAACTTCAGTTGTCCATCATGATGGAACATTTCATGTCATGAAGTACTTTGGGAATATATTTATTGAACAGATGTATATGTAAAAAGAGTTTCTCAACGAATTTAGTTTTATATAAAGGCCCAACCCACTTTGCTCTTTGTAACAAAACAGGAACACCACAGTGGATCAGACCAAATGGTACTCTAGCAATTTCTAAGTGACTGTTAGCAGATACCTAAGAAAGGTCACCGTATGCTTGCCTTGTACACAAAATAATTCCTTGACTATACGACGGTCACAGGTGATCTTGGCAGATGATGCGTTAAAAGTGGTGACCCTATTTAATGTCCCTCAATGATTTCTTCTTTCGTGAATCCCTTGCTTTTTGAACCCCTGTAAACCTCCAGATAGTTGAAGATAGTAGGATAATACTCCAAGTAACTGAATGTTGTTTGAAGATGTAAACAGTATTTTATGAGAATCCTGAACATGTTAGCTTTGCTTGATGACCCCTAGTGGGAAAAGACTGCCCATCTTCACATTGGTTGGCTTCAGATTTTGTAGAGTTATACCTCCTGCAAGGCAACTCCTTTTGTGCTGAACGGCTTCAGGTGATGCAATCAATAGCTGTGCATAAAGCATTTCATACTTTTGAACATCCCTCTTCTACCCCTATTCCAGTTCAATTACATCCTTTTTGATGTATGGAGGAAGAACTATATTCAATATTCAAAATACAAGATCCTCTGAAAATTTTTTTATGCTATACAATGTACCCAAACTCTTTCTAGAAGATAAAAAACCTATTTCTTATTCAAGTTTTGCATAATAAATTTAGTGCAAAATCTGCTATCATGTATAGTTTTTGATATATATATATATTGTTTACCTGTCTTTCTTTACATATATCTCACATCACAGCATAACTGAAACATAGACAAAGTTTGAACACCTTAACCAAAGTAACTTGGTAGTCTTTTCCATTCTGTAAGAATAAATCCCCAGAAGTACTCAAGAGAGAAACTATACAGTAGCAGAAGTAACACCCAGTCAAGTGAAATCAAGCATTATTCTTATAAACTGCAAAAAGATCTACGTTATCACCTGGTAATGGACTTTGCAGCAAGAATGCGAACTTGATGGTGACTATCTGCGAGAAAATGTGGGAAAGCATCGCTCACAGGTAGATCTTCATTTATCACATTAAGAATTGCCCACTTACAATGAGGATCAACCTGAAGAAAATGAATGCTGCAGTTTAAAATACACAAACAACCTACATCGGAATATACACTGATGTATCCAAAAGATCTTTAGATACTGGTTTTACACACTGTCTTTAAGCATATAATCAACATACTAATGGTGTTAAAAAACCTGGGATTACCTCAAGCAGGGCTTTCATGCAGTTTAAAAGGGCCACTCTTACTGGTGCTGTGCATTTCCCTCCTTGAGCTAAATGCCTAAAATAAGGAAGATTTGCATAAAGGAAAAAGTTGCCAGCAATTTTGAGAAAAAAAAATCTAACTAGTTAGTTTCTCTGCTGCTTAACAGTTCATTTCTTTGTGCTCAATAGGCTTGTTTGTCCTTTCATTGGTAATCTACAACTGTAAACAATACTAATCTTTGGTTGCTGAAGTTACCATTTGCTATAATTACTGAGGCGATTCATAGTGCAATCAATCTGTTCACATGTAACAGTGTAGCACTTACTGTTCTAATACTGTCTTAAAGGCAATATGATTCTTTGCTACCTAGGTTGGAAAGGACATGACACAGAAAATCTGGAAACTTAGATGTTGGGTAAAGATATCACAGGATACCAATAGCAAGACAGGTAACAGCACTACAGTCTTCACACTGAGAGCAAATTTAAAAATTTTATGCCCAACAAACTTCTGTATTAAATAGGAAATACGTACCAGAAGGCTCCAATGACTGTCAAAAATTGACCTTGCGCATGATTTGTCTCGTTAGCACGTGGATTGAACTGGGCCAACCCTACTGCTAAAGGAAGCAAACTATTTAGAATTACTTCACAAACTTCTTGGTCTCGACGGTAGGAAGAACACACATTACTGTGAAAGAAATAAAGAAAAAACATATTGAAACATTAAACAGCCCCCAAGTCCTCCAGCTGTGGAACTAAAACAGCTCTAACACGTGCTGAATGGCTTCTCTCTTACGTAAGAGGCCTAAGAAGCATACGAACATCATCTTCAGGCAAGAGGTGTTCTTCATTAGGGAGCTCCTTCAAAAGGACCAAGTACTGGGGAATAAACAACAACAACAAAATGGAAAATAATGCTTAGAAAATACACAGACAAAAGAAAAACAATAAAACATTTCCAGTAACTCTTACATGAAATCATGCAGCAAGAATACCTATCATCAGCTCTTACATGTTAGACTGACTGTCTTTTCAGCCAAAGACTGTCACACAGTAACATGGCTCAGGGAATTTTTATTTTGGGAAGTCAAAAATACTTCCTTTGTAAACTAAAGCCAAAGATCTATTCTACTACAGAGACCATTTCTAGCTATTTAACAAATAATGATACAGGCAAGATGCTTATACTTCCCAATTCTTTACTTTCTGGCTTACAAACCCTAACTGCTCTTTCCTGACCTCAGCACACTTCAGAACACTAAACTTAGCCGTTATAATGTCTTCTCAGGGGATCGATGACAAGACAAGAAAACACAAATTTAAAAACAATACAAATACAGATGTGGGTCTGCTTAGAAAAAGCTTACACTCACCATGTGCAGATGCAGTGGCTTAGCACTATCAAAGACACTGCCATCAGTAAGCATTAACAACTTCCTCCGAACATCAGAGGCTCGGAAGCTCACTGTCTGAAGTGGGACTGTTGTTACACAAATACACAAGAACCTCAAAATTTCAAGGAGAAGTAAATCCTGCTTTGTCAACTGTTCTTCAGCTAATGGGCTCAAAGCACCTGAAAATGAGATTTTCATGTAAGAAATGCTTCTCCAACAACAATTAAGTTTGGTAACATTTTAAGTATTCACAAAACTAACTTAATTCTCAGAATAGACAGCGACCTTTAAATTTATTTGTTACAGAGCAGTTACTGCATCAGTAACTTGAGTGTTTCCCACTGCTACAAAAGCCCTCTCTAGAACAGAGGCTTTTAGTTTTTTACACCCATACACATAGCTGATTTCTCCCATCAAGGTTACAATGAGCTGAGTGGAACAACCTGTGTTCTTTTGTGCTGTTAACTAGAACTTCAGATATATTTTAAACCATGGATTCAAAGCTTCCCCGAAATTGAAATGACGAGAATTACTACTCTGTTAATTACTACTACTAAAATTTCAACTATAACCTAAACAAAGAAGTTACAAATGCCATTTCCCCGTCACATTTAGAACTCCTGTAACTTCCTGTAATTGTAAACTTTATTTAAATTATTTATCAGAAGAGAAGGCTTCAGGGAGATCTTATAGCAGCCTGCCAGTATCTGAAGGGAGCCTACAGGAGAGCTGGAGAGGGATTCTTTGTCAGAAAGTGTAGTGACAGGACAAGGGNGGCACTTATTCAACATGACGGGGAAAACAGCCCAGCTGCTCTTAGTGGCACTAATGTAACACCCTGATTTCCTGCTCATTCAATAGCAAACAGAAGATATAATTCTGATACACTATGATACACAGCATTTTAAGAAAGAATTTAAAACAAAAAGAACATCAGTACTTGTAGCTCTCAACAGGAATAAACAGACTCACGCATCTGTCACTCTGCAGGTTCAGAGATATGAGAAAGGTGACCTTGTCAAGAATCACTCATCAGGAAAAGGAGAAAAGTTAAGCATGATCATTATTAAGCACAGAGTAATAACAGAGACCAGTATTCTACAGTCACACTTTCTAGTCTCTTCTTTGCCAAAACTTCTGCCTGACTTTGAACAAGTTAGTAAAATGCAAGCAGGGAAGCTATTTATAAAAAACCCCAAAACTTCTCCTTTCCAAATGAGCTAGAACACCTCATTAACATCTTTAAAACACTAATGAGACACAGATTAATCATTATTGTTTCAAAAGTACCTGGTTCAACCATTACCTGCTTCAACTATTAATAAAGCAGTGCATTTTTTTTATCTTGCTGTCTTTCAAACAAAAGAGTAATGTGTAAAAACAAGCTTTTACGACTAGTTTTGGACACAGAAAAGACTTACCTGTTACATTTTGCATCTCACCAGATTCATTCGTGTCACTGATGTCAGTCACTGAATGATCATCAAAAAGATCATCAGATACCTGGTTTTCTATTTCCATTACACTCTCCTCAGGATCATTCCCCATTGGATCCACTTCTCCCAGTTCACCTGGTTTCCCAGTAAATGTCATCTGACAAAAACACCACATCTTTTTGAAGTGGATTTTTATGGACAAGCAAAACACCACAGACATAAGACAAGGAAAGACACCACACTTTCCCAGTGAACTAGGCCGGGGGAAGACAACAAGGGCTACAGGGAATTGATGACTTTCATCCTATGTGATAAATCTGTCTTCTGCACAGGTGATTTGTTTGATTTAAACTATTCTCTTTAGGACACAAGCTTCCTGACACAGATACCAGTCTCCGTGTTTGAGATGGTGCCAAGGACATGACTCCAAATTATTATACTGTAAAAATCCTACAATTGAAGAGCACTGCATTTAGAAACAGAAAGTACTTACCAGATTTTCACAAATATCTACAAGATCATTCATAAATTTTGATGTTAACAAATGCAGGAATATATTAGACAGCATCTTATTAGCACTGTTCTGTAAGAAAGTAAGATGTACAGATAGGTTAAACCATTTTTTCAGGTACCATATGTATGATATTCAACTTTGTGTTCTCATTAATGAAGATACTACTTTATAAATTTTACCTTGGTACAATTGCACAAACATTTTGTACACTGCATTATCAAAGTCCTCAGTGAGTTGATCTGGGCATCTTCATTTAGTTTGTTTTTCGACTGAGAAATGCCTTCTCCGACATAATGAATGAGAGACTAGTAAAAACACAGCGCGGTTAACACATCGCAGTTAAACTCTTTATACGCTGGCACGTGCACAGCACACACACACAGAGACATTCATACTCATCCATACAGCTTTGATGTTTATAGCATGCAACAGTGAGTTCAGACTTTTTTTTTCCTTTGATTTTTGTTTCACTCATTCTGCTCCAAAAGTGACAAAAAGATGGTCTAGACCTGCCTGAAACATTGATATTTTCATCACAAAAGAAAAATGTAGCATCTCCCCAGAATGTCCAAGTTTTGTGTTTCCATTTCCATTTAAGCAAAAAAAATGCCTCAGACAGTAGTAACTAACAACAGTAGCCGTCTACATTGTTTTAAACCATCCAATGATCTTAAATTCCTGCATAAAAGACCTATAAATTAAAGCACTTGTTATCCTTTAAGCAGTCCTTCGAACACACATCTATGATATTTTATTTTTTTTTAAAGGGGTGACCTTGAAATATATTGATATTTAGAATAATCCCCACTGCAAAACTGATGCATTGGTGTACTGACAGGATTTCAGCGATTCCTCTCTTTCAGCACCAGCAATGTATTTAAACATCTCTCAACTGACTTTTTTAAAGCAGAAACCTGTAGAAATATTCATGCACTGAAAATGTGCCACTATGGTTAGAAAAAAAATTATGACTAGAAAAAAAATTGTATTTAACAATTTATTTCATTTTTAATAGCTCCCAAACACACTGGTGCTTACCTTAGCAGTCTGGAACAACTTTGATTTACAGGCATCCTCTTCTTTTAATACACCGGTATAGCAATAGCAACCAAGAACACCAGTCAAGAGACTGACACATCGGACAAGGTGCTCTGCAGCAACAACCTTAGACTAAATCAAATGCACAGTATAAATACTAGTGGTATATCGTTAAACTTTTTCACCAAAATAAGGAATTCTTTAAAGTCTTTTTAAAATACTTTTATATTTCTTAGATACACTTTTAAACACTTTTTATATATTTTGGACTCAACAATCCCAAGGGTCTCTTCCAACCTAATTGATTCTATGATTCTATATAGAGATTTCACCAAAAAATTAATGAAGATTTGCATCCTAGTGTTTTGCAATGCAGTTGCCTCAGCTCCTCTAACGCATCCTTTTGGCTCTCCATATTACTGCTCTGTGTCCCATGGCCTTCACACTTTCTTCCTTCACAATACTTTGAATTCTCCCTCTCCTTCAGATTCCATCATAGCAATACATACACAATATTCTGGTCCAACCTCTTCCTCACACCAGGGTCTGCTCTGAGATCGGAACAGGTTACTCAAGGCTTGACCCACTCAGGGCTTGAAAATCTCCCAGGATGAAGAGTGCACAACCTCCCAAGCACAGCAACCCATGCCACTGCCTCAATGTCCTCGTGTAGATAAGACGCGCCTTGCATCCAGTATCTCTTCACTCTGCCTGCTGCCTGTCATCCTCCTGCAGGACACCACTGTGAAGAGCCTGGCTCTGTCTTCTAGACAATTCCATAGGCACTGGCATGCCTATTTAACACCATAGCCTGTTAGGTGCCCCCAAAGCTACCTCTGCTCCAGGCTGAACAAGCCCAGTTTCCTCTGTGTGTCCTCACAAGTCAAGTGCTGGAGCCCCCACCACCTCAGTGGCCTCCACTGACTGAAGTACACATCTGTCTTTTACTGGGAGGACCAAAACATATTTCAGTTGCCAACTAAAGGCACTGAGGGGGATAATCAGTTCCCTTGGGCTGTGCTCTTGTTAATATAGCCTGTATTTACAATTACTCCTTTACACAGCTGTCTCTTTTTACAAAACCTAACTCTTCGAGACCTCTATGCCCCAGGTTATATTGGCTGAAAACTGGCAAGAGCTTAAAACATTACGGGGTCACAGAAGTTAAAACCAACACCACAAAAAGTAGGGTAACAGTAGTTTATGTGGCAACTTTGCACAAACTTCCACTTCTATATACCTTCTACATATTCCCAGGAACTTAGAAAAATGATGAATATTCTGCCAATGATGTAAAGAAATACATGTTTCCCTATTTCGTAGCACTGAATATAGTTTTCAAAATGCTTGCAGGTTAGCTGTTGCTTAGCAGCAAAAGGAACAAAAATCTGTATACTTTGCCTTGAAAATATTGCTTGGGGGCTCAAATATAAGGATGCAACAGTAATTTCTAACTTACCTTAGGAGCATAGCTGCTTAAAAGCTTTTCTGACATTGCTAAAAGACAGTACTCCAGTGCTTCCCTAAGATTTTGGTTGATGGCAAGTCTTGAACCAGTCACATTTTTATCTGCAACATTTACTGCAAAGTTAGTGAAAATATCCATTTCATCAAATGTTGTCTGCAGATACAGCTCTTCAACATCAGATAAATTGTCTTCTTTCCTTTGCAAGTGTTGCACACTTGAAGAAGAGACATAACTTTTACTTTAACAGCCAGTATACAACTTACAAGTCTTTAGAACTATTAAATGCAAGAAATAAACAAAAGCAAAATAAAATATATCTACTATCTAAATTAGCCATATATATCTATTAAATATCTATCAACAGAAAGAGCTGGAAGCCACCATGCTGCTAGCAAGCTACAACGTAGTTGCCATTACTGAAACTTGGTGGGATGAATCCCATGACTAGAGTGTGACTGGCAAAGGCTACAGGCTCTTCAGAAGGGACAGGTGAGAAAGAAGGGGCAGAGGAATTGCCTTCTAGATAAAGAAATGGAGACAGTGTGAAGAGCTGTCTCTGAAGAATAGCCACGAGCAAGTTGAAAGCTCATGGGTAGAAATTAGAGACTGAGGCAACACGGGAAACCTTGTTGTTGGTGTCTAAGCTCTCTTCCTACTGTGAGACTTCAACCACCCCGACATCTACCAGAAAACTAGCATGGCTAGCTGTAGACAATCCAGGAGACTCCTGGAGTGAACTGAGGATAACTTCTTAAACTGGGTAACAAGCAGCCCCACCAGAAGGGATGTGATCCTGGACAGGCTGGTCACTAAGGCAAGCGAGCTAATCAGTGACATCAAGACTGGAGGCAGCCTGGGCTGGAATGATCATGCAGCAGTGGAGTGTACAGTCCTGAGAGATATGGGTCAGAGGAAGAGTAAAGTCAGGACCCTGGATTTTAGGAAAGCAAAACTTTAACTCCTCAAGTTCGTCAATAGGACCCCCTGGGAAACTGCCCTCAGGGACAAGGGAGCAGAACAGAACTGGCAGATCTTTACGGCTACTTTCCACAGAGTGCAATAGCTCTCAGTCCCCAGGTATAAAAAGTCAGGAAAGGAAGGCAAGAGACTGACATGACTGAGTCAAGACCTGCTGGTTAAACCAAAAGGCAAGAAGGAAATGCATGGGCAGTGGAAGCAGGGACAGGCATCGCGGAAAGAGTACAGGGACACTGCCCAGTTGTGTAGAGATGGGATGAGGAAGGCCATCAGCTGGAGATGAACTCAGCAAGGGACACAAATAATAGTAACAAGGGCTAATACAGCTGTCAGCCAGAAAAATAAGGTACCCACGCCCCAGCTAAAGATAAGCAAGACTGACAACAATGGAGGAAGAGAAGGCTGAGGCACTCAACTTTTTGCCTCAGTCTTCACTGACAACCTCTCTTCCCACACCTCTGGAATGGGTGGATCACAAGGCAGGGACTGGGGGAGCAAAGTCCCTCCCACTGTAAGAAAACGTCAGGCTCGTGACCACCTGAGGAACCTGAACATTCAAAAGTCTATGGGACCTGATGAGATGCATCACAGAGTCCTGACAGAATTGCCTGATGTTGCTGCCAAGCCACTCCCCATAAAATCTGAAGTCCCGAGTGACTGGAAAAAGAGAAACATCACACCTGTTTAAAAAGGGTAGGAAGGAGGACCCTGGGAACTACCAATCTGTCAACCACACAACTGTGCCTGTGAAGATCATGGAACAGATCCTCCCAGAAGATATGCTAAGGCACGTGGAGGACAGGGAGGTGATTTGAGACAACCAGCATGTCTTCACCAAGGGCAAGTCCTGCCTGACCAACCTAATGGCCCTCTGTGATGGAGTGACTCCATCAATGGACCAGTGAAGAGCTATGGATGTCATCTATCTGGACTTCTGTAAGGCTTTTGACATGGTTCCCCACAACATCCAGCTCTTTAAATTGGGGAGGTATGGATTTGATGGGTGGGGTGCTTTGGTGGGTGAGGAATTGGTTGGATGACACTATCTGGGGTAGTGGTCAATGGCTCAATGTCTAGATGAAGATTGTTGATGAGTAGTGTCCCTCAGGGGTCCATACTGGGACGCCTACTGTTTAGTACCTTCATCAATGACGTCTTCAGTTCTGATGCTGTGATCATGTTAGGGTTGTTCAGCCTGCAGAAGCAAAGGCCACAGGGAGACCTTCTTGCAGCCATTCAGTACTTAAAGGCCCCCCATAAAGATGGGGACAGACTTTTTAGCAGGGCCTGTTGTGATAGGACAAGGTGTAGTGGTTTTAAACTAAAAGAGGGTAGATTTCAACGAGATTAACGGGAGAAATTTTTTACAATGAGGGTGGTGAGACACTGGAACAGGTTGCCCAGAGAGGTGGCAGGTGCTCCATCCCTGGAAACATTCAAGGTCAGGCTGGTCAGGGCTTTGAGCAACCTGATCTAGCCAAAGATGACCCCGCTCACTGCAGGGGGGTTGGACTACATGATCTTTAAGGCCCCTTCTGACCCAGACTATTCTATGATTCTTTCTTTTTGTGCTTCCAAACTCTAGTTGATATTTAATTTCTGAAATGACTTTTCTTGTGGAATAGATACTACCATTTTAGCTCTATCTGAAGAAACCGGAAGGAGAGGTGAAGCCTGCACACACGTGATTACTGTAGTTCATACAGCACCATGTTTTGTGTTAAGATGGCTGACCTCAACCTACTTTATACAATTGGAGCAGAAATTCAAAAAACCTCTGAAAATAGTATTTTTAACTTCTACGTAGGAAAGCCTTATCTTCCATCAGAACAAGCTATACACCTTTTAGATTAATTAAGAGGAAAATGGATATAGCCCAAGAGCTTGAACATATGCATCAGTTCACAGAGTGATTCCAACAGACTCAAGTAACATGTGGCTGGGACCATAAATATAGGTAGAAGACATATGGAAGGTAAGCAAGTAGACAACTTTCTACTTAGCATACATCTTAAGGAAAACTCTTCTTAAGATACATGCTTCCTTTAGAATGGAAGGTAATGTTAAAAATCCTGAATACATATTTGTGTAATAGTTTTAAATTGAAAGAGGGGAGATCTAGCTTAGATACTAGAAAGAAATTCTTTCCTGTGAGGGTGGTGAGGCACTGGAACAGGTTGCCCAAAGAAGTTGTGGATGCCCCATCCCTGGAAGTGTTCAAGGCCAGGCTGGATGGGGCTTTGAGTAACCTGCTCTAGTGGGAGGTGTCCCTGCCCGTGGCAGGGGGGCTGGAACTCAGGCCCCTTCCAACTCTAACCATTCTAGAATTCCATGATAAAGTTACAGATTTTTCAGAAAATATATGTAATGAGTTAAAATTACCTAACATACTTATGGTTAAAGAGCCAAATATTTAACTTGATTGCTGAAGAGAAACGATGCACGCATTCCTTATAAGCTATTTTATTCAATATCTGAAGTTTAAACTCTATCAGCAAGAGACTATATTAATGCCTGCTTAAAGTATCTTAACAATTTACAAAAGTGCTATTATTTTCATGGGATGTGAAAGATTTTGTATAGAAACATGTGGAAGAGCTTGAGGAATTACGCATTTCATTGTCTCTGCTTGCTAAAATGACAAATATAAGAAGCTGAAGTAGCTATAATGATTGATTTAAAAACATACCATTTAGCATCATTTTGGAAAAAAGTCATGGCAGCTCTACAGTTCTTCATTGTAAGGCTCACAAGAATTTTTTGTAATATAAGATGAGGAAAATCACTGTATAAAGAGAAAAATGTTTTTTATTTTCTTGTAATCAGACAAGCTCTTGAGATTCCTGAAATGCACCCAAATGTTAACCAGATTCACACTGTAGCATCAAAGAAGCTTAAGTTTTCTTAAGCTTCCATCTGCTATGCTATGGACAGATAACTAAATTATGTTCCCAGAATGACATTCTACAGTGAGCTTAAAACCCCTCTAAACTCTAGCAAAGCATTAACATAATACAATTCTGCAAAACCACTTGCCTGCACAATCTTCTGTGTTAGAGGGTCAGCTCACATATAAAATCATGCCACAAGAATTTACCTGCAGAGCACAGGAGGCAACTCTGCACATTCTTCCATTTCCTCCTCCAAATGGCAGGACAGTCCCCATTTCATTAGTGCTTCCTTTAATGCAGAATCCAGATTTCGTTCGCAGTTATTCTGTTCCATCCCTACATCCAAATTTTTTGGCACTGAATAGGCAGACATCACTAATTCTAAACAGCATACAGCAGAACTGTAACAAAAATGGAACATTTGTGAGAAACAATGTGCTATTTGTTGTTGCACTCTAAAGCAAAGTCAGTATTTCTTTATGCTCAGGGAACATGAAGTACATAAGCAAGTCAATAAGCACTCATAGTGGAAAACTCGATTAAAATCTTTGTGTTTTCAAAACCCACGTTTTTTTGCTACTACAGACATTTCCTGTCAATTTTAGAGATTGCTTCAGAATACTCATTTCACAATCAAAATATATTTAGAAGAAAACATACTTTCAAAAAATCAACATTTTCAGTCAGATTAAAAATGTTTTGTCAGATTTCACATTTTTAGTGAATTTTAAATTTCAAGACGCTTGCTTCTCCTCTCCTGCCTCTGCTTTCAGACTTATGTATGTATTCACGCCCATTTCAAATGCTTAAAACACAAACACGGGCGGTTCTTAACCAGAGCCACAGCCACTAAAATAATACTATTTTGAACAATACAGTGTGTTTGGTTGCACAGTAAAGAACAATGCAAATCAGTCACAAAATACTATCCTTGCTTCCCATTTTACCTTGAAGGCTTGCATGCAGGTCCTGAAAATATCTTCCAGAGCTCTTTATCTGTTACAACAAGGTTTCCTTGAATCATAGCTCTGAGTAGCCCAAAGCTCTCCACTTCAATTTGCTGAAAACTTACATTACGAATAGTAAGAGAACAAATTTTTGCCCAGGTTCTCTGGAGCTCCAACTTGTGAGTGCTTTTCAAATCAGTTTTCTGGTTTTGACACAAAGCTACCTCCGTAAGACATCTCAGCACATATGGGGTCCTTTCTCCTCGGCGCTGCTGAGGCAGTAACTGGTGAAGGACGTTGAGCATGGGAGGCAGCTCACTGTTAGGAAGACTCATGGGATACTTTGATATCAACTGAGCTGTAATCTGTAACCTTGAAAACACAAATTGAAGCAATTAGTACCAAACATACAGAAATTTGCATCTTCAAAAGCAAATCACACAAAGTATTCTCTGATTGTCATTTCACAATTATACTTCCCAGCATTGAGCTGATTTCTTTATTACCAAAAGTTAAAGATTCAGTATTTCTACTGTTCTTACTTAAAAAGTCTGCTTGTCTAGCCTCAATATCAATACAACCTTTTTACAAGCTGACTTCACTGACTTCTAATAATTTCTTACAAGCTGAGTTCACTGATTTCTGACCACAAGGGAAGAAAATTTCAGGCAAGGAAATTATTTTTCTCCTTATTCTGGACTAGCTTGTAAATACACTCTAAACCCAGGGAGTGACCTCAGGGGTGAAATTACATAAACAGGAAACATTACATCATCATCAACATCTCTGCAGATAAGAAAAATAACATTTGTCAAATGAACAAACAGTTAAGCTGGAGATGGTAAATTGGAAGAGTTTTGCTCACAGCAATCGATGCGACATTACTCAAATGAGTAAATTACAGCACTCACTGCATTTCTTGGAGATTGCCACCTCAACACAGAATGGCATGTCAGCTTGTCAGTCAGATCCTAAATAGCCATTCTGCCTCAATACTGTCAGCAATAAATGCACACCCAAATCTGCTGCCCCAGCTCAGGATCCAGTTCACAAGCAGCTACACTGTTCTGGTACAGCAGTTTCCCACAAAAATCAGAAAGGCAGAGAGGAACAGTAACAGCAAAAAACATCCAGTGTAATCTATTTTAGCTAAAAAGTCAACATTCTTGGGTTTAGGGCTGAAACTGGAAAATTCTGGAAAAGTCTAGCTGTGGTCTTTGAACAGTGACCTGACTCCCTGCTACACTCTCTGCTAGAGAGTCCTTCTGTGGCAGGCACTGCAAGAAGATGTGCAGCTACACCTCAGTTCAGAAGTCCCTCATGTCAAATAAAATACCCCTCAATAAGGGTCCAAGATAAGACGCCAGGCCTCGCACTTCAACAGTTCTTAGCCTGTGTATTATGGCAAACTGTGTGAACTAGTCCGGAATGGCCACACTGTTAATGGTTGCTGTCCTATGGCACAGCCAGCTGAAGACAGCAGAAAATTTCATTAATTAAATTATAAAAAAAAAAAACAAAACAATTTTCTAATACTCATAAGCTGGCTCAAACACACACAACACTTACATAATGACTGCTAGTATCTAGCATAAAAGGCAGAGTTAGTAGCGTGTTACACACCACAACACCAGACCTCCTCTGTTATTTCTGAGGAAACCAAGGATAAAGAGGTTTTAAAGCAACAGCACCGAGAACACTACTCACTAGTTTCCAAATGCCACGAGAATCTAAGCTTATTAGAATCATAGGATCATAGAATCATTTAGNGCTTATATATATAATTACTGCATGGGCAGACACCTAATCTGAAAACACAACATATTCAGGAGAACACTTGAATGTAAAAAGATGCCTGTGGTGATAGTTGTCTCATTGTAAAGATGTTATTACCAAGGTATGACATCAAAATCCTTCTGTGATCTTTGCAGGTTGTCTCGAATTAGTTCCCACCCTCCTTCAATCCTCCTGCGCTTGCTTGGTAACGTTTCATCACCGGACTCTCTTTGGGAAATTTCCAGAACTTTGGTATCCTCTGTAAAAACCTTTTATAAAGAATCATTAAGAAGTATGTAAACAAACATACAAACTAACTAACAAATAGAATCAAGTGTGGTATTTATAGGAAAACTGAAATGTCAAACTAAACCGGTTCATTAATTATGGTGTATAAAGCCTCTTAAGAGGCAACAGCATTATTCTTTACTATAACAGAACCTCTGCTTACACTCTAATAAGCAACACTAGTGAAATCTAGTATAATGGAGCAGTCCACAAATTTCTAAGCTGCACAAAAAGTAACTACTGTACACAACAGAACACAAGGCAAAAGGTACTAATACTTCAGTAAATGATTCTGAGGAAATATTAAAACAATACTACTTTAAAAAGCAAAACATACAGGACAGTAAATATAAAATCAAGTACATGTGCAATTAAAAGTGTTACCTGATGACAAATATCAGCCATTAATTCAATCAAATTTTCCTTTACAGCAATATTACGGGAGCCTGAGGAATACTTTCCTCTACTACTGATGAGATTTATCTCATTCACCAGCACATCATATAGGTTGTGTAAGATACTTTGCCATTTTGTAGAGGCATATGCACCTGTACATGCAAAAACAATGAAGAGATGACATGTACCACTTGATACAGTATGTAAACCTACCTAGACAACACAAAATACAACCAAATCAGAGTAAAGCATACAAAGCCTAAGAAATGCAGAACAAGTCTTAAAATGAAGAAAGTAAAAATGTGAAAAAAGTTAAGAAAGAATTTAATCAGTGTATAGGAGTAATTAAAGTAGGAATGCAGTTTCTAATAAAAAATCCTTTAGCTAACTGGAAAGACTACAGTGAAATGCAAGGATAAATTCAGACTACTTATAAACTCTGCTACATGTAGACAAAGTGAAAAAAAACAAAGCCTTTTAAAAAAGACGATGCTGTAACTGAAGCTGTGAAGACAAACACAAATACTGTTACAAATGCTGTGCCAAACACAAATACCAGTTTTGTACAGTAAGTCAAACTTAGACCATAGTAGTAATATCTGGGCTTAAATAAATCTGGTAAGATATGAATATGTGGCAATCTAAACTATTATTTCCCCTCCCCAAACACTTTGTGTTTTGATGTAGTGACTAAAAATTCCTTTTGATAGAAAAAGTCAACCTTTACAGGGCTTAACACAAGTAATACTCTCTTAGTGCATACAACTTGAAAACTCATTTTCAGTTTCACACAATCCTAACCTGTATTATGAAACTACAGACAAGTAATCATGACTCTCGTTACTGTTTCCAAGACCCAGTATCAAAATTCAGAAAGCTGGCACGGTAATTTGAACAATCACACACGGTGACGCACAGAAAACAAAACCAGGGAGCTTTTCATTGTACCTTCTCCTTGAGTTTTTGCACCCTTTGGATGATGAACATGAACTTGGAGACGAAATAACTCAATTATTGATTCCTTCAGTGAATCCTTTGGTCTATGTTGAGTCCATATATAAAGAACTGTAGGCAAAATTTCTTCCCCTATTTTACAAATCCGTATGCGACAGTTGACAGCAAACTTACTGCAGAAGATATTAATTGCTCCAACAATATGATCCAGGCCTGCAGTATTCTTCTCCTGCCTGCAGCATAAACAGTCAAACTTCAGGAAGAAATACTCTTATTTCATTTCACAGGAACTGTTTAAATGTGAACCCTAGCAAGTAACTATATCCATAATGCTATTTTCCTACCAAATGCAGCAGTTATTAGTATTTTAAAGAATTTTTAGAACTGGCGTTCAAAGACAGAACAACCAAACACATCTAAAGAAGTATCAACTGCTATTACTCAAGTCTAATCTCAAATACTTAAAATGAGTTATTCTCTGAAAGCAAGTATTAGCATACAAAAGGAGCGCTTGCAACACACCTCACACACTGCATTGCTTTTGAAAAGAAGGTAAACATATCTGAACTCAACCCGTCAGTTTGGAAGCAGTACCCCCGCATAAGAGTGTGAATTATCCTAGCCACCAGGACTCTGTTGATCGGCCCAGAAGGTCTGAGGTATAATTGGCCATACAGGATCAGCAACTCTGCAAATGTATTTGAAAAAAAAAAGTATATATATGTTACAAATATACAAATGCATATAAAAACGTATATAGTACAAAGGATTACATAAAAACACTTGAAACAAAATATTACATTAAAAGTATAGAAACCACCATTATGAGTTCAGCTGCATGACATCATTCACAACAGTTAACTGGGTGAAAACCCCCCAAAACTTACGTGTCTTGTCTACACTGGAAGAAAAGTCGTATTAGCTCTGAGCTGGGATACAATCTGCTTGGTGCTACACAGTCAGAGTAGCTATAGCCACAATTTACTTCCACACTCAAGTTCTACTCTACATCAATTGCTCAGCACAACGGGCATCCTCCCTGGGATGTCTGCAACAACACAGGCACCAGATGGGAGGTGAAGAGGTAGGGGAAAAAAGCTGCTGTGGCATCCTCCCATTCACACAGATGAAAGAAAAGCAAGTCTGTTGGTCCTTGAGCACACGTGACAGTGCATGGCTCTGTTGTTTATTGCCATCCTTCCCACAGTGCTTAGGGTACAAAGGACACAGCTTTCTGTAGGCAGCAGTAATACCAGAATAGATCCAGTGCTCTTTTAATTCCTACAGCAGACAGGTGAAATCAAGCTCTGAAAACCCTAAGACTAAGTAGTGCTAACTTCAGTACTGGGGGTGGCACGGCAAATAGAGCATCCGGACACTGTGACAACTGATGCAGTGTAAATTTTTAAGCAGCAGAAAGAGGCCTCCTTGGTGCTATCCACCACCTCCTTGTTTTGGTGGAGAGCATCTTCCAGATTGTTTTGTGTTTACTGGTCAGTGGACTTTAAATGACAGATTCTATACTTCAATACCTTTTGCGTTTCAGCTTTGTTTACTAATGAAAAAATTTCAAGTACCTTTATTGCATGCAGAACTCCATCTTTATACAAATCACTCCTCAGTCCCTCACCCAGAGGCAGGTGGAGTCTCATGGTAGATGTTTCATGAGTCCACCAAGTTATAAAAAGGCCCACTCTACATTCCCAGTCTAGGACTTTGTTGATTGCGGCAACTTGAATAGTTTGGCCTGACCAAACTTGTTGATTAGTTGTTGATTAGTTCTTGGTGGTTTTTCCTTTTGGGACCTAACTAATAACATGTCATAACCTTATATCCAGTTTTTTTCTAAATCCCACGGGATGTTTTTCTACAAGGTAGCTATTCAAACAGGTCTCCTTCGCCTCTGCCAATCCCAGTTTCCACTGCGTAAGCCAGTCCCAGAGGGCTCTGACCACCATCCAGGAGGAAGTACACAGGTAAGATCTGTGCTGTTTCCTCTGTAATACTGCATCAATGGCCAATCCGATGGCTTGGACTTTGACATATTGACTTGGCTGTCTTTCGCCTTCTATCACCCGTTGGTTAGGATTCCAAATGACAACTTTCCATCTTTGCCAGTGGCCGACAATTATGCAACAGCCATCAGTGAACAAGGCATATTACTAATTTTTTTTTAATCCATGTCATACTCCAGGGCTTCTAGACCATGTGGTAATACCTTGGGTGATACCACCATGATGTCATGATGTTTGGAACAATCCATCAACTCCACATTTGTTGTGTGGAAAGTCAAAAGCATAGATCTTTTCAGCAAACAGTGAAGTACCAGTAAGTGAGGAGCCAGAAGCATTTCTGATTCCATTAATTCAAATGGTGACCAGATTTCTCACAGATGGCCAGTATTTCTTCTTCTGACACAGTGTAGTTTGTATCCTGTTGTCAGATCTTATTGCTGCTCAGATTGTCACTCCTGAGACAATTTTGCTGGCTGACTTGGTCCAGTGGGTTCATGAGGGATGAGCATTTGCCAAAATGTCACCATTCCATGAAAAACCTGTTTCCTTATTGATCAGTGGTGCCATTGCTGTGATGCTATAAATCAGGTCAGTAGGAATGCAACAGCACCCATCTTGCCATTAGACACCAAGAAACTATTTCTTGCACATGTCGTTTCACCCTTTTCACCTTTTCATCCCACTCCCTACCTGCCTACCCTCAGTTCTATGTGAGCACCCAGCTCTTCTTCACATGCCTTTCCTGTTTATTGCTCTGATCTCCAGCTTCCAGCCTTCCTGGTGAGTCCTTGCCTTCCCATCCTGCTCCAACCTGCAGGCTGACAGCCCTTGGTCTTCTACCCTCTTCGCTGGCTCTTAGTTCCAGCTTTCCTATACAGTTACACCTTCCCATTCGACCTCCAACTTCCAGTCCTACCTCCATGGGCAAATAGTACCAACTTCTTTAACTTCTGAGATCCCACTCTCAGGCTCTGCAATTACCCAGCCACGTCCCCCATCCTGACCGGTTCCACTTTCTAGTGGCTCTGCTTTGCCAGCCTTCAGCAGTTTGTTCTTTTTTTTTCCCCTTTCACTCCCAGTATCACCAGACTCCTCTTCCGACTTCTTTGCAGGTTTATTTCCATTCTATAGTTAACTAACTCTCTTCAAGCTAGAGAGTAGAGTATTTTCTCATAAAACGCTTTCCAGAAATCCAAAGTGTGACTTCAAACCACATCACAATACAATGACAGTATTTCTACACTTTCTCCAGAATTGCATATGCAACATCCAACAAATTAGAATGTAAAACTTCTAGTATCCTTTTTTTCTCCCCAATTACTGTTCTATTACACCAACAAATGAAAACAGATGAGTGAGAGCTAACTATGTGTCAGAGGATTCAAAATACATATATATTCTTCTTTGTACTAAATAAGTTAACTTGGGGTCAACCCCAATCCTCTGAAAATTGAGAGATTATGTTTATGTTTGCACTTCCACTCAGTTCAGATCGTATACTATAGGATTACCCAATTTTTTAAATCTGTTTTCGTGTATTTAAGCCTTAAGCTTTCCATTTTTTTTCTTTATATGCAAAATGTGCATATAACTAGAGTGACTCAATGGTTTTTTAGGACCTTCATAAGCCAACAAAACTCAAATAATAAAATTTAGTAGTAATACATTAACTATATCAAAACTACCCCAGCCAATACCCAATAACTTACAAATAACTGCACGCCAACAGAGTTTCACTGAAGCCATTCCCAGCACATGCATCCCATGATTTGTTACACATGTAGAGCCATACACAACGAGGCCGTATTCAAGCACAGACGTTTCAGCAATAGACAAAACAGTATGCAGAAAGAAAAAAATAATTTCCTAATGTTTGGTGCTTTGTTTATTTCAACTGTAAGTCTTCAAGGCTGACACCACTTTACTGCAGGCCCCCTCACATAACAGTGCATCAAACAAATTAAAATGTAGCTAAACACGCTTCAATAATAGGAAAAGACATTTGTAAGTAGGCTTAAAAATGTTACCTGACCACTGCTGCTGGGGTATCTCACACCAATATTTCCTTACTGAGAGGATATCTTTTAGGAGTATACTACTACAGTCAGATCCATAAGCAGCACAATTTATTGGATCTCTTATAATTTCCATGACGTAAATCAGAAGTTCCTGACATTTCAGTCTGGGTCCTCCTACATGAAGAAACAATGTGAGACTGTAATTAACCCAAATTCTAAATAAATCTGGAATTGACTGTAAATGTTTATTTAAAATAAAATAAAAAAACACAACATTGCATTTCAGAAACAATTCCGTTAGGAATCAGCTTCTTAAACTGTTTCTAAGAAAGAAATAACTTGTGAGAATACACATCAGTTATATATACACTGAATAATTAGAAGACAGCTCTGTGAGCATAAACAAAGATGACAAAGGAGAAGGAGAACAAAGAACTGATCCATACGAAGCTATTTAAATTGTAAACTCCTGGAAGAGCACAAGATGAACCCTACCCTGGCAACTGACTTCAGAGTCAAAATTTAAAGTTGAAAGCAAAGCACCAAAACAAAGCAGTAATTCTCTAAGGCTATATATAAACTGACTTTTATTTGCACATCTGATGAAATATTTGACCAAGCTTCCAACTTCTTGCATCTTTTTCTGTCTGGTAGTTTGGGTTGCAGCAGATGCATTTGGTTTTGTTAGCTGCAGGTTTTTCATTTCTTTCTGGAAACATTTCTGCAAGACACTTCAAAAATAAAAGAGATATTAATGAAGGATCTGCACATTTATGACTGAAGTAAAACAGGTAAATGTTGTTTTAGCCTAGAATGTCAGAGCTTGTTCCCCTCACAATTTTAATTACCAAATATTAAATCAAACTGAAATATATTACAGTCCAAGCATGATGGAAATAATCTAGAAAAGGAACAGCTAGTTTTAAAATAATCCAGAAGCCATTAGAATAGGAACTTTGCATAATGCTAAGCTTACAATTTACAATTAGGAAAAAAAAAGCAATGCTAAGTCTTTTTATTTATGCTGTAACATCATACAACAGAATATCAGAAGGATTCTTCATTGTTTTTGTTGAGGAAAACCTTCAAGTCCCATTTCTTCATCATTTAAAATTAATATATAGATTAGATTTTAGATCTAAGAATAGGTTAAACTTCTCATCACCGGCTTTATTCCTGGCAATTACTGTAGATTTTCTGGCCTACTATTTGTAGTCAGGTTAGGGTTTCTATTTTTGTACTCCTTCTGTGTATTTCTATTATAATATTGGTAATCTCAAGAGCAACTGATTAAATTCTTCTGATGACAGTTTTCGTACAGCTATGAAACAGGAACTATTCCAGTGCTGTCTGATTACAAAAAGATAATGGAAAGCTGACCAGACACCTATGAAAACTAATATTTTGGATGCACTTTTAGCACGAAATTTAGCCCTAGACCCAGTTGCTCTAAAAACTTACCACACTAATGCTCAGTCCAATCTTGTAGTACACCTAAGGCAGATTATATCAAAGCTTGGCTTCTACAAACCTCAGCACAGATTCTCTGGTTCACAAGCCACAGTCCTACTGTGTCTTGAAGAACTCACTAACACAAAGAATTATAATGAGCTATCTATAATCTACATATGAACTATACATTGAAAATCAGATGCAAAAGATTATTTTCAATAAAATAAAGTAACTATTATTTTTGCAAGGACAAAAGTTCACCCAATGAATGATCAGTCCCCTGGTAGTTAACTTTTCTGTATGTAACAAGTGCTGCATTTTTGGGGATTTTAAATTTTAAACTTTCTCCTAGAGACTAACATAAATAATTTCCGTTTACAAGCTGACAAGAAATCTAAACCAATCCACAGCAAGATAAGCATTAAAACAGACCCAATGAACAAAAGAACGATGTTTTATGCAAGAAAGAAGACAAAGAAAAGAAAGAAGCTACCTAAACAGAGCATCCCAGTTGAGTTGTTTTCCTTGTTTAGAATCAGAATTTCTGTCCAGCTGAAGAACTGTTTCAGAATCACGGATAAGTCGCTTGAAATTTTCAATTTCTTTCTGAAAATGTAGTTCAAGAAAAAGAATTATTAGTGATTCCCTTCATTGACAACTGAGGCACAAACAAACCAAAAGAAAACTTGTTACCCTTCGCTCCACAGCCTTCTCATTTTCAAGGCGACGACAACAAATGAGCAGGTCATGTAATGCAAGACTCATGGTTCAGTTTAAGAGGAGAGTCAAGTGCATCTGCAAACAGAAAACAAGGATAAACTAGTAATTATTTTCTTTAACACAGAGCCATGTCAACCAGTCCGAAAAGTGGGAATGCAGTGTATCGAAAATCCAGTACCAAAGACAACCACGGTGTTATTTTGCTGAAAATCTCATTTGTCTCTGGGTTAGTTTTGCTGGACATAAGACCGAAGCCAAGAGTCATGTCAAAATTGTAACCTATTCCCACAGGCAACAGCCATAAAGAGTAACAGCAGAGAACCCCTCCACACGACTCTGACTCCCTTTAAATGAGTGATAAGAATAGAGTTGGTCAGATAATATGGAGCAAAATTAAGGTTAGAATGATGCAGAGCTGAGGCGCACAGCACTAATTTTAGTAGCTGTTATCAGTAGCTGCTTTGTTCTGATGTGACCAGGAGGAGGTAGCACTTCTTAAAACTCTTCCTCTCTCACATCCTACATTTTCACAGGTATGAACTATAATATAGACAAATCCCTCTGGGCTCAACATGTCAAAGGATACTCAAGCACCAATCATAAGAGGAAACTTCTTTCTTCTGCGACCACTTAAAATTATATTTCATCTCCTTCAACAAAGGTTGGAATTAGCTAGACCTTCTATTTCTGGTTTTACATAAATCTGCTGAAGCAGATTCACCACAATAACATCACGTACAACTTCCAGGCTTCTCCTTTTACCCCTGCAAAGCAGCTGCTGCTGGAAAAAGTCAGACAAATTGGAAGTAGCTCATAGCTGAGGCTGCAATAAGCAATTGGGAACGGGCATTCATAATGCAGGGCATTGTATCTTGAGCACTTGAGGATATAAGATTATCCACTCAGACAAGTAAAACTTTAAATATCTATTTATTTCCTCCAGCTGCAATCAAGACCAGGCTGGGAGGAGGTAAGATCAGAGGTATGGTGATGATCCGGTGCATATGGAAAGGAAAATGCAGCACACACAGACCTGAGCCCATTTAAATGAGGGAAGTGCTCCACTACTAACTTTTGCTGAAAAAAAGGCACAGAAAGGAAAACACAACTTTTTCAACACTAAGGGTTTCTAAAATGCTGACAGGCTGAGACATGGTTAACTGAAAACTGAGGCAACACGGGCTGCGTGCTGTAAGGACCAGCTCTCAACTCTTTTCTCCCGTTTGTACTTCACGGTGTGAGAGATGACCGAGTCCCAAGCGGGGCTGCATTCAAAATTCACAATTTATTAAGCGAATAGAGGCAAGCAAACAGCGCTGGGTGCGCCCAGAGCCTCTGCTCTACCAGGAGCACACCGTGCAGCTCCTATTTTCGGTTTATATCCCCTATGTTAATACATATTCATAACTATTCTGAGAAAAGGGTGGTCTTTGCAAATGAATTCCAGGAATAGGCGTTATCTCCTTCAGCGCTTGCGCTTTACTGGCTTCTCCTGCACAACACTATGTGCTATAGCAACAGAAGTGGCTGAACTGGTACCCCAGGCGGCTTCTGCAAGATACAAGAACTATACACATATTGTCTCCAACCATCCTGCTCTTCCCAGGCTTGCGGTTACACTAGAAAAACAGAGTGGTTAAAGACTATATGGTTAGAGAGGGTGGCATTTCATCATGCGGCCCGGGCGTTGTTCCACACTGACGCCCATCAGGTGAGCGTATCTCACAACGGCATTTCCACCGCCCTAAGAACTGCAAAGAATTCCCAAGAATGAGTCCACCTCCCGGCTCTCCCAGTGGTTCCCCAACTACCGTACTGTGACCACGTGCGCCCCTTGTAAACGTTTCACAGGGCAAGGATGGACCACGCAAAAGAGAAGTAAATGATAAATCACGGAACTCTGTTTCCCAATCAGCCGCAGAGATTGAGGAGCCCCGCCGCAGCGGATAATGGCAACTAACGGTTCCCCCCATCACCCCTCCCGGCCGCCCCACCACACGCGTGACCTCCCTCCGGGGCCGGGCCCCTCACCTAAGGGCCGAAGGGAAGGGCGGGGAAGGCCGCGTCGCCCCCGCAGCCCGGTGCGGGAGGGGTGCGGGCGGAGCGGGCCCACCTCCGCGTGAACCGGTCGGCCTGA
>VZTM01026695.1:45178-104216 GCA_013400555.1 Jacana jacana
ATAATCAGGTCTTATCACTGTGAGACGAAACACTCTCTGAACAATGTGCTGTTAGTTTCAGACTTTAGTCAGTTAGAAGAGGCCCAGCTAAAAAAGTAAAACTACTGAACAGAAAATTGGTTTGTTTTACCTCAAGCCAGGACAGTACTGTTTCCAGAAGTAAATTAAGGTAGGTTAGCATTTGTTTGCTGAGGAGTCAACACCACAAGCAGATTGCGTTGAGAATTATAATCATGAATGTCTTTGCCTCAGTTTTATTTAGGATTCTAAAACAGAGAACTGTGTCCCTGATGAGTGCATGTTTGTATCAAAGTTCTTAAATGAGGAGTTAGGGCTCTCTAGTTAGCAGAATGTGAAGAAGGTGATTAGACACCTAAGGTTAGAAAATGTCTGAAACACATAATATTTAACAGTTACTATTTTGTTTCTAGTTTACTTTTTCTCAACATGTATTTGGTTTAGGCATCTAATTATTTTTCATGGTTTATTTTAGAAACCACAAATGAAGTTCCAGCAATGATGTCATCTCTGTGGAAAAAATTAGACTATACGCTTTCTCAGATCAGGTAATTTAGTTTTGAAATCCACAAAGTGAAATTTCACTGTCTTAAGAGTGAGTCCCTATCCTGATCAAGTCCCCTTATCATTGTGTGAGAATGGTTTTGCTGTCTGTTGCCTCCGAGAGATGGTGAGAAAGAAAGTATGTGAGAGTTGAGCAGCCGTTTCAGGATTTTAAGGCAGGACTAGCAGATAAGGAGGGCATTAGTGTGAGTATGTGGCCTTCTTGTAACAAAACAACTTGATATAACTGGTTTAGAACTTGATACCGTTGTGGTTACTCGACAAAAACATACAACAGTAAGTTTCATTTGAAAATCTGTGACCATTGTGTGGATGAATAAAAATAACAACCAGTAGGGTGAAGCTTTCTGAAGTAATGTGGTTGGGACCAGACTGAAGTAAACTGTAGCATAGATACTGTTGGGCTGTGTAGCTGAGTGTTTCCATTCTGTTCCTTGTATTTATGTGACCTGCTTTATTTTTCAGGAGCATGCAGAATTCCACAGGATTTTCTGCTAATCAGAGGAGTAAGTAAATGAGCCAATTCCATGGGATCTGTAGGCTTTATGTCCAAATTATCTGTTTCAGCAAAAAAAGGGGGAATGCTGCAGCTATCAGTAGCTTGTTCTTACTCTTAAAATGTTGTCATATCTCTTTTGCAGTGTTTTTTCAGCATGTCCCTTGTCTATACTGCAGTCTAGATTACTGTAATGATTAACAAAGGAAAATAAGAAAAGCTGAGCTATTTGTGAGGGGGTTAAATTCCCTATCTAGCATTTTCTTCTCTGCTGAAAACTCCTTAGGAGTTGACACGGTTAAAAGGTTTAAAGACTTCTGCTTCAGTTCTGAAGCTGTTGACTTAATCTGTGGTTCATAAAGGAACTGAAAACATAACCAATCTAATTATGATGTGGTCTCATTTCTGTAGAAGGGGAATATAAAAATGTATTACAATCATAGAATAGTCCAGGCTGGAAGGGACCTCTAGGGTCATCTAGCCCAACCTCCTCGCAGTCAGCAGGGACACCCCAACTAGAACGGATTGCCCAGGGCCCCATTGAAACTCACCTTGGATATCTCCAGGGAAGGGGCCTCAACCACCTCCCTGGGCAACCTGTGCCAGTGGTCCACCACCCTCAGAGTAAAGAATCTCTTCCTAAGATCCAATTTAAATCTGCTCTTCTCCAGCTTGAAGCCATTGCCTCCCGTCCTTTCGCTGCAGGCCTTTGTGAAGAGACCTGCCCAGCCTTCCTGTAGGCCCCCTTCAGGTACTGGAAGGCTGCTATGAGGTCTCCCCTAATAATCTTGAGGCAGTTATTTTTTTATGCATACAAACATGTAAGCTAAGCAAAATATTAAAAGATACTTGTTCTATCTGGAATAGTTTCTTTCATTACAAGAACTGCCAAATGATCTCTCGAAAAAGAAGTTATTTTCCTTAAAAGTAATGTTTTTCTCCCTGTAGTCCTTCTACTGAATACCCTGTGTGAGAATAGAGAATGTGAACTACAGGTAGCGATTGTTCTTGGATCTGAGCTGATTGGATGGGGTGATGTTCTGCTTTTTAAATTTTTCAGACTTAGTCTGATAAATGCAAATTTCCATTGGTCTCTCTCTTTCAGTTAAGGTCAATAATATGAGTGGTTTATTATGTAATGAGGTATCTTTTTGGGATGAGTTATTCCTGTAAATACTTAAGCAGTGATACGAGCATGATTACAATGTCTCCGAGTTGGCTGTACTTCTTGAATTGTTCTGGCTCAAACCTGTAACACAGAAGACACAGATGGGAGTTCCTTGCTTCTTGAGTTTTGATTAAATACTTGTTGAAGCACAAAAAATTTCAATGGTGCATCCTTAATTAGATCTTGGAAAATCAGCAACCTTTTTCAATTCCTTTACCATGTATTTTCATCTTCTCTTCATTATTTCCAGCACGTACCAGAAGTGGAATTGTAGAAATGAAAAGACAGAGAATGCTTCAGCAATCAGCTCCTGCAAACTCGGGATTGTTGTCGGTAGCCCATCAGTTAGGGCCACAGAATTCCCCTTCTGTTGTAGCTCCTCAAGTTATTCACAGACCAACAATAAATCAAAGCATGTCACAGACAAGACTGAACACATTGTTTGTTCACCAGTCACAAACCCAAGAAAACAAGAACAGCAGTAAGTTCCTTATTTTTTTCAAACTTTTTTTTCTGTGAAAAACCTGTGGATATAGATGGAAGTTTTCTGAAACCAGGGCTTCCACTTAAAAAGTTTCAGAAAATTAATCATTGGTTCCTCTAGCTCTCCAGACTTGGTTCAGGTGATTAAAATAAAGAGTGCTCAGAAGAGAAGTAGCCCTTGCATACTCAGATGCTAAGGTGGGTTCAGAGATCAGAAGTACGTTAATTTGTCATTGTTCTATGCTGTGTTCTCACCCTCACCCAAAACACTTGTTTTAGTGAGTAAGAATGATCTACGTCAAGTGGATGGTTTTCTCAGGTTATATTTAATAGGAGGGGTTCTCCTTTTCATGATAATGCCAAATTATTTTGTATGAATCCCCAAGAGTTGGTTTGAACATAATGAGTAATGTGTAGATCTCTGTGGTGCTTGAACAGTGTAATTGGAGAAGGCCCTGGCATCATGATCTTCATTTTTCCTTTATAAAGCAGGAGATTTCATACACATTCAAGTCCCGGTGTCACAAGAACGAAAGCTTCACTCAAACATGCTTTCTCCAGGAAGAAGAAAAAGGTAAACACAGGGTTTTTTTCTTTGCTTTTTTTCAGAGCATTTGGAGATGATATTGTGTTCTAACCTCTAGTGGAAATTTTCTTACATCTTGGAGTGTTTTCCATATAAGGTGGACTGAGAGTGGCCACTGTGGAAAGTTAAGCAAAGGAAAGTCCAAGAACATAATATTGGACTGACAGGGGGCTCCTTGTGCTTGTTTATTACAAATTAGGGTAGTGAGATACTGGAACAGCTTGCCCAGGGATGTCATGGCCTGGAAGTGTTCAAGGCCAGGCTGGATGGGGCTTTGAGCAACCTGCTCTAGTGGGAGGTGTCCCCGCCCATGGCAGGCGGGTTGGAACTCGATGATCTTTAAGGTCCCCTCCAACTCTAACCATTCTGTGGTTCTATATAGCCAGTCTTTACGATATTGCAGTGTTAGACATAGGCAAATAATCTTGGAGCCTGAGATTTGGTATTCCTTGAAAAATATCCTTATCGATGATGAAAATTGTTAATATTGATATCAATGTGCATATTGTCTGATTTTGACTTAAGAAAACTATTGGCTTCAGTAAATTCTGTCAGCAAAAATTTTCATATTTGCACTAAAATGGTATAAAAAACTGGGTTTACGTTCATTTTGCGATTTTTATTCTTTGATTCCAATGTCCTTTTGTTTGTAATGAGTTGACTGGTCTATATTTCTGTTCCCTTTGTTGTGTTTACCCCTGACTAAATCCCAACGGGTAGTTTTACTTGGCGTTTTTCCAGACCCTTACTCACTTAGACCTTTTTTAAGCTGTCTGTATTCCTGCATGGGTTTTCTGGCATATAAGTGATTGTAGTGCCACTGCTGATCGATGGTTTCAGGAGAGCCTATACTGTGATTTCATGTAAAAGCATTACATTTCCTGCTCATCATCTAAATTCTTACACAACCTAACATTAATTTGCTGCTTTGACAACAGCTGCTCTTTTTTAGAGAGCTTTATTTTCAGTGGTGATGCCCAAATCTTTTTCTTGAGTGGCCATTAATTAGAACCTGTTTCACCAGTAAAAGTAACGTGTACTGGAGGGGGAAAAATACTGAATAGTGGGAATGGAAGTCAGCTTGACATTATGGTGTTTACCCACAGTCTGTATGCCTGTTTGTAACTTCTATGAAGTCAAACACCATATGTGCATATGACATAACAAAGCAGATACTGAGATACTGGCTTTTACTGTATTTCCAGTATGTAGTTAATTTTGTGTTGATTAAAATTTTTTGTTTACTAAGAAGGAAGAGAAACACTTGATTTAGTGACAGTTGGGTTTATTGTTTGCTATGTTGTCACCAAATACATCATAAATTTCCTGGAATGTTTCAGTGACTTTCAGAAGAGGAAAAGTGTTGCAACATCTGGACCTCTTTCAGCAGCTAAAAATTCTCAAGACCCTGATGAAGTAACGATAGAAAAAGAAAGTGAGCCACTTGAAGAATTCATAGATGGTAACTTCCCAGTGAGTATATACTTCTGAAAGGTATTTACACTTAAGAAACAAATTCAGACTAAGGAGAACTAGTCTTTCACATGTTGTTTGTCTTGGGTATTCTAGAAATTAAGAGAAATTTAGTTTGATATTTGAACTGGCTCTTCTGTGTACTGAAGTAGAGTGGAAGGCATTGCTACCTAGAGAGCTTCCTTGATTTATTGGCTTTGACAAGATACCTGTAAACTGTCAGAATACAGTAATTTTTCAGAGAACAGAAACCAGAAAGTGCAATAAGCTTTGCTGCACTTCAGGATCGTAGAGGTACAGGAATGCTTTGGGACTGTCTCTCTGCTATAAAGAGTGTTTTCAGTGTTGAACTGCTTTTTTTACCAGTAAGTTGGAAATTCATGCTCTTTTTCTAGTGATGATAAAAACAGAAACCTGAGCACTTTAAAACTTTGTTTTTCAGCAACTGGTTATTGAAAATGCCAGAGAAAAAATCTTAAGCAACAAATCTCTTCAGGAGAAGCTTGCTGAGAACATTAACAAAATCCTGAGCAGGTAGTAAGAGGAACCTCTGAATTCACATGTATTCTTATTTGATTTATTTTTTACACTTCTCAACTAATGACTAATGTGTTCCCAGTGATGGAAACGTTGCTCAAGCCCCTAAACAGACAGACAGTGGTCCCACGGAACAGGAGACTTCAATTGATGAAATCCTTGGACTTCAGGTAGGTGTGGATTGCCCTGCTTACATTTTTTGAAGACCATCCACATGAGTATGATCAGTTATGGGAACTGTGCTGAACCTCTGTCTCCTGTCTGAGGTTACTCTCCTCTTTTTTTTTATTGTTATTCTTAATTTTTATTTGTTTTACAATACAGCTGAGCCTAAGGGCTAGGTTCTGCCCAGAGGCAGGTCCACAACTTCCCTTGCTGTAGGCATTAACTCTTATTTTGTTGTGTGGTGATGAGCAGGTTCAAGGAACTGAACTGACAGGATACTAGTATTTTGCTGGGGTTAATTTTGAGCCAGTTTAACATTCTGAATTCATTCCCAGCACCTGTTCAAAGCAGCAGAATCATGCAGCAGGGTCAAAAGCCAAGTAGGTCTGCTTCTGACAGTGGTTAGCTGTTAATGCTACCCAGACTGAAGATCTAAGTACACTGTTCCACAGACACCAGCTGCCTGCTTGTCACTGGTTTTTTGGTACCAGTAATCAGGTACCAGCTTCTGACTGGAGATCTGATCAATAGCCTTGTAAAAGAAAAAGGAATTTAAAATATCTTGTGGTCTCCAGGCATGTTTATCTCACAGCAAATCAGAAAATCAGTTCAGACTAAACATGGATTGTCTAGTATAGCAAGAGAAGTGGTCTTTGGAGCCTAAATACAGATGTTTTTTCTTGAAATGTAGTATTTAAAACCCTCTGGACAAGTTCCTTTGCAACCTGCTCTAGGTGGACCCGCTTTGGCAGGGGGGTTAGGCTAGATGGTCTCTCTGATACTTCCACAAACTAAACTCCTAGTGTTCTCCCTTCGTTCTCCTACAACCCTTGAGCTGGCAAACATGGAGTTATAAAGGACTGTTTAAGAGGGATTTATAACCCTCATGGCCCTTGTGAAAAGAGCAGGAGAGTAGAGGCAGTTGCCTGCATTTGAAGTAGTGGTGTCTGTTTAGTGTAAGTATTCTTCTGTCTGTAGGTGATTTATGATTTTTTTCGTCAATTTTTGTCAAAATACGGAGCTGAGAAGCTGTGTTCCATTTTTGTGAGCAGAGTTTAGTTACAGTAGCTGGAACAAAATAACCAAGTATATCAAGTGGGATATCCACCTTTAACAATCACCGTATCCAAAATTGTAGAGTGCTGAGAGAATCTCTGGGAGGTCAGGAGAAACTGTCTTTGAGGGCTTGAATATGCAGTGAGGGCTGCACTCGTTTTTGTCCTCAGCTGCTACCAGACAAGTTGAGAACCTTAAAGCAGTGTCCTATGTAGATGTGCCTTCCAACTGCCTTCCACGGAAAAGTAGTTGGAAGTTATATTATAGGCCATGTAATGGGTAAATGAAATAAATAAAACTTCTCTTGGCTTAGCATCATCTTCTAGATATAGACAAAACCAAGAAATTAGGATTAATTAGGGGATTTTTTTGCCAGTGGTTGGCCAATTCAGGCTCATGGCACTCATACCATCTGCATAAGCTTTTGGTGTAGCCTGAGATTTAGTCCTTCTTAAGCGATGCTGGTCATTATATGCACAATACTTCAATATGCTTGTGCAGGGTATAATGTCTGACAAAGATGTTTGGGCTTTGGGGTACTTTATTTCACAGAATCACAGAATTGATACGGTTGGAAAGGACTTTCGAGACCACCAAATCCAACCATACACAAAAATGCAACCCACTCCCTACATTCTCAGCCACTAGAGCCTGCCCTGGAGTGCCACATCTACTCGTTTCTTAAATCCTTCCAGGGGTGGTGACTCCACCGCCTCCCTGGGCAGGCTCTTCCAGTGCCTGATCACTGTCAGTAAAGTAATTCTTACTAATATCCAGTCAAAACCTCCTCCGCTGCAATTTCAGACCATTTCCTCTGGTCCTGTCATTAGTCATTTGGGAGAAGAGGCCAGCACCCACCTCTCTACAACCTCCTTTTAGAGGACAATGAGGTCTCCCCTCAGCCTCTTCTACAGACTAAACATGACCAGTTCCCTCAGCCTTTCCTCATAGGACTCATTCTCTGGACCCCTCACCAGCTTGATGGCTCTCCTCTGGACATGCTCCAGCACTTCAATGTCTTTCTTGAAGTCACGGGCCCAAAATTTAAGACAGGACTCAAAGTGAGGCCTCACCAGTGCCCAGTCCAGAGGCACAATCATTCCCTACTCCTGCTGGCCACGCTATTCCTGATACAGGCCAGGATGCTGTTGGCCTTCTTGGCCGCCTGGGCACACTGCTGGCTCATGTTCAGCCGTCTGTCCACCAACACCCGCAGGTCCTTTTCTGCTGGGCAGCTCTCCAGCCACTCTTCCCTGAGCCTGTAGTGCTGCATGGGGTTGTTGTGACTGAAATGGGGGACACAGCATTTGGCCTTATTGAATCTCGTACAATTGGCTTCAGCCCCATCGATCCATTCTTTAACTTCAATCATTAATATTCTTAATAGACATTAAATTTGTGGTGCAGATGTCTCCAGCATTAGTCTTTCTGTGCTGAGCAGAAGTAATAGAACTAAAACCAATCTGAAGAGAAAACAATTCTTGTCTGTTTTTCTTTAAGTTATGGAAGTAACTGTCTAACAGTTCTGTATATCTTGTCCTTTCTCAGGGTGAAATTCATATGTCAGAAGAGGCCATACAGGACATTCTAGAACAGACAGAATCCGACCCAGCTTTTCAGGCGCTCTTTGACTTGTTTGATTACGGTAGGGGATGTTATACTCGCTGTACCGTTACTGTAAAGCATCCTGAGTGATGAGTTTTCCTAAGTGCTCAGTGAAGTGATTCAGCAGGCCTCTCCTGCAGGAATGGACTGTGTGGCATCTGTGTCTCTCAATTCAGAATTAGGTTTTTACACACCTTTATACGTGACTATAAAATACAGCGTTTTCCTGTGGCTGAAATTCTGGGTTTGTGCTGGCTCAGTGATTGTTTCATTGCTGTTATTTTAGACTCTTCTGGTCTAAAGGATGATAGTTCATTCTTATTTTTCTCTGCTGCTATAAAATTGGTCTATTTGGACATTTTTCTGCTATTTCTGGATTTGTAGTGAGTATAGACAAATAGTTCTTCTGAGTTTTGATGGTGTGTCTTGAATTTGAAATCTCCATGCTTCATTTATAATACAATAATCATATTTGTGAGTAAAATAACATACTTAATCATTCTTTATGTTTTGTTGTGAAAACAGGAAAGAGCAAAGTAAACAAGAACTTACCTGCTGGTATTTCTGGTCAGAGTGGAGTAGAAAACGCAATCCTGGTGGATGAGGATAACCTGGAAACACTTGAAAGTTCCTTAGGAACAGAAGAAACCAGTAGATGTAGGTTGTTTTATTTTCCTTTGAGACCTCTTCTAGTCTGTTCACTTTTCATTGTGAAAATATTTTCAGACAATTTGTACATTTCAAAATATTTCTGTTTGCAGTGGTAATATCCAGTCTGAGGTTTGCATTGCATGAACACAGGAATCCACCCCATCTGTTAGAAGGTTTCAGTCTGTTAAATTTAACAGTAGTCCATCCAAGTACAAGTTGTACTTGGTAAACTCCTAAATGAAACCATCTGCAAATCTGTTTTCTCATTTGAAACAGTGATACTTGGAACCGTAGAATTGTCTAGGTTGGAAGGGATCTTTAAGGTCACCCATTCCATCCATCAACCTAACTCTGATAAAAAACCAAAACTGAACCATGTCACTGAGCACTATGTCAACCTGTCTTTTAAATACCTCCAGGCATGGTGCCTCAACCACTTCCCTGGGCAGCCCGTTCCGATGCTCAATAACCCTTTCAGTGTAAAAATTTTTCTGATATCCAATCTGAACCTCCCCTGGTGCAACTCGAGGCAGTTGCCTCTTGTCTGATTGTCTGTGACTTGGGAGAGGAGACTGACCCTCCCTCTCTGCAACCTCCTTTCAGATAGTTATAGCGAGGGATAAGGTCTCCCCTCAACCTCCTTTTCTCCAGGCTGAACAACCCCAGCTCCCTCAGCCTCTCCTTGTAAGACTTGTGCTCCAGACCCCTCACCAGCTTCGTTGCCCTTCTCTGGGCACGCTCCAGCACCTCAATGGCTTTGCAATATTCATCATGGAACTACATTAATGTTCTATCTCTATAGTGTAACGTGTTGGTTAATTAACACACAAAAAGAGTCTTACTGTGGCCAAAAGGCATGTTTAGTTTGTCTGCCTCATTCTTAACAATAGTCCATCAGTAGCAGATTTTTAGTGAAAGTATATGAGAAATAGAGCCAAGAGGTGATTGTGTTTCTCCTTTATCCTGAGATGGTTTTTGTGCTCCTGGAAATGTGATTGAGTGACTTTAGCGATCGCCTGATGTCTATAACCACACGTTTCACATACTTTCCACTCAGCGTAAAAGTAAAGATGAGTAGCAGTATTCCTACTCAGTCATGTGAAACAATTCTCCATTGAACTGATAAGTTGCTTCTAAAATGCTGTAACACAGTCAGCTCTAATAATTGAGGAACTAATTCATTGTCTTGTTTTACAGGTGATAATTCTAGAGAGCCACTATCCTGCAAAGGTTTTCAGTTGGGAGAAGCACCGTGTGCCTTGAAGACCAGCACTAATGATGATGACATGGCTAAAACCAATGCAGCTAATGAACAGTTGCATGGAAATTGTAGGCCGAGCAAGCAGCCTGAAGCCCTGAAGACTGTTACCCCGGAGCACATTGGAGAGCTTGAAATGGCTTTTGACCCCGTGCCTTGTATGAGTGAACCTAACAAGGGACAGAGCTCTGAGAGTGAATGTGTCGAACGCTGTGGAGATGCTTATGTTAAAAAAGGGTCGTCTGCATTAGCATCTGAAAGTGAAAGAGCTATGGAAATTGAAAAGGGCCCTCTAAGTCATGGTGCTCAGAGCAGTCCTACTTTAGAATATGTTCATTCTGGTAGTCCACAGATTTCTCTGATTTCACTGGCAGAATGTACTACAGCCAGTGAAAACAAAACACATTCTGGAAGTCACTTATCACCAGATACGTCACTCTCTGAAAAAACACTTAGTAAAAGCCCTTCTGACGGGAGCCCTGCCCACAGTGTTCTGCTGGGAAAAAATAGTGCATCAATTTCTAGCCCACCAGCAGTTGCAGGGAAAGAACAGGCTGTACCAAACGATACAGCTGCCTTACCTGGTATTTTACAGGAGAACTCGAGCCACCAGTCTAACCATGAGGGACAGAGCGCGCAGTCAGACTGTGCTGCAAGCTCTGCAGCCAAGGTTTCGCCTCTTGAGAAAACAGAGTTGCAGCTTGAAGTTGTTGATACTTCAAACAAACCTTACTCGAGTGAGCAGCATACACTTGATAAGACCTGTAAGAAGGATTTCAGCCTCCCTACAGGACTGTCAAACTCGGAGGGAGCACAAGGGGAAATGCAGGAACCTTCATCTTCTACAAAAGCAGATGCTGATAATATGTATTTCTCCTCTGGTGATGATGCATGTACAGAAATTTCTGTAGTATCCACTGAAAGTCATCTTCCCACATCTGAAATATGCCACTCTCCTCTCCCAGAAACTGCATCCTCAACAGATGAGTCGGGTACCGAGGCGAAAAGTATAAGTGGGGTGTCTTCTAGTAGTCAACCAATGGATGTTGATCCTTCTAATATAATGTCCCTGAAGATCATCATCAGCGATGATCCCTTTATTTCATCGGACACAGAGTTAAATAATGCTGTTTCCAGCATCACAGGAGAAAATTTGCCAACTATAATACTGTCTTCTCCAGCCAAATCCCCAACCAAAACCGCAGGCCTGTCCAAATCTCTGGCTTCAGAAGACACAGAAAAAAATGTGGATTCGGCTTTAGCAGAGCAGAATGTCCTTATGCTGAGACCTAAGGATCCTGTGGTCACCTCAGTTAACACCCAGAGTGAAGACTGCACGGGTTTGCCAGTTGCAGGCACACCTAACCTTTCCAAGGAAGGGGGATTTATACAGTTGATGCCAGCAACAAGCACAGCTTTTGGGAATTCAAACAACCTTTATATAGCCACTTGTGTGACTGATCCAGCTGCCTTGGGCACAGCTGGAACACCCTCCAACGTGGTTGTACTGCCCAGCAGTTCTATGCCGCTTGCTGCCCAAGCTCCAGCTGTACAACAGTTACGGACTCCTCCTCGATCCAGCAATGCGTTCGCAGCAAACCAGACTGTCTCCCCCAGCTTCCCACAAGGTAACTGCATTGCTAGAAAACGACTGAAAATGTGGTGTTTATGTAGCCTTTTTATTCTTTTTTTCTAAGTATATTAAAAGTACACAAGGACAAGTGTAGGCTGCTGAACCTGGGGAGGAATAACCCCCTGCACCAGTACAGGTTGGAGGCTGACCTGCTGGAGGGCAGCTCTGTGGAAGAAGACCTGGGAGTCTTGGTGGACAACAGGATGACCACAAGCCAGCGATGTGGGCAAGAAGGCCAATGGCATCCTGGGGTGCATCAAGAAGAGTGTGGCCAGCAGGTCAAGGGAAGTTATCCTGCCCCTCTACTCTGCCCTCGTGAGGCTCCATCTGAAGTAGCGTGTTCAATTCTGGGCTCCCCAGTTCAAGGAGGGGTAACTGCTGGAGAGGGTACAGCAGAGGGCTATAAAGATGATTAGGGGCCTGGAGCATCTCTCTTACGAGGAAAGGTTGAGGGACTCAGGTCTCTTTAGTCTGGAGGAGAGAAGATTGAGAGGGGATGTGATCAACACCTATAAATACTGCGAGGGTGGGTGTCAAGAGGAAGGGGCCAATCTTTTTTCAGTGGTGCCCAGTGACAGAAAACGAGGTAATGGACACAGACTTGAACATAAGGAGTTCCATCTAAACATGAGGAGGAACCCCTTTGCTTTGAGGGTGGCAGAGCACTGGAACAGGCTGCCCAGAGAGGTGGTGGAGTCTCTGGAGACATTCAAAACCCACCTGGACATGTTCCTGTGCAGCCTGCTCTAGGAGGACCTGCTTTGGCAGGGGGTTGGACTAGATGATCTCCAGAGGTCCCTTCCAACCCCTTATCGTTCTGTGATTCTGTTAACAATTTCTGAAAGCTGCCCTGTCTGCCCCTTGAAGCTAGCAATGGGTTAGGTATTTTTGAGTGTATTAGTTGCTTCTAGAAATTAAAGAAAAACCACAAAGAGTCATTGACAAAGCTGTTTTGAAAAAAAATAGCCTCGCATTTTGGAAGCTTAAATTACGTAATTTTAGGATTGATAAATTTAGAAAAGTGTATTTTGGTTCACACTAGAAAAATTCTGTTGTTTCAGCTGAGCAAAGCAGTTTGCTTGGCTTTGTGTTAATGAGATTCCTGTTACAAGTAGAATGCTATGTGTTAGAGGTTCCCATATTTGGTTCAGATAACTGCCTGGATGTAGTTATTCCTTCCAAAATCACTTCCTTGGTTTGTTTTGCTTCGTTTTCCAAAGACCTGCTCTGTGTAGAGGTACATCTAGACAAATATAAAAGTGCAATTTCTTTCCAGAAGATAAAATTGCTCCTGGTGTGAGCATTTTTGTTCCTGCAATGATAACAATTTTAAGTGATTTTTAAAATGTTAAACCTGGTTGTAGTCAACACAGTTAGATTTTTTTCCCCAAAGCTAAAAACTTGAAGCCTTGGATTTCTGGGCTGGGCCATTGCGCTGGTGTCAGGCAGTGCAACAGTCCGTGGGGCGCTGGTGTCAGGCAGTGCAACAGTCCGTGGGGCGCTGGCCCTCTCTGATGCTGTGATTTCTTTATGTAACTCTTGTCTTCGGGTGTTTTTCACAGGGAGAGAAACAGAAGTTTGCCCATTCTTCTGCATTTGACCTTTTTCCTGGTGCTGTTGATGTAGCTGAGGACCTGTGTGGAATCAGTTTTTCTTTCACTTTTTGAATTTTTCATTCACTCCTCAATTAAGGCACTACCCTAATTTCCTTAGTTTATAATTCCCGTAGGTAACAACCCTTTTACCTGTCATTTAAATAACTCAGTAGGAAACTTCAACTTAAATGCTCCAAATTAATCTCATTGAGTATTTTGGTTGGTTTTTTTTGGTTTTTGTTGTTAATACATACCTGATCTGAAACCCACTAATTGGCTAAAGGCTTTGTGTAGTACATTTAACACCTCCTACCAGCCAGGAATAGACCGTAGATACCTACAGATGGACAAAACTAGCTTTTCCCAGCATCTTGTGTGCCCATAAAGGGAACATAGTATGAGTGCACTGGAAGGGGAAAGAGAATAAAAAGAGCCCTTTAATAACTTTTGAGCGTGTTAATGTAAGGAATAGGTTGCAAATAATAGTTTGGCTTTTGCTAAGCAGCAAAACGAGCTATTTGATGGGATTCGGTTTAACTGAAGAATTTGAACTAAAACTAACAATTACTGCCCAGTTCTCTAGCAGCAGCATATAGTAAGGACCAAGAAAGCCAATGGCATCCTGGCTTGCATAAAAAATAGTGTGACCAGCAGAAGCAGGGAGGTGATTGTCCCCCTGTACTCAGCACTGGTGAGGCCACACCTTGAGTACTGTGTCCAGTTCTGGGCACCTCAGCACAAGAGAGATATCGAGGTGCTGGAGTGAGTGCAGAGGAGGGCAACAAAACTGGTGAGGGGCCTGGAGATCAAGGCTTATGAGGATCGATTGAGGGGGTTGGGGTTTGAGGAAGGGGAGGCTGAGGGGAGACCTCATCACTCTCTACAACTGCTTGAAAGGGCATTGCAGAGAGGTTGGTGCTGGTCTCTTCTCACAGGCAATGAGCGACAGGACAAGAGGGAATGGCTGCAAGCTGCAGCAGGGTAGGGTTAGGCTAGACATTAGGAAAAAATTTTTCACGGAGAGAGTGGTCAGTCAGTGGAATCAGCTGCCCAGGGAGGTGGTGGAGTCCCCCTCCCTGACCGTGTTTAAGAGTAGATTAGATGTGGTGTTGAGGGATCTGGTGTAGGGGAGAACTTGTAGAGTAGGGCTGATGGTTGGACTTGATGATCCCAGGGGTCTCTTCCAACCTAAATGATTCTATGATTCTATGATAAAGTCTTTTACAAAAGCTAGAGCCTTTACTGCCACAGGTTTGACCACGTGTCCCTTTTCTGAAGCTTTTCTTTCCATGGAAGTCTTTTAGTTTCTGTACCACTGTAACACTTGGATACTTTTTAGGTTCTGCCATTATCATTGCATCTCCAGTGCAGCCCGTTCTGCAAGGAATGGTGGGGATGATACCTCTGTCGGTCGTCGGACAAAATGGAAGCGCCTTCTCGGCACCTGCCCGCCAGGTAGCACGTCACAAATAAACCCTTGTCTTCCCAGAATGAAAGCTGAAGTGCTAAGAAGCCTTTTGGTAAATTGTAATGAAATATTACGATTCCTTCAAGGTTCTGCACATGCCTGTGGCTAATCCGGTGTGCAACAGAAGTGTCCCAAAACTTCCCATCCCTCCCAAAGCACAAAAGATTCCTGGAGCAAGAAACAAGGCTTCTACAGGTACTTGTGGTTCTGAGAAGGGCAGAAGAAGAGTGGGGGTTTTACAGCCAGGTCAGTTCTGAGCAATGAAGTTCTGTAAATACCCGTGCTCCTCTGCCAGGTGTCTGCTGGGATGGCTTTGAGAGAGGGCTGTAAGCTGTAGTTAGTAACTGCATTTGCTCAATTTACAAATGAGAGTCCTAGTGTATTAAATACTTACGGATTTGGGATCAAGCTTATTTTGGAAATTGAGTGTTTCAAGGCTCTAATGCAGTTTAAAAAACTGCTTCATATTTCTGATTACTTTTCATCTCCTTGGTTCCAAGTACAGTGTTCTGCTGCCATCAAAGTGAAGCCACATGGAAATACAGAAGTTAGTTGAATAGTCAGCAATTCTAAACCTTTATTAAGGAAAACATCTAATGGAAGTGTCACATATTTATACAAAAATGGGCTCTGTTTTCTCTTTCCTACTTGATGTGTACACTTCTGAGTATTATTTGCATTGAGAGTTTGCTTCCTTAAATAGTAAATGGAAACAAGACTGGAGTTACATTTATTTCTCAATATTGGAAGGGAGTAAAGAAAAATAATTGAAAATAGGAACTAAATTGAGTTATAAGGACAGCTTGTGCATTAAACCTCATCTACTTTTTTTGATAAAGAATAGGCTTACACAGGAAAATGAAAATAGAATGAAGTTGCAAATGAAGAAAAGAGCTAGGAGGGTGTCATTAGTCTGCATCCTGCTTTGCTGATGGAGAAAGGACTTCCCTGTGGCTATTTCCCTTCTTTTGGGAAACCCCTGCTCTGCCTTTCTAAGTCCAGCCTGGTCGATTTTGTCTTGCCAGGACTCTGTATTATCTCCATATAGACAGCAGGGAAGCTGCTGCTTCATGCGCAGTCGGTGACCTTTGCTAAGGTATGAGTCTGTAAATTTGATAATTGTGAAAAAGCTGCAGTTTTGTCGCTGGGTTTTTCTTCATTGGTTCTCTGTCGGGTGAAATGCCACAGAAGCAGGAATGGTTTAGGTTGGAAAAGATCCTTAAGATCACAGACTCCAACCGTGCACCTTGCACTGCCATGTCCATCAGTAACCCGTGTCCCTGAGCGCCACGCCTACAGCTGGCATTGTACTGAGGTGATTTAATAACGATCTTCTTCATCTGCTGCTGCAGGAAGGCTGGTCCCAAGTGCAGCTGAGCCTTTGAACCACACAAATGCTCGAACACAAAGGTCAGTAGTGCCAGATTTTCACACTTGTTTGCTTTTTTCTGCCAGGACTTTCTCCATACTGTACTGCCTGGGGGAAGGCAGGCAGACAGACTTTTTAACAGTGGTGTAAGCAGTACCTTATTTTTTTCCCCTCCTGCCCAGGAGTAGTGATGCAGGTGTGTGTTCATACTGGTGCAGGGACATGCTAATGACAAGTCTGTGATAGAATTCTCTGATTACTCTTCCTCTGTTAATGTTGTGTGGCTTTATGGGGTTTTTTTTGCCTGTCTTAATCATCAAATGAAAATTGTTTGAGCTGAGTCCAAGCTAGCAGAAGTTACCTGTTATATTTATTAGAAGGTTTTGATGACTAAGCCCTTTAAATATATATATATATATTGGTGAATGTATTTTAATTGCTAATCAGAGCAGGTACTAGTCTTCTGTTGGGCAAGTGAGGGAGAAGAAAGTAGGCTTCAGTAGTTACTCTTTATCGTTAGTGGACTCAGGAAACACACGGATGTTGGAATGGGCAAAAGAGTGTAGAAAGGGATAAGAAGTTCAGTTTAAATGTTAGAGGTGAAATGTTCTTTTATTGTAAAAGTAAAACGTACTTTAAAGAAAACCTACCTGTTAAGAACTCAGTTAAAATGTTGAAGTGGGGGAAAACAGAAACAGTCAATTTAAAAAACCAAAGAGCCCAACATACAGCAAGGTTTACCACATGCCCACAAAAATCCACTCTTTTTTAAAAACCACGGAAGTGAGGTTTGGGCTAGGGTAATTTTGAGAACTGTTAATTTTAGTCGCTCTCCAGACGTATGTTTTGCATAGCAAAGGCAGCAAAATGTTCCCCTTAAAGGGATGTCATTTCTCATTTCTCCTCCCTGCCCTCCCATCTGAAACAAACTGCTGCCACCCAGACCTTCTCTGCCACCCAAGGGTACCAAAGTCCCATCCCAGAGTCAACTGGACTCTCCCTGCTGTAAGCTGGAAAGGCAGAGATGCCTGTGCAGAAGCCTCTCTTGGCAATGGCACTGGGTAAGCCAGGGAGAGGGCACAGACAGAGCAGTGGTGTGAGCTGATGGAGCAGAAGCATTTCTCTTTGCACATCACTACAGGGCAGTGGTGGCTTTTTCACACTAGTGTGGCTGGCCCTCAGGTGGAGGCCAAGCCCAGGGCACTTTGTATGTTCTTACCCAGATGCCCACGGAGAGCTGTGTGTCCTGTTCTGTGTCCCACCATGTGCAGAGGGGACAGCAGAGGGCACGTGTGTGATGATACTGCCCAAAATATTCTGGGGCAGCCTCCCAGCAGTTTCAGCTCCACGGGCTGCCAGGGCCTCAACCAGATCCAAGAATGGCCTGTCCTCTCGTCAAAGTGCTCAGTTGCTTTTGGAACTCAGGAAAAACTACCAGCATCCACAAATATCCCAGGGTAGAAACTTCCAAGGTTAATCACATGCAGAGTCCAAACCTCCTTGTTTTCTTCTGAACCTGATACTAGTTTTTCTGGATGCCTCTAGTTCTTCCACTGAGCAAATAGTTCCCTTTTTGTTGACCTTTTCCCAGAAGAGCGAGCCTCAGTCTACCTGATTGTTCTTTTTACAGACTCCGTTTCATACCTTCTCATCATCCTTTTGGGCTGCTTCTGAGCTTCTGCCGTTGTCATCCCTTACTCTTGGTCTTGGTGTGTTGATAAAATGGAGAGAGCTTGAAAAAGGTGTTTTGAGCAGCAGGTGGGGGCTTTCAGCCAGCCAAAACGAACTCGCCTGGTAGGAGCCAGTGTGTTGCTGAAATGTTTTCATCTCGTTTTCAGGACTGGAAATTCAGACAAGCTTATCGCTGCAGAACTGGGAAGGAAGGTGGAGGAGAACCTGCCTGTTCCACCGGTAGAGAGCACCAGCTCAAATTCCAGACCGAGTGAAAGTCACAGGAGAGTGCTTTGCTTTGATAACGTCCTTCCCGCTCCGGGAGGAAACGCCCAAACTCAGACGAAGAGTTTAACCCAGAAAGAGAGAACCGAAAATGCTTTATTTGCTGTTGACTCTGCGTCGGCCTCTGCTAAGGCTCAGGTAGCGAAGAGAGAGAGAGAGAAAACGTTGCCTAGAATTCTGTGTAAGCCAGAGGTTGGCAGCAACAGGAGCGCATCTGCGAAGGAACCGCAGCCCGAGCGGAAGGCGGCAGCCACAGGCCTTCCCTTGGATCCCTTCCACAAGACCACAGCAAATAAGGAAAATGAGTTGCGGAGGGATACCGACGAGAAACAGAAGAACCAGGAGACGGCCAGGCTCTCCAATGGCCAACAGAGCGCTGGTTTGTGGAATGAGAAGACAGTTGCTTCGGTGCAGGAGCTGAGCAAAAAGCAGGGGGCGTTGTCCAACGGGAACAGCAAGTCTTCGGCGGCCGTTTCTTTGTCTTCGAAGGAGCCAAAGCGAGAAGCAGCCAAGGTTTCCAGCCAAGGCCTTTGCCTCTCGAGTCCGTTCACTAAGCAATGTGTGGAAATGCTGCAGGACATCCAGTGGCACAGCCCGACCAGTAAAACAGTGGAAAATGGAGAACTGCCGGTACCCCGTACGCCCTCTGGGGTTGGGGACAGGCATACGGATGACACTACAGACAGCGTACGGACACCGACCTGTCGGCGCTTCAACGAGGAGAGCACCACCCCCCGGATAATGGTACCCCCTGCGACACCCGACTTGCCCGCCTGCAGCCCCGCCAGTGAAACGGGCAGCGAGAACAGCGTCAGTATGGCCGCTCACACCCTCATGATCCTCTCCCGGGCGGCCATCGCAAGGACTAGCACCACAACCCCCCTGAAGGACAACACGCAGCAGTTCCGGTCTGTGAGGAGCACAGTAAAGAAAAGGAAGCTGGAGGACTTGAGCGAGGGCGAGAGAAACTCTCGTTCTGCAAACAGGAAAGACCTTCAGAGCTCTCCAACGCCCTCAAAAAAGAAGAAAATAAAGGCAAGTACAGGCATTTACGTCCTAACTCACAGTTTGGAATCTCTGTTAGACACCTGTATGTGTGTGTTATCTATAATGGGACGGTTCAGAGGCACTGGTCCAAAGCCCTGACGCTCTGTTTGTATTGGTCAGTTGTGCTGACTTTGTCTCTTCAGCCCACTCTGAAATAAGAGTTTGACCAAGGCCAGTAGAGTCTTCAGATACACCCCCCCGACTCCTATTGCCTCTGCGTGTGCCTGTGAAAATCTAATTATTTCTCTTGACACGAGTGAGTTTCTAAATTCTAACTTCAAAGTTTCTGGATTGAATGTAAGAATTGGGCCTTACTAAAATTGAAGCGATTCTCGCATCCTCATTTACCACCAGGACTAGGAAGCCACACTTTGTGTGTTTCTCCATAGTCTCTGGGATTTCAATGGCAAACAGCAGAGAGACCTAAAGAGGGGACGTATGTAAATGATCAAAAAGGAGACCAAGTAGATCTCCCTCCTTCACCACCCTCAGTTATGCCGTGCTCCTCAAATCCAGTAACTGAGACAGGCTCTGTTACTTGTGCTGTGCCTGGGCGGGCTCTGCTGACGCTGGGAGCTCGGCCTCTCCTGGCCCAGCTCTGCCCCATTTGTACCTGGGGGTACACGTAACACCCCGGTGTCTGCTCTCCAGGTGAGCTTTGTGCCCTTACATCTTCAAAGCAGGTGGGAGGACGAGGAGGAAGGGAACGCTGACAGGCTCTTCCACGTCCCCAGGTTCTTTGCATCTAACACAACCCTTCTTTTCCTCACCTACAGAAAAAGAAGCTACCCAATTCGTTCCCAGCAGGAATGGACGTGGACAAGTTCTTGCTGTCTTTGCATTATGACGAATGAAAAAGAAAGGGTTGAACTGGGAGAGCCTAAGCTCGGTGGTGCTGTGCTGCCCTGCCCTGTGCTGAGGTTTGCCTGGGAAGAGGCGGTAGTTCTAAAGAGTGAGTTGCACTTTGGGTGCACTGAAGTTTCACTTTATAGCAAAATCATGCTGTTCCTCAAGCAGGTTGCTAAGTGTAAATATTACTGAGTCGGTATATGTTTATTTTTGAAGAAGCACTTGCGTAATTATAGAGCCATTTAAATTGCAAAATTGTACATTTGTATAAATGTGATGTAAGAGAAGTTGTACCTTTCCCGTTCCAGCACACTGTCTGTGCTCTGCTGCGTTCTCTCCTTGCCCCCGACCCGCCCAGCAGCTTGTGAGCAGGTTGTGTGGTTGCAGTTCACTCTTCTGGGCCAGGGGTGGCCAACCCGGCCCCTTCCCACTGTTTTGTTGAATCCCAGGGGGGCTCAGGCTCCAGCTGTAACTGGCCTGTACTCACACCCTCTGCTCTCCTGACACCAAACCCCCCTTGCCAGGCTTGGAATGAGTTGGCAGAAATAGCAGAACCCAATTGCATAAAGCCTCTAGGAGTATTAACGAAGCTTCTTCATTCAGATGAGAGCTTTAGTTTGAACCGGCCTCATCTCCTCCCAGTATTTTTTGCTGCAGAAGATGTTGTTTGGGGACGGGACGGCTGAGCTCAAACCATGGCCTCTGCTGTGGGGCTGCAGCCCGGTACAAATGCTGCAGCAAAAGCCAGCAGGGAGTTTCAGCGTGTTCTGTTGCAGAAGTCAAGTCTCTGAACTGCCATTTGTGCTGCTGAGAAAGCGTTGGTTAGCAGCACCTGTGCTTTTAGCCACGCACAGCAGCAGCTGGATCCCAGTCCTGGTGAACGCAGGAGTTGTCACAGCTGTTACACGGACTCTTCAAGATGGGCACGGGAGCAGCTCGGCCTGCTCTTTAGTACTGGTCAGCCTGGTGAAAACGGCCACACTAAGCCTTGCTCCAATACTGCAGAATCTCCTCTGCCGGTATTTCCTCTTCTGTCCCCAAATCGTCGAGCTCTTAAAAGATGCAAGTTTCCTTGTGCCAGAGCTGTACAGCAACAGGGCACTGTTTCACACGCTATACAAGGATTCCTAAGGAACCCAGATTATGCAGTAGATGTTTATATTAAACCCATCCAGTAACACAATACTGCATACCATTTCCAGCTTGAATAAATATTTTTGTTTTAATAAGAAGTTGTGTGCCTTGCTCGGTATTCTTCAAGTTCACCAAGCAGCTCTGGGGATGGGGTACAGAGAAGGCCTGTCCATCAGTCATTTCAGGAGACAGGAGTTGAGTGTTACACACCCTGTTCTAATAGCAGCACTTGTCAGAGCAGCAAAACCAACTCTCTGCTATACGGTGGCATTTGATGCTTACTGGTGTTCTGGCAGTGATAGGTGACACCGTTAAATAGATTTGCTCACCTGAGACAAAGTGTAGCTCCGGGCAACCTGGTCAGGTTGGGGGTGTCCCTGCTCACTGCGGGGAGGTCAGACTAGATGACCCTAGAGGTCCCTTCCAGCCTGGCCCATTCTATGATTCTTTCTGGGACAGCCACTATCCAGCCCTGTCTGTCCTTAGTAATCACCAGATCACCAGAACTGAAAAAAGAAGGGCATTACCAGTTCACTTACACTTTGGAAGGAAGAAGCACCTTCCATTCCAGCTGCTGTCAGATGGGAAATGCTTTTTAGACCAACAGGTGTCAGAGCATGAATGAAAGTTAATTTTCTTTGTGTGGGGCATTTAAAGCCCAGGTTTGTTTGCTGCCTCTACAAGTAGATGCTTTCCCAGGGGGAAACAGTTCCCACTACATCCCAGTCAAAGTACGTATTCCCTCTCCTTTATGGAGGAGAACGTAAGGAGCATCAGTGGGTGAAGGTGATCTCCTGTTGAAATGAATGTCTAAATGTCACCCCAAATCCCAGCTAAGAAACACAGCTGGCTCCTGCTAGCAGCGCAGAGAATTCCTGTTCACTGGCATCTGAGAAACCATACAGCAGGGAGAGAGGAGCCAGAGTTAAACATTCTTTATTGTCAGCTCTCCGAGACATCATTGTAATTTGACAGTTTTTATTTGTACTGTATAAAAACTTGCACTGAGTCAAAGTAACAAAAGCCCAGGTTGTGTATCAATAATCAATGATGGTTTAAGAAATCTTAGAGTAGCAGTAAAGGAATTCATTCACTTACTGATAAATAAGGTGTAACAGGTACCACTCAGGGTTTTGATCAGAGAGTGTTTAAGGCTTTGTTTCCAGCGCTACTTGTGCCTACAACTTCTCTATCAGTATGGCAGAAGCACCTCCTCCTCCGTTGCAAATTCCTGCAAGACCATATTGTCCCTGTTTCAGCGCATGGGCCATGTGAACAACGATTCTTGCTCCAGACATCCTAAATGGAAGAAAGAAAAAGATGCACATAGCTTAGTTCAAAGGAACTTCTTAATTTGACCCACGCAGAATAGTTGGTACCGATTCACTGGAGTGGGAAAATGCCACCAACAAGAAGTGCAAACCAACCTTGCATCTACAGCCAGAGACCATGCAGGGGAGTTTGCTCTAGCTGCCAGACTTAGCAAACAGTCATGTGCAAACACAAAGGCTGCAACCCATGTTTATCTAAAGCTTCTTCTGGAGAAGGGCATCTCCTCTAAGCCAGTCTGTATTACCAAGTGCCTCTACGTGTAGCAAAGCTCTTTCAAAGAAGGTACCACAAAACCCAAAGTGATAGTAATGACTCATTTCTAACAGTTTCCGATTTGCTTACAGCTCGATACACCGCAGTGTGCTGTCTGAGCCACCTCACCTGGCAACCAGGCACTGACATTCTGACAGGAGGTTGTCCAAATTAACTGGTAAGACAGAACCCACCCACTCAGCTCCCCTTATCAGGAGCAGCTGATGCTGCAAAGGAGACGTTCAGCATGTCCTGGGGGATCACACCTTGATTAGAGCTCTTCATGGACCATGAAGTACTCCTCCTTGTTGCTGATGTACAACGTGGCTACTTCACAGCTACATGCAGGCTTTGACATGGGTTTTTCCCCATAGACCTGGACCCTGCAGCATGGTCCCCCGTAGGGAGGAAACGGGATGTACTGAAGTCACGAGTAAGTTAGAGCCACAGGGGAACAGAGCAGGAGATCCAGCTCCTCCTGCCAGATGACACAACTTCAAACCAAAGACCCACCAACACCTCCCAGACCAACCCTGTCTGCTGCACTGGGGGTGCTTGGAGACTTTTGCAGTCACAGCCAAAAATGCCTGACAAGACCTGGAATTTGACTTGGCTCACGCCAGAAAAATAAAAGCCCCTGTACCGTATCCTTCACTATTCCCATAGGGTTACCTCTGCATTTTATTAGCTTAACTACGGGATTAATTACTATCGTTTATTCTGTCATACCAATAGTGATTTGGTTTTAATACCTCATAAATCCCTATAGCTACGGAGATGTGGAAGCTCTTGGTGAAAGCAGGTGATAACTAGTTGTGAAGAAAAGAGAACGGGATCGTGCTCTTTTCAAAGTACCCTGAGATTTCACACGGGGACTCGGGCGCTGTGCAGGGAACAGCGCCTCTCTGTCGCCCCCCCTCGGGGCGTTACCTCGGAGGGGAAGGGCAAGCGCCCTAGCGGTGCGGCCAGCAGCCGCCGCCTCCGGCAGAGCAGAGCCCAGCGCTTATTTTCTGTGATTCTGTGTGATTTTAGGTACCCGATTGGATGCCCGAGAGAGACGGCTCCTCCGTTGATATTGACTTTGTGCGGATCGATGCCCAGCATCTTGATATTGGCCAGCACCACCACGCTGAAGGCTTCGTTGATTTCCCACATGGCAATGTCTTCTTTTTTCAGGCCTGTCTGACTCAGGATCTAGAAACAGTAAGAAAAATAATTCTGCTAGGAAAAAATTAGGAAGCTAATTCTAGAAATAACGAGGTGCATCTTAAGTGGGTGACGCAGGCTGCCCCACACTCCCATGCAGGTTTGGATTTCGGAACCTCTCTGTCAGATGGGAAAAGGCAAAACTGAGGGAGCGAAGCTCAAACCTTGAGTTTTCACACAAGGAGAAGCGGAGAGAAGGCAGCGCCAGGAACACGTGCTCATCACGCTGGGGCTCAGGCTGCTGCTGCAGCAGGTACAGTTAAACTGACAGAGCGGTGCCCCGTGCCATGCGCTGGCCTTCAGCTCCTTTCTGCACCAGCCTCCGCCTGCTGAGCTGCGGTTAGGCTGCCGGCTGCACGGCTGCACGGCTGCACAGCTGCACAGCTGCACGGCTGCACAGCTGCTGATAGCGGTGCAAAGGACACTCCTTCTAACCCGCCGAGAGAAACACGCCACTGGCAATCTGCATTCTGGCCTTCATCCTCTGACAACGGGGTTCTTTCTGTTTAGGATGTAATGATCACTTTGATCCCAGTTACACAAAGATCCACTGAGGGGTGAACCAATGATCCAGTGCTATGGAAATTTGTTCATTTTCAAAAAGCACTCAGTTGTATTCCTACCTTGGGAACAGCATGTGCAGGTGCAATTGGGAAGTCGATGGGATCAACAGCAGCATCTGCAAAAGCTGTAAAAATCACAAAGGCTGTCAAAAACCTCTCATTTTTACAATATAGTGTTTTTATTTGTGCAAATATGGCCAAACCAGCCTGGAGAGACCTTACAGCAGCCTTCTAGTAGCTGAAGGGGGTCAACAGGAGAAATGGGGAGGGTCTCTTTATGAGGGAGTGTAGCAATGAGGAGGAATGGTTATAAACTGAAAGAGGGGAGATTGAGATTAGATCTCAGGAAGAAATCCTCGACTGTGAGAGTGCTGAGAGACTGGGACAGGTTGCCCAGAGAGGTTGTAGGGGCTCCGTCCCTGGGAGTGTTCAAGGCCAGGCTGGATGGGGCTTTGAGCAACCTGCTCTAGTGGGAGGTGTCCCTGCCCATGGCAGGGGGGTTGGAGCTCAGTGATCTTTAAGGTCCCTTCCAACTCTAACCATTCCATGATTCTATGACTCCCAGTTTGAGAGTGTCCCCGGGGGGCACTCACAGAGGAGAAAAGACCGGTCTTACCTACTATCCGTGCCAGTGGTTTGACTTTCAGTCTCTTGGCTGCCTCTGTAGTCATCAGCACCAGAGCAGCTGCTCCGTCATTCAGAGTGCTGGCATTGGCCGCTGTCACTGTCCCTAGGAAAGGCACAGCATTGTTTACACAGAGGGGAAAGCGTGACACAGCCCACGTATATCCCATTAATGGCTTCTGTTACCTTAGGCCCTTGAATAACAGGTCTCACCGATAGGGCAGTTATCTGTTGCCCTGAGTTAACTAAAAATGAGTTGGTTTTTTAGGTTTGTTTGCTCAATCAATCACGTCTCTTTATCCAGGCGGTGGGTTGGATCACACCAGCCACGTCAGCAGCGCTGCTGGCACTAACACAGAGTTCCAGCCCCAAAAGGGCTGTGAATGAGCGGCAGCTTTGAGTTATCGGTCAGAAAGACTCAGGCATTACAGATTCAGGGGAGTAACAGAACTATGTAAAGGTGCCCCAGCTCCCACAGAAACTTGGCAGAGGCAAAGGCAAGAGCTAAACTGAAACCAGTCCCGTTTCATTCTTTTTAAAGTAAGTGTCCAAACCTGAGGTTTTTGGACCATCTTTTAATGCCAGCCAGCTAAGGCTGGTGTGCAGCAGGTTTCTTTATCTTAGCAGACATTCAAAAGTTAATGAACCACTGCTGGGCATTGAAGCTCCTATGAACAGTACTCCTGGTGACAACAGAGCACCTTTGCACTTGGTAGAAAATTAAGCAGCTGATTTAACAATATTTACCATTCTCTTTTTGGAAAACAGCTTTCAGCTTTGGAACTTTACTAAAATCAACACGCTTGTATTCTTCATCCTCCTTCACTTCTGTGTCTGGTTTTCCTGAAATTCAGATTTGCTTTAGTATTTTACAGAACAGTCCATTCCTAAGACATTCTAACACAGTACTTGGATTAAATGCTGCACTTACTTCAGTAAAAAGAAAAGTAAACACATGTAAAACGCCCGTGAAGAAGTGTGGTTACAAAACCAGCATTAAAAGTATTATTCTTTAATCCCCCTTCACAGGAAATCCATTTGTACCTCCTGGTGGCTGGATGAAAGGGACGAAGAACATACCTCTGAGGGGTGTGCTTTAATAGGGATATTAAATACAGAATTCTTCAAGCCTTGCTAGCTACATTCAATAGCTAGTCTTCCCCTTCCATCAGAAAGGAAGAAGACAGAGTAGGTAACATTCAATCAAAACTAAAAGCCAGAAGCAGATGAGAGGTCGCTGACTGCCGTTCACCAGAGAGGCTGCGCAACAGAAAACTCTTCACTGATCTACAATGAGCGTTCCTGAGGTCTGCTCCTTAAACACCACCTGCCCTGGAGACACCCAGTGTTACAGCTTGCAGGCAGCAGCACAATTCACTTTATCACACTTTCCATAGTACCTTTTTTTGAAATGGTGACAGGAACGATTTCATTAGCCAGTACTCCCGAGTCCCAGGCTGTTTTGCTCTTTGTGTAGGAGCCGATGGCGTAAGTGTCTTGCTCGTCTCGTGAAATAGTGAACTTCTTGGCGGTGTTCTCAGCACAGTTGCCCTTGGAGAAAATGAGGCAGGTTCGTTAGGTTTGGCATTTCTGGAGATGTGAAACAGAAATGTAACTGAAAAAACTCAACTGGCAGATTTCCAGAAGCGAAAGGGACTAATATTGGATGCGCTTCTGTCATTCACACAGTCATGATCAGTAACTTCCAGTTTTGGAATACAAACTTCAGATTTAGCTGATGTTTCCTGGATCCAGATGATTAAAGGAATTTTCCTTAAAAGGTTTTGGTTTGTTTTTAATTTAAAACTGCATGCAAAAGTAGGTTTTAAAGTGCTTAGGGCTGACATCTTCAGAGACTGATGATAGTTCAGCCACAGAACAGTATATTCACATCATCTTACAGAGCTTAAAGAGGTTCTGTTCCACTTCTCGCTTCTGTAGAAAGCTCAATCAATCCCCACAAACCCTTTAGTACCATGTTCCTCCAGTTCTTCAAACAAGCAAGGTCACTTCTGTGCAGTTAAAGAATTTAAAGCCTTCTAGCGCCAGCAACTTAAGTCTATTGCCAAAACACAGCTGTGAGTAGGTTCCTAAAGCCATCAGATCATGGAATCATTCAGGTTGGAAGAGACCCTTGGGATCATCCAGTCTAACCATCAGCCCCAATCTACAAAGTTCTCCCCTACACCAGATCCCTCAACACCACATCTAATTGACTCTTAAACACAGTCAGGGATGGCGACTCCACCACCTCCCTGGGCAGCCCATTCCAGTGCCTGACCACTCTTTCTGTGAAGAATTCTTTCCTAATGTCCAGCCTAACCCTACCCTGCTGCAGCTTGCAGCCATTCCCTCTCATTCAGGAAGTATACATATACATATCTGGGATGAACGTTCCCGTATATTCTCACACAGACTGTTAAGGTTTTCCAAGCAACCTACAGCTGCTCTAACAAAGACAAAAGGTTCTGGAATATTAAATCTATTAAAACTTTATGCATTCTCACCAACTCCTAGAGTTTTTCCCCACATGCAAGAACTAGCATAGAACTTTATAGGAATACCTATAAAGGTATCCCTATAAAAACCCTCACAATCACAGTGCCTTTTAGCTGAAATACAGGAGCAAATTTCGACCATTATCCCAAGCAGCGTGTGCTATACTGCAAAAAAACCCCATAATACATCACACGCAGCAGCAGGGAGGTCAGAATCAAATACATGGATCACAGCAGAGTGTTCTTCCTGAGGTGTTTTCCAGTGCACCAGCAAGAGTAACTGCTGGATCAATAATGCCCTACAATTGCAAATTACCATACACAAAGGTCACAAATATTTGTAAACTGAGAGCAGTCATTCTCTTTGCCAATGTTCTTCACTAGCTTCCTACCAGTTGTTCCCCAAGCCCATCCTAGGTTTGCAGTCGTTAACTGTACCGGCTGACTCCAACTTCCCACAGAGGACAGGAGGTTTGTACCCTGGGGGAGGGGAAGCCAACAGGGGAGCCTGCTGAACCAGACCCAGTAGGTACCCTCAAAGACCAAGTAACTCGATTGCTCTCTCCCACAGACAGAGCAGCAGCAACCTATCAAGAGCAGATTTTTCTTTTTTTATTACTTTTTTAAAATCCCTGCTTTAGGCTCTTTGGACTTCAGAGGTGGATTCTGGTTTGGCCTTCTGTCTAGCCCCTCTTAAGTTACCACAGGAAGCCTGGGAATGGAAGACTTCTTCCTCCTCCGTTAACATTATTCCTCATTTCCAGGTTTGCAGGATGAAGCAGTTTCATCACAATTATAAGCAGCTTTTCACAGCTGCATCAGGTCTATGGCTGACAGCTCAGTCCTGTGCAGGAATATTTACCATATGGATATAGTTATAAGCATCTGTCAGCCCATCTTTTACTATCAGGTCTTCCAGCTTTACTCCTCCATAAGGTGTTGATCCTCTGCTCATTGTATAAGGAACATTAGACATGCTCTCCATTCCACCAGCAACCATCACATCCTGGTCAAAGGAAACAAGGTAGAATTATTAATAATGCAGTGTGTCCTCTGTGGCTTTTTGTAAGAAAAAATATTAGCCAAAGCTTAAGCACGGGCGCTTTCTATTTCTGAGGAGACTCTGAGAAAGACGTAAAAAAAGAATGTTTATGTATTTAAAAAGCAAACAGCAGGAACAGCAGCTGAAGGCAGTTAATCCACCCTGACAGAACAACTGGACTTTCACCTTGTCTGCAGTTTTAAAAAGCTGCAACAGCCATAGAATCATAGAATCATTCAGTTGGAAGAGACCCTCGGGATCATTGAGGCCAACCATCAGCCCCACTCTACAAAGTTCTCCTACACCAGATCCCTCAACACCACATCTAATCTACTCTTAAACACAGTCAGGGATGGCAACTAAACCACCTCCCTGGGCAGCCCATTCCAGTGCCTGACCACTCTTTCTGTGAAGAATTCTTTCCTAATGTCCAGCCTAAAAGAGAGAGTCTCTTGCACTTTTGCATCAGAAGCTTCCAAGATCAAATTATAATTTTTACTTTAAACAGCTGCTCTTTCTGTATATTTCTCTTTTTTGTTTTTCATTCACAGCTCCATATACCTATGGGACAAGCGACAGTCGGAATCTAAGAGACCAATAGGGAAAGACAGGGATTTACAAGTACCTGTGGTTTTACATAATACTGTTTTATCTTACTGTGTAAAGAGAGATGACTTATAATGTGGTTTTATCATCTCAATAGGCCAGCAAAAAAACCCAAGAGGACAATAATTAATAATTACTGAACTTGAATTAAGCTGAATCATGATGGGCATTTATGAATTAGTATTCTCTTAAGCTGAGATAAAGCAAACCAACAGAAAACCTACAAACAGCAAAGATATAATGATTATAGGTATAAGGACCATAAGCCACTGTTCATCAGGCTATAGCCCCCAAATCCCTAGGATCTCAGGATGTGAAGAACAGACACAGGTGTGTTTAATGGCTTATCTGAAATACGGATAAAGGTAAGAAAAATACACCCACAGCAGCGTGAGTCTTTGAGAGGTCAATAGTGCTGTTAACATAAATTTAAAAAGGTTTTACATCAAAACAGCAATGAGAAAAATATATAAGCTTTTTTGCTTTCTTTAAATTACGACACTGCAGTAACGGTTTGGTTCAGAGCAGATTATAAACTAGATCCAGGAACAGTGACATGAAGTAATAAAGATATGGAAAGAAAAAAGAAGGCTGGAGCCAAACTGGAAAGGCAGCTAAATCAGACAGGCAGCTGAAAGCTGTGATACGGAAGCAGCTACAGAGCAGAGGAACAAGAGTCCCCGGCATTTGAATTCTGTAACGTGAAAGACTTGGAGACAATTGTTTATATGATGGTGTACACTACACTGGCTCAAGCCACTGGCTTTCATACCACAGATACCTCAGTCTGCAGCCAGGAAAACCAAACAAATACCACAAAGCTCCCATAATCTGTAGCCCTAAGAGACTAATATCTGGCCATGTCTCTGCTTTGGCTGAGACGGGCAGCACAGCGCGTACGCTGAGCTCAGCTGAAAGCTCCAGGTCCCTCCAGAGCTCCCGGCCTGCGCCTGTCCAACCAACCAACGGCACAGCCACGCTCACAAAGTCATTGGATGGAAATTCAAAATCCAGATCGGCTCTTTACACACATGTGCTGGGGCTGGTTCAAAGTCTTCCAAGACAAGACTTCAACCAACTTCAGTAGGAACTGGACAAAGTGCCCTACTCTGCAAAGCAAGGCCAAAGCAATAAACAGCTGCTTAGCTCAGCTCTACTGTTATTTTCAGGGAAGGGGCAACAAAACTTAAGCAGTTTATTTTTGTTCTAAAAACAAAACAAACAAAAAAAAACCCCAAAAGGAGAGAAAAAATAGTAGTAAGTACATTTCTCAGTTAAGAGCCACTTACTTTTTAAACCAAAAATATGTACTGAACTGACAATACTTTCACTTCATAGAATCATAGAATCATTTAGGTTGGAAGAGACCCTTGGGATCATCAAGTCCAACCATCAGCCCTACTCTACAAGTTCTCCCCAAGAAGGGGAGAACTTGTAGAGTTCAAAGTACTTCTCTTCAAAGAAGGGAAGATGTTGCCAAAATGCTCTCCAAGTATGGAATCAAAACCAAAACTGAAATGTCTTTCCTCACATTCACGCATCTCCCATATTCTTTGCTCCAAAGATGGTCTATTCTCCCATCCTCCCGTGACGTGATACTGTTATCCCTATTGCACAGAGCATCTCAGAGCACCGTTGACAGATATAAGCAATTCCCCTCCATCGAGCTCTTCAATGAAACCACCTATTCAGCAACAACATATTGCACTGCTGCTGACATAGTGAAACAGGCCTGAAACACCCTTCGTGTATTTGGAAACACCATTGCTTTAGTATGCATTTTTAACCCATTTAAGTGGTTAAAGTGACTGAAAGTAAGATTAAATGTGTTTCAGCAAAAGCTAAGTCTATAAAAAATTCCTTCAATTTTTCAAACATAAAAGTCTGACTATTCCCTTAATGTTTTTTGGGGGCTGGAGCAGCAGGTAGGGTGATAAGGTGAGCATTTATTTGCTCAGCTCCAAATATACATCTGAGGACTTCCTAACTATTATGTTTAGAATTTTTTTTTTCTGTTTTAAACCAAAATACGCTGAAGTGACTGTAAAATTGCAGCTGTGCAAGCAAAATATCACCTCACTGATTAGCCTTATTATCCCAAACCAAAAAGCACAGTCATTGGTTGGACAGGATCCATAACAATAGCTGTGTGCTTTTTCCCCCTAAACCAGCACTCAAACTCACCTACCTGACTCCCACACATCAGGCTTTGTGCTGCCATCATGATCGACTTCATTCCTGAAGCACAGACTTTATTGACAGTTGTACAGGGGGTGCAGACGGGCAGACCTGAGTCAAAGAAGTTGTACAAACAACTCTGTCATACAAAGGGTAGGCTAACACTTCAGTGGTGTTCCAGCAGTATTTCACGTGACCAATTTTCATCCAAGCTTGCTCTGTTCAGCCTGCCAGGACAATTTATCTACCCCCACCCCTAGCTGCTATCCTTCTTGGAGGTGTTTGTGGTTTCTCCCCTCACAACAACAAACTCATGATAATGGAGCAAGCAAGTGAACAACCAGAGAGACAGAAGAACCGGGGAAGATTCCAGAATGATTCTGCCTCCTGGCACCTCAATCCCTGCCTCCAAGACACATTTAACACTGAAAGGGCATAAATAAGCTGTAGAATTTAGCACCTGGCAACAAGACAGACTCCAGGGGTACAAGGACTCCATAAACACACAGGATACTGAATCAAAAGTGCCGGGTGTCGGTGTCATTCACACGGTTATTACTGAGTTACTATTGTTATGGAGTGCTCGTTACAACAGCCTCGGGCTCTGCTGGGTGCAGCCTAGGCTTGCCCTCTGGCATTCAGCTCAGCCACCAGCACATCACCTCCATACCAGCAGTGACACAGGGAAACTTGCCAGGGGAAAAAAAAAAGACCCTCACGTGGAAGCAGTTCCTTCTCTTTCAAAAAAAAAAGTACATGAACAGAGCCAAGAAGCATCCAGTTCTTCCCTGGCCCACAGACATTCTTAGCATCATGTTAAGGTACAGAATCCCATCCCTACAGCAAAAGGGTAGAAGAAAACCCCTCCTGCAGTCCAATAACCTTTGTGCTGCAGTTAACACTAGAGTGGCTCATTCCAGCAACAGCTGCAGATTGTACAGGAAGATGAGTGTAGTGACACACTCATATCTACAGCTCAGGGAAACTCACTGGCCCCTTACCCAATAAGGCTTAAGAGCAAGGATACACCAAAGGAAAAAAGCCTGTTTCAAGAAAGAACAAGAACAGCATCTATCATTAGTGTAAAGTGCTCTAGAAGCAGCAGCCTGCTCTCCAGTGTCATCTTCTCCAAGTTCTGCGACATCCATTGTGGATATGAACACTGACTCCTGAGCACACACGATCAGACACACTTGTGTGAGGACAACAGACGCCCTTCACCCACCGTGGGGCAAGAAGCAGACACAGACCATCGTGACAAAAGGCTGGGCAAGCTCTGCTTTAACTTGTAGCTCAATAATCTATATTCTCTACACAAAGACAGAAAACCTTTAACCCCAGAATCATGAGAATTAATACCTGCACCCAAGGCTGCTTGTCTTGCTGGAGCCTGTCCTTGCCCAGCCTGCAAGACATTACCCATGTACGCTTCTTTCACTTCTTCTGCAGGGATACCTGGAAAACAAAACTGTTTCAATTCACAATTGTTTGCACAGAAGATGTAACTCCCCTTGAAGAACCCCCCCATTGGGGTTTTCTACCATGAAACATGTCACATCCAATCTATGTGCTAAATGCAGGACACAGGCGCCTGTTGGATGCACCCCAGGTCTCTGCCCTCATCATCTCCTGATGAACTGGTGACCCCACAGAAAGGAATTCCTTCGTTACCAGAAGTACAAGCTACAGGTACGCTGAAGCAAACGTTGCCAAGTCTCACCAGTTACCTGAGCAGCTCCATTTCCATGGATGGTTAAATGCTCACAACTTCCTACCTGTCACAATTACATCCAAAGAAATGGCTCTGTTAAACAGGGGTGAGCCAAGGCCACAGCTGGCTGCCACCAGAAACAAGAGGCCTGCTCTGCCACTGCATCCCTTGCAATAGGCCTGAAGTTCAAGTTTTCGTCATATGCTGTTTCAAGAAGTCCAGTTTGGAAAAAAAATAACCCTCCTCTCTCCCCAAAGATGCTTTTTTTGCCAATTTGAATCTATGAATAGACTCACAAAGGTGTCCTACAAGTTTAAGTGCCCATGTGAAAAATGGGCAGGAAAAGGAAGGGCCACTGGTTTCAGCAGAGTAGCCTTTGCATCGGCGCAGGTGTGTCTAAACCCCCAGCCCAGACAAACAGCATGTTCAAGGAGATTTGGATTAGCACAGATATCCCCAAGTAATAATCTGCTCCTAGAAGCAGCACTTCACTTAATTCAAATTGAAACAAAGCCCAAAAGTCAACTTTAAAACAATGCCATTTGTTGATAAAGACTCCAAAGAGTGCCATAGGAGCAATAAAACCCCAACCCAGAACCATTTTGTTTCCCAAGCAACTCAATAACAAAGACACAGACTGATACTGTTCTGAGCCACCTGCAGCTATCCTTGTCAGAGAAAAAATATTTAAACATACCTGCTTTGTCAATTGCTCCCTTAATTGCAATGGAACCAAGCTTAGTGGCTGGCAGTGATGAAAGAGATCCTTGGAAAGATCCAATCGGTGTCCTTACAGCACTTGCTATCACCACCTCCTAAGAGAAGAATCATGGAATAAAAGTCAGAGCCTCTTTCACACATACCAGCAATTTTAGTGGTCATCTGCTTTTACTCCTTCATTCACTTCACAGCTTCCCTCCCTTTTATCCTGCACGCGTTTCCGAGCACCAAAACCAAATCCTAATTAACGCCCACAGCATGGGGAAGAAACATAAGGCTGGTGAGCAGTTGCAGACCTACAATCTTGGGATGAGGGAGCTGTGGTGTGATAGCTCCCAGGGCTGGAGCGCTGCCACACAGGGATCCAGGCGCTTTAGGAAGTCTGGCTGGAGGCCAGTAACTAGCGGTGTACCTCAGGGGTCAAAACTGGGTCCAATCCTGTTTAAGATCTTCATTACTGATCCGGATGATGGGGCAGTGTGCCCTCAGCAGGTTTGCTGGTGATACCAAAGTGGGAGCAGTGGCTGATAAGCCAGGGGTGCCTGCTGCCACCCAGAGAGACATCAGCAGGCTGGAGAAATAGTCTGACAGGAACCTCATGAAGTTAATCAAGGAGCTGTGCAAAGTCCTGCATCTGGGGAGGAACAACCCCAGGCACCAGCGTGTGCCAGACTGAACATAAGCCAGAAATGGGCCTTTGCAGCTGATCAACTGATGGTATCCTGGGCTGCCTTAGGCAAAGTGTTGCAGATAGATCAAGGGAGGTGATCCTTCCCCTTTAATCAGTACTGGTGGGGCCACATCTGGAGTGCTGTGTCCAGTTCAGGGCTCCCCTGTACAAGAAAGACACGGACACTGGAGCAAGTCCAACAAGGGGCTACAAAGATGATGGGCTGGAGCATCTGGACATACAAGGAAAGGCTGAGAGAGCTGGGACTTGTCAACCTGGAGTGGAGAAGGCATAGGGCACTTCACCCATGTATATTAATAACTGAAAGGAGGGTGCAAAGGAAACAGAGTCAGGCTCTTTTCAGTGGTGCCCAGTGACAGGACCAGAGGCAACGGGTGCAAACCAACATCCAGGAGGTCCCCTCTGAACATCAGGAAACACTGTTTTGCAGTGAGTGTGACTGAACACTGGCACTGGTTCCCAGAGGACCAGTCTCCATCCTTGGAGATACTCAAATGCCCAGGTCCCAGTATAATATGTACGCAGTTTAAAGACATGGTATGACGTTCAGCTCTGCACATGGAAGCCCCTCAGAACTCATTTCCTCTTATTTTGCTTCTTAGCTGTAGTGCTACACCAACACGTCTTCCTAACCCTGTGAGAGCAGCATGAGGACCTGGTACCAAAAAGATGCACTTTTTTTTCAAACCTCTGGCTGCCCTAGACAGCTACTGGGAAGCAGCGATGATTACCTCCAATTCTGCTGGTTTTGGTGGAAGTTAGACACAAAGCTTTACAGGCTCTCACCATAAGTTCTTTATTTAGAGAGACAAGCAAATAAAGAGAACACTAGGAAAGAAATTTAAACAAAATTTTAGAGAACAAAGGCAAAATCTACTTGTTTAAGAAGACCTGTTTCAGTAAACCCTTCTTCCTCATGATTGAGGTCAATGATAGTAACATACTTGTCATCATCTTTTACGTTGTAACAGCAAGTTGCAGGGTGACATACAAACAACCTGGAAGGGACTGGTGGGCATCAGCTGTATCAACAGCTGGACAGCTGCATTCAGCTTACCAGTAACCAGTTCTGTCCCACACCACCTAACAATTAGCAAAGCAAAATAAACAAGGAAATTTGACTTTTGTTCCAGATTTTGCAGTCAAGTGTGAATTAGGTACAAGTCACAATGTCTTCAACGCAGATTTTTTGTGCCTTTTTTTAAAGAACTTCACCTTTAAAGAAGTCATTAGGAAACAAATTAAAAAACGTGATTTATTGCAGTGGGATGGTGCTTCATACTTACATTTACAGTACGCTGCGAGGCGTACCCACGGCTTGTGTACTTCAAAGCCTGAAAAATAAAAAAGTGCTCTAATTTTCAAATCAATAAAGCCAATGCCATGACTTTGCAGTAACATCATTTTCATAGAAATAATTATTTTTTAAAAAAATTAAAAAATTAAGAAACACTGGGAAAATATTAAATTAAATACCATAGATTGCCTTTAAAAAAAAAGTATAGTCTAGTACATTGTCTCACCACAACACCTGTGATAAAATATTTTCTGAAAAAAATACAGATACTCCTTTAAAAACAAAACCCAATTAGTTTTGGCCAAGTCTGTTATGTACACACATAATGTATGTTTAAACCAGGATCAGTGGTTTTATCTTGAAAAAGTCTACTGGTGCCTCTCTGCTTCTCTGGACTTTGGTTTATTCATTCCTATCATGAACTTCACTGCCTTTTAAACATTGGCAGTTTGTGTCTACAGCCTCATTTTACTAGCATTTCATGACCAAAAAAAGGCTATAATTTATTCAGAATGCTACAACAACACAAAAAAAGATAATAAAATGGGCTAATTCACTGACTACTAGTTCCATCTAATTAAGTGGTGTGAAGATACAAAAATACATCAGCAGGAATTGTTTAATATAGTAACAGAGTGATCTCTCAATTAGTGGCTTAAGCCCCTTTCTTAGCCATTTCCTTAGTCAACATTTCAGCACACTGGAAACTCCTGGTATTGATGAATGACAGCTAAAAAACACTCATTAAAAATAGCTACTTAACACCACCACCAATTTTATGAACCAAAGAATGCCTTCTGGTATTGTGTCCACAACCTGAAAATTCAGTCTGTTTCTCTCTTCATTTGACAACTTTCCATGGGTTTTCTCCTACTGTTTTGGTTTGGTGTTTGGTTGGGGGTTTTATTTATTTGTTTGTGTTATGTTTGGTTTTTGTTGTTGTTGTTGTTTGTTTTCTTTTTATTTTTTTCCCCAGCCAGCAGAAAGTTTTAAATTAAACTTCTCTCTGAAAATGACTTATGTCCCCACAGGGCTTTACTAACAAGGCTTTCAAGGGTTAGTGTCAAAAAAACCCCAAACAAGACCAAAACCCTGGCAAAGTAGCATGCCCTGACTGGACCACACCTGAGGTTTACCTTCACAGCAAAGCGGAGAAACCAGACCCGTACGTGTAACTGGCACCTCCTAAGTGGTGCTCCAGCTTTGTGCCAGACTCTTTTAAAACCAAACCAAAACGCTTCTACAGCTGGTAAAGCACAACCTTCAGCTTTGCATATGGCCATAAGGATGCCGTCCAGTGCAGTGGCCATGCGTTACCTGCCCTCTTCTCCCTGCACAGCTCTCTGCACCAGTGACAGGACCCCAGTGTGCCAGGCACCGATAACGCCTCAGTCCAATCACGCACGGAGGCTTTTTGGGGCAGGAACCCACCGCATCTCACCTCCAAACCACCCTCTGAGGAACCCACAGCATCTCACCTCTAAGCCACCCTCTGAGGAACCTACCGCATCTCTCCTCCCAACCACCCTCTGAGGAACCCACCTCATCTCTCCTCCCAGCCACCCTCTGCGGAACCCACCTCATCTCACCTCCCAACCACCCTTTGAGGAACCCACCGCATCTCACCTCCCAACCACCCTCTGAGGAGCCCACCTCACGCACACCCAGGCGGTGCGTTTGCCTCCCCGATTCCTCCCCCTGTCCCTGGCTAGAGAAAGCCTTTGCCGACTAATACGCATCCTGAGCGCCGAAGCGGGTAGCAAACGGGTCTGGAGGCTCTACTGCGGCTCTGGAGGGCAGTGGAACAAATGCCCTCAGGATCGCGGCTAAAGGTCCCGCCGGGCTTCGAGCCGCGGGAGGAGCCGCCCTTCACCGACCACGTCGCGGCGGACACCGGCCCCCGCTCCCTCCCAGGCCGGGGGTCTCTCTCTCCCTCCCAGGCGAGGTGAGGGCGCCGCCGCCTTCCCCAGCGCGGAGGCCGGTGTGACCTTGGTCAAGGCTTTGCGGGCCTCACAGCGGGGTCGGGGCCGCACAGNGCCATGTTCCCGCCGGCCGCCCCCGTCACCTTCACCGCCGCCCCCGCTCCGGCCTATAGGTGGCGGGGCCCGCCTCCTCTCCCAACTCCCATTGGCTCTGAGGCCGAGGGCGGTGCCAAATCCGTCCGTGCCATTGGCTGGGATGAAGGCGGGGCCGTGGCGTCAGCAGGGCTGGGCCGGGTGGGGCCTGTGGTTTGAGCCTGCGCAGCTCCTGAAGAGAGGGAAGGCGTCTGAGGAGGGGGCAGCCCCCAGTTCCGCGCCGAGCTGGAAAATAGCTAGTGACCACATGTCTGGAGGGAGTGGGAGATCCCTGCGGGGCGAGACGCAGGTCCCAGGCTTGTCTCTTCTCCCCAGCGGTGAAGGGAAAGCCCACGCCGGGGCTGCGCTCTGCCGGGCCTCGGCCCAGCCCCTCAGCCAGCGCTGCAAGCTGCAATAAAGCGAAACAGCTACACGGGAATCGATGCCCAGGCGGATCCCCCGTCAGAAACATCCCACGCAGGTATGAGGGCAGTGAGGAGGCAGGTGCCGGGGTGCTGCTGATTCTGGGGCACTGGCACCCGGAGCTGCCCTTGTGTTAGGTGCCGCTTTCACAAATGCCAGAAACTTAATCGCCCTTAAACAGCCTCCTGTCCGGCTCTGGGCATAAACGCCTAGAAGCATTACCACAGAGTTCAGACCTGGCTGAGAACCAGCTTGGCAGCTGCCTTTGCAGAAAGGTTGGTACCCGCTGCAGCCCAGGAGGCCCATACTGGTTCCACAGCCTTCCCGGCCTTTTGCACACACACGTGCACACCCGCCCTCTTTTCTGCCTGAAATCTAGATTTCTAAATGAAGGCCACTATTTAATCTCTACAGCTGTCTGTCTGACAGTGCCTCCATCCACATGTTAGGAAAACCACGGACCTTCGTGGTGTTGAGCTTTATATCTCAAAAGAACAGAAGAGGAGGTGACATTCTCTGGGAAGTGTGCTGCTACACACTGTCTAGGACAAGCAGTTCCACATTTGTTTCTGATAATCCTTGAAGGAATTAGCATGCTGTCTGCTACAATATCCCGTGACTGACTGCTGCATTCCCTGGAGATGATGTCTACAAGCCAGGTAAGGCATTTGCTTGCAGCCTTCCTTCCCTTTGGACCACAAACTGGAACAGATGCCAAGAGGCATCCTTTCAGTATACTATCTGGAAAGCAAGAGTGTCTCAACATCTTATTACCATCCACTTGCTGTCTTAACTGATTTTTATTATTTTGTCTTCATGTTGTAAAACTAACATTAATCAACATTGCTTCGATTAATTTTCTGTACATCTCATCTCATTCACTTCCTTTGAGAGGATTTAGCTTTCTGTCCATCTGTTCTCAAAAGTAAAATACTTCTTGCATTCTATGTATGTCTAAAGATTCTCCAGACACACAGTAAGAGGCTGATGGGGACCGTCACGGAGAAAGGAAGCACTTGTACTCTTTCCCTTCCTGTCAGTAGCTGATGTCTTGAGAGTTTGACCTATCTAGTCTAGACCTTTTATTTAGAGTCAAAGTTTTCAGATACAAACCAGAGATAACACAGGAATTGACAAATACTGACTCAGGAAGAACTGAAGATTTTACCCTGAAAATAGATACGTTCCATATAGGAGAGACATCCAGCTTGGTCAGATGAGGATGTTTTTCAGAAACGAGTAATGCCAGAAAACATATAGAATCAACCAAGAGAGTGCTCTTATTATATAACTTCACTCTTGTATTAGGCCCTTTTTTCTGGAGTATAGCCTACTAATGCACCAGGACCAGCATTTGTATCATCACAATCAGCAAAACACTTGGACTCCCAAACACATTGATTAAAACTCCCTTTACCGGAGCTCACACAAGAAGGAAAAAGAGGTCAGTGCAGATAATCTTACCTCCCTTCAGACGCTGGTCACCCCGAGCTGCACAGCATCAGGCACAGCTCCAGTTGGGGCCCGGCCCATGGTGCAGGTCCTGTCTGCTCCCCAGCGCTTTGGTCTGTAGAGCTCTTCTCTTCTGAGAAGAAAAGAATTCTGCTCATCATTGCTACCGTTGAACAAAAGAATGTTCACAGAAGACCATCCTACTTCACTTTGAGATAAAGTGAATATACAGGTGGTTTGGCTGCCAGTGCCAGGAGGCAGCTGGGGCAGGCTCCTCCCCTACAATTAGCTGACTGATTATTTGACTGTTTTCTGTGGCTGGGGGAAAGGTGCAGCACAGGCCTGGCCAGGCGGCCACGCTGCACCTGTGCCATAGCACAGCATAGCCTGTGCTGTCACTTAACTGGCATCTTCCCAGGTTAACTGGTGTGTGGGTCATTAACTCCTTGATGTACAATGGCCTTCTGGTCAGGACATGGATGGAAAATGCCTGCTGTAACAGAGAGCACCAGGTGCCTGGCCAAAAGGGTAAGCAAGATAATTTACCAGTTTTCAACAACGTGTTAACTCTGTGGGAATTCAGAAGATAGAGCCTAGCACTATAACAAAATTATTTAATCATTTTGCAACTTCATGTCTCCAACAAGATGACAGATACTCTTAAAATAACACTGGTTGAGAAGCTAATCTAGAGCTGTACAAGAACTCCAGTGCATAGAGAAGCTAAGAGAAGAAAAAAGACACATCCTGTCCCCAGGGTTAATCAATGCAATACAGGATAGAAGCATAGAATGGTTAGAGTTGGAGGGGACCTTAAAGATCACTGAGTTCCAACCCCCCTGCCATGGGCAGGGACACCTCCCACTAGAGCAGGTTGCTCAAAGCCCCACCCAGCCTGGCCTTGATACAATCCCCATAATGCAATATATTAAAAAAAATTAATCAGAAAAAGCTCCTTTAACAGGTAAACCACAAACCCATTGCTGCCAGCATTCCCTTGTGAGCACACTGGGATACAGCCCCTCTCCCAGTGGTTTAGGCTGTGCTTTCTCCCACAGCCTGTTACAACCGCACGGCAGTGGCTGGATGCCGTCAGCAGCCACCCCCTAGCCCTGGCCAAACGGGCATTCACACCATTGGCAGGAGAAAACTGGAGGAGGCAGAGGAAAGAAATCCTTTTGCCTGTGGGATCCATCTCCCTCCTCATTAGGCAGTGAGTCGGCAGGGGCTGTTTGGACACCACAGGAGAGGGTGGGCACTGGCAAGAGTGCTCAGTTGGGCACTCCCCTACATTCTACATCTTTGGTCCTGGGGTCCAGTGATCATACATTTCCCTCTTCCACCTGCATGTAGTCAACTACAGGTTGCCACCTCTCCTCAACTGGTTGCTTTTATTTCCCCCCTCCCCTCTTTAGCCTTTTTTCTCTGGGAGGTCTTTAAGATTTTTCAGGACAATTGCTATTTAAGGAGAATTCAGATCAGTAGGGACCATAGAGGAGTAGCACCCCCTACAGCTGAGCGGGGTGCTGAACAGAAGCTGAGCAAAAGAGCCAGAGCACTTTCTCTGGCCTTCCCCAGCATCCACCTTTACTGTTCAGTGAGGTTAGAAGGCATATGCTTGGCTTTATTGTCTGTTACCCGTGACATAGTCTAATCCTTTTTGAACCTGCTGATACCTGTGATCTGCATCCCCTGGAAACAAGCTCTTTTAGTGTTTTAAACCAATCTTCTGCTGGTTTTATCAAGTGTCTCTAGTGCTGACGTTACAGGACTCATTCAAAATAGAATCACAGAATTGTCTAGGTTGGAAGGGACCTTTGAGATCATCTAGTTCAAACATCAACCTAACCCTGATAAAAAAACACCCCATCACTGAACCATGTCACTAAGCGCGACGTCTACCCACCTTTTGAATACTCCAGGGATGGTGCCTCAACCACTTCCCTGGGCAGCCCGTTCCGATGCTCAATAACCTTTCAGTGTAAAAATTTTTCTGATATCCAATCTGAACCTCCCCTGGTGCAACTCGAGGCAGTTGCCTCTTGTCTGATTGTCTGTGACTTGGGAGAGGAGACTGACCCTGCCTCTCTGCAACCTCCTTTCAGATAGTTATAGAGAGTGATAAGGTCTCCCCTCAACCTCCTTTTCTCCAGGCTGAACAACCCCAGCTCCCTCAGTCTCTCCTTGTAAGACTTGTGCTCCAGACCCCTCACCAGCTTCATTGCCCTTTTCTGGGCACGTTCCAGCAGCTCAGCTTTACTCCACCTTTCTGCTTTATAAAGCTCAATCACATCCACATTGAAATTCTCTCCAGCTGAAGCCTGAACTTTCCCAGCTCCATAGAAATTTCATTTCCTTCATTCTGTTTGGTGTTGAACCTTGTCAAAAGCTGCTGGCAGCCCACCAGTCCCTGGCACCAAAGCTGGTGTAAGTACTAGGTACCATGCCTTGGCCAGCAGTTCTGTTTTGCACCTCTGTTTCTTCACATTCCCTAAGTTTGAGCAAAGTTCCACAAAAAATGCAGGAGTGTGGCAATTTCCTTAATGCCTTCACTAGTTAAAATCAATCAATCAATCAATCAATCAATAACAGCAATAGATGGCAGATCCTGAGCTGTCCATACATAGTATTAGACAGTGGCCTTAAAACCAGGACAAGCATGTGGAAAGAGAAGCCCCAGGGCATCTCCTCTCACCAATGACCACTGTCATGGACTCATTTCAAAGTCACTCCTTCTCTTTCAGACTGTGCTGCTCTTCCTTGGCTCAGAGGGCAGACTTGCTTGGACCAGGCCAGCAGACAGAAGCAGTTGGCTACGTGCCTCCAGTTGTTCTCTCTTACTTGTGTCTCAGACTACATGAAGGACTCGGAGCAGCGTTCAACTGAAGTTACAGAGTGGATCTCCATCACTGGAGTAAACAAGGATGAAATGCAGGCAGCACACCTACATCGAGAGAGATGTTTACACGTAAAGCACTGAGAGCACACAAACAAGCCAAGTTCTTACTTTATCAGAAGAACGAAGAAAGTTTAGAGCCTTTCATGTTTACGTCAATGACTTCACCTGAACTGTGATCAGTTTACCCTGGCAGGAGTTGATTCAGCTGAGCAACTCCAGTGACACCCAGCTTATTCCTATAGAACATCTCCACCTGGAAAATCATTGTAGTGAAAGACACCACTTTGCCCTAAGGGGGAGAACAAGACAAGTACGGAAACACCGGCAGCCGGTATCCAAGTTCTGGCTGCAAAAACGGCCAGTTTGAAAATTGCCCCGTGCACTGAGCAGCCACTCACATTGTTCTTCCATACAGATAGTTCCAACCTACCAGAAAGCACACAGCACTGATGGTAGCTGGTGTACTGGGAGAAAAAACAAAGGAGTTGAAATGTAAGAAGAGATTGACATTAAAAGGCCATTGCAGTAAAAGCAGCCCCTCAGGCAACTGACTGTTCCCACATCACTGTTTACTGCAGGATCAGGTACACGAAGGTCCCACCTACCTGGTGACACCACCAGTTAATTTTCTGTGACACTCATTATTTCAGAGACAAATCAATCAAACCACTCAGCAATCCCAGTACATCCCAGTAAGTTACAGAGACACAACTTTTTATAAAAATCCAGGAAGGCAGATCTCCTCAGGCACTTCTGGCATGGCAGGTTTGGATACATTCAAACTGAAAGGCTGCAGCTCATCTTTAAACAGAATTTGGAAGACTAAATAGCTCTACACAGAACCTTAAGACCTTGAAAAACCGTAACAAGAAACTAACTAGAAGGGAAGTCTTTACCTATGTTTTTTTTTTTTAGTTCTCTGAACATAACAGACTTGGGATCTGGCAAATTTCATATATTGGCATTTTTCAGCAGCAGCACCTGAATTCAACTTAATTTTGTGGGGGAAGACACCAAAATACCTTGCTAAATGAGTAGTCTTTTATATTACATTTTTATTTTGCATGAAAATAAATTATACAACTTAAAAAATAAAATTCGAAAATTAAGCAGTACATCAAAATAGTTCAGCTGGACTGCCAGACAGAAACTACCACCATTCAAAATTGTACAGCATCATCATCTTGGTAGTGGCACACATTCAAAACTGTAAATACCACACGTAGATAGATATTACAACTCGGGAACTCAAGTTTGCTCAACACTCCAGACTACATATAATGTGAGGAAAGCTTTCATGTATTGTTTATTTCACAAATATGACCTCAAAGAATTACAAAGGTAGCATCCCAGTCATTTGGATGAAAATAGAAAACAGTTTGAGTTTAAGATAGCAAATCTTTCTGTAAAACTATCAAATCTTTTTTTTTTTTTTTGCCAATTGTATCTTTAAAATTTGCACTTTACAGGCCAATGGCATCCCAATGCAAATAAATGCAACATGTTAACATTCAGAACAGTTATACTAAGGTTAAAAAGGTGAAAACGAGAAAGTCACATTGTCATTTGGAAATGTAATTGCATTACAGTCACAGCAAAGGAAAAGACAGATGAGTAAAAATAGAAGCTAGAGGACACCAACTGTGGAAAGAGGAAAATGGAAGACTTCAGAATCGAAACCGAGATCCTCATCAAGTTGTCGGGACAGAGAAAGATTTAACAGTATTTATTAATTAAACCTCTGAAGAGTGATTCCCCCCGCCCCTGCCCTTCTACACCAGAGTTCTTTCCTTAGCTATTCACCGTGGCAGTGTGTGTGGCAACAGGTTTTCCAGATGCAGCACCTCTTTAAGGTAGGTCTTTGGACATATATATTCATAGCTAAAAGCTGCAGCCTTAAAAGTGCGTTGTTGCCATATTGCAAGTGAAGACTAGTTCATTTTCAGTTAGATCCGAACTCTACCCTCCCCTCAAGAACAGTTTACCCCAGGTATCTCCCTGTGCCCCAGGTGATACTAGTTTTAAGTGCATACTGGTGAAAGTGACCTGATGAAGGATGCTAAACATGATTCTGCATCTTGAACAAATTTGCTGGTGTGAGTCTCAGATTTAATAAAAATCCCGACGTCCCTTTCAGGTATACATTTAAAGGAAGATGACGGTGTCACAGGCACATTGCCAATTATGTGCCTGCATCTTAGGTGTTGAGAAATATATAGGTGACAGGTAGGTTGTAGCAGTTTGTATTTAGTAGTTGAGGGAATGTGCAGCTCCTTTTAGCAACCTGTTGCTTTCTGCACACGCTCCGGCTTCCTGAAAACCTGCATCCGAGATTCCGTCCCTTAGAACATCTCTCTCAAACCCCAATCAATGGCTTCCGACTCAGCATCACTCCCTTTGTGCCTCTTTCTGTGTGACAATTTCACACCTCCCCTTCCCGGTCAAGGGCTGCAATTTTTTAATGTCGAGAAGAGCGTGCTCACCGCCGTGTTCTCCCCCAGTTCTCCCAAGTGAGCATTTATTACTTTTAAGTTACAAAGACTGAACAGTCTCGCAGCACAAAGGTTTTTATTAGTTTTGTTTTCTAATGGTCAAATAGTTGTACTGGTTGACTACACAGAGCACCACTTGCTTTTGGTTCTGAATCGCAACACCACGGGGCCAACAGAAGAGATGCAGTATTTTTAAACAGCATCTACTTTTGAGTATCAACAGAAGTGTGGAACATAAGCTGTGGGACTTCAACCCATTGTAATTAGCAAGGTCTCGATTTCTCTCCATCTCTTGTTCACGAAGCCCTCACTACCAAAAATGCCTCAATCAAGCAGAAGTCCAAGCACACGCTGCTCTCGGGCACTCGCTGGCACTGGGGTTAGTAACAGCGCGCGGCCTGTTACAGGCTGCAAACGGCTCTTCTTGTAGAGTCTGCTTTTAAACCACTCTCACTTTACTGCAACCATGTGAAAGCAAAGCTCCTCTTACCTACTGGGAGGTTTTCCTTTTTGGCTAAAGTTAATTGTATCCTCTTCCCTCTTGCAATCATCAAAGAAGGTAAGACCTTTAGATGTTGTCCTTGAACCGGTTAATTTAAAAAAAAACCAACCACCAATTCACACACTGGTGATTTAGAGGAGAATACTCATACAGAACTGAGTAAAGCACAACTTACCTTTAGTCCCAGGAGAGGCACCCTGCTCCTGTGATTCATGGTGTCAGCCCAGTACGTGCTAGGACGTTTCAGAGCAGCAGAGAGGCAGGCAGTGCCACACAACTACTTAGGATGATTGAAAATAGAAGAGGTAACATTAAAAAGTTGAAATTCCTGATATATATTTGGCACTCTCTCTGCATATATTAAACAAGGTATTTTTTCCTTAGCTTTTTACCATTTTCATTAGAATTGCATTTCTTACCCTGCCAGTTTCAAAATAAAAAGCAGAGGATTTGTTTTTCATACAAAGACGTTGACTTCTAGCCAACAAGCTGCTCCCGCCGGATTAACCTTGCGTGTACATATAAAACTACCAAGGAGGAATTAGTACAGGGATCTTCCAGTGTTACTTGTTTCCTGGGGGGGGGGGTTGTGCATCAATTACTCTTTAATGCATTCAGATATATGTAGACATATTTAAATATTTGGAATACAAATATTAAATGTACAAGGAAATACACTTAATATTTCTGTTCAGTATAACAGACTCACGCACGAAAACTGCTTTTAGAGTGAAGTGTCATTCAAGAAAGCTTTACCTTCTCAAAAAGGATTGTAGCAAATCATCCCTCCAAATAAGGTAACAAATAATGTATATCCACTTGTTTACAGAAAACAATTTAAAACCAATGATCTCTTGCTTAAGGAAAAATGTCACCCATGACTTGGAGTTACTTTTGTGTCACTTAAGTGTCAATTACTAAAATCCAGTTCCTGGATCGAAGCACTGCTCTAGCCAACAGGCTTTTACTGTAGCCAATGCCTAAGAGTTGTGACGCATGTGTTTGTGTCTCAAATGTTATTACATAAAAAGGATCAAAGGTGGACAGTACATTACTGTTGATCCAAAACACAAAAGTGAAAGTGCTACTTCTAGTCCTAATTGCATTAAAAAAACCCCAAACAAAACCAAACCAAAACCAACCCAAACCAAAACAAAACCAATAGCAGTTCCTCAGTGCATGAATATTTGAATATTTTTTCCTTGTGCAAGTACTGGTCAACTAAAAACCCAAACCTGTATTCTTCCTGATGGGTGTAAATCAAATCTACTTTAAAAAGTTCACAATGGGCTCTTCATGACTGCAAGTTTCCCACAAAACAGCATGCTGTTAAAAGTGTGCAACATGAAGGGAATGCCATCATGCTAGCTGAATGAGATTGGCAAAATACAGTCTCTGTAAGGTAAGGCAGGGATTTTAATATGTAACGAGAGTCAAAACCAGTCCTTCTGCAGCACAAACTGGTGCAGCTGTCTGTCCAAGCACCCTTCCGTGGATGATCTCAGCGTCCCGCAGAGTCCATAGGTTATGCCATATATATGAAGGTGTTGATATCCGACTCGTCTCTCCGGATGTATTTGTGCTCTATAAGCCATTCAATTTGCTCTTTTATCATTTTCTTTTGCGGCAAGAACATGTTTTTCAATATTTCTACGAGTTCAGTCTGAAGCTGGGCGTTAGTAATTTTCTTCCTCATTTTCATTATTTGGATGATAGCCTCCTGGTGAGACAAGAGAGAAGAATCATTAATTCACTGAAATCCCTGGGGGAAGCGACAAAGTGAACACTGCGTGAACAGGGGGCTCATTCCACAGCATGAATCGGCGAGACAGTAAGGAAATCTGGATTTTTACTCAAAAATGAGATAGATACTGCCTCTCTTAGCCTAAGTAGATACTGAATTGCTTTTACAGAGAAATAATGGAAAAGAATGAAGCGCTGGCACGATGCATGAGATACAAGTTAAATCCAGTCAAAGGAGAATCTGCAGTTAAGTCTTTGTCTCTAGAGTGTGAATTACTCACTAAACCCAATTCACTCTCTAAGCAGAAGTCACCATTTGGAGGGTGACTGGTGATAGACCTTGTGAATACCTCATGAAATGCAAGCTTAAAGTCAAATGGAAACTCACAAGGAGTTCTCATTTCATAACTACAACCAGGCATTAATCCTTCTGTTGGCAGTGTGGCCAAGACGTTACGTCAGATGGTAGAATTCACAGTCTGCATGGCCTGGAATCTAAAGTGACTGACAGAAGAGACCTGTGATTTGAAGATGAGATTTTTAGATCTATTGTAGGTAATGATCTCTGATGCCCCCCCCAAAAATCAAATTTCTCTTAGAATTGTCCGCTGACTGAAGGACAGCCAACCACAAAGCAGGAAGCGGCAGTCTGTACGCCTGAGACATACTTAGGAACTTTCCCTCTGAAGAGAAGGCCTCTCAAGAAGCCATACTGCTATTGCTAAAGCATGATCCCACTTCTACAATGACTCCACTGTCTTCATCCAGAGTAGGCAAAGAGATCTCAAGCTCAACAATATTGTTTGTTCGTGTTGGTGGCTCATCAGTCAACTGTACCATCTGCTGCCACCCACCACTACGCACTTACACACTCACCACTTGCTTAAATACCTGCCTTGTCCTCTTTAAAACCCATGACCTGGTACATCGGAACAGGGGGCTGACAACTACAGGAGCACAAACACACACACAAAATCCAGAATTCACAAAGGATCTACACCAAAGGGCAGAAGCAGGTTCCCATGGGATTCAAAAGCATTCACTTCATACATCAACAGCCAAGTGTGGGCAGTGTGCAGTAGCCACAACCCAGGAAACGGGGTGATTTCACACCCCTCGGGCAGGTTACTCGCCTGTGTTCGTAATATCCGTAGCTGGACGATTCCTTCATTTTCCTCCTCCCGCATTCTCTCTGTAGTAAGTTGCAATCGACCAATCAAATTTATCTTGCCCCTTTTTTGAACTTTAGCGTTTTTTCTGAAAAAGTTGCATTGTATGAAAATAAGCACAAAATGCACTCTCAATCGAGGAGTTCCTATTGAACTCAAACTAGAGCAGCAAGGAATACCATCAGGTATCAGATATTTATAGGCTATTAGCTCTGCTGCAGCGAGACAGCTGGCTGACAAATCCAACTGCAGTGCCAATAAAACCCGAATGCACCAGCGTCACAAAAAATACATCAGCTGAAACTGACAGTGTCCAAAGTTGAAAAGTTACCAGCACTATTTTAAACAACAAATTTCCAGGGAAATATACTTCACTTTAATTATATAAACATAGGGTTCTTTTGAAGAAGTTTTTACAACAAAGTTCAGGAAATGGGACTACTTCATTTTTTCATCAGAACTGTCTGTCTGGCAAAAAAACCCAAACCAACAACTAACAGCTATTGTAACCAAGACAGCAAAAGGCTGATGGCATTCTTCAGTGGTTGCCCACAAAGTTTCTGTACAGCCTGTCTCTTCTGCCATGCCCCCTCATCACTTCCCAAAGCTCATGATCCTCAGGAGAGCAGCAAACATCGTGGGGCAAGAAACTAAGCCCTGGGAGAGCAGATTTGTCACCCCTCTCTCTCTCCCTCCTCACAGATCCAGATGTCCAGCTGCTGCTGAGAACGAGGAGGTTCCTAGCAAGGAGCCAGTTGTAATCAGTGTCACTGATAACAGAGAGAGGTAAAACGACAGACAGACACGCTGAGTGCGGAATTCACCATTTAGGTATTCTCTCTTTGTACTGCCTTATGCTCTGAAGGATTTCAAAGCACCAGTCAAAGAGCACTGCCATTCTCACTGAGATAAAGACACTCCTCGCTGGTGAAAGCCACGCATCAAGAATCGCAGCTTTTGGCAGCGTATCAGTAAGGACTTTCACTTTCTTTTTTAACTTATCTGGTTCTGAAACTGCGTGCAATAATCAATACAGCACTAGTGCTCTGCTCACACGCTGTTATGCCCATAGGAAAATTCCTGGGCTCAGTAGTAACAGGAAGATAGAAAAGCCTCCAGTTCTGCACCTCTTCTCTAGGTGTTTAAGAAATTCAATTTCACAGAAAACAGAATCACAGAAACGTTTGTCTGAAGGGGCTGCTGGAGGTCACCTCGTCCAACCACCCACGTGAAGCATGCCTACCACCCAAACTGAGTGAGGAGAGGGCAGCAAAGAACGTGGCTGGGTGAATCTTGAAAACTTCAAGGACGAAGGTTAATGTAAAATCAATTCCTTTCATTACAAAATAGTACATTGTTATTTTACTTTGCAAACATCATCTTACATTAAACTGAACTCCTGGTTCACCGAGAAGAGGGTTCCTTCTGTAAAGTCTTTGGGTGAATTGACTTGAGGTTCATACAATAAAACCTGACGTTTCAGCTTTGGAAATGCTACAAGAGACTACAGAGAAAAGGGAAGGGGAAAGAATGAAAATAAAACACCAGACTTTCTAAATGGAAACAATTACTTTTTAGGAACATAGTTCACTGTTGTGCAGACTGTAGTGAGGGAACCACACAGGCTTGTTGGGAGCTGCTACAGGGCAACACGAAGAAACTAGTAAAACCAGAGAGGGGACAGTTTACCAAATCTCCTTCTGAGATGGGTTAGCGTAAGTAAAATCATACAAAGAAGTAAAATACACAAACTCGCAGTTACAGGAGCGGTGTTAAGTCTGATTTATGTGATTTCCCTCTTTATTCTTGAGCTAAATAATTAAAAGTCTGGTAGAGCAAACACTGAAGTGATTTTTAAGCAACATGTATTTATCAGGTGCCACTGATTTTCTAGAACTAGATCTGTCCCACTCCACAAAGCACGACTGTAACTGAGTGCCTTAGATAGCATATGGTCAAAAAGGTCTTGCTGTTTCCAAAAGCTAAAGTTAGATAATACTGGGCAGAGAGAATGTATTAATTTGAGCAGTGTGTGCTCAGCAGTAGTGTGAGGAGCCAGCGTTACAACTGAGTGATTAGCAAGAAAGGTGTTTGCATTTCAGTTTCAAAGTGTTATCTGCCAGCGCTTTAAAAACACTAATCCAGTATTTCAGAGAACAAAAATCAAGAAGAAATGTGTTTCAAGAGAAAGGGAAATACCCATAAAGTCCTCCTAAGTTCTGCATCAGGGAGTTCAGTTGCCAGTTTAAGATTTTCAAAGCTGATCTTCTCTCTAGGTCTTTGGTTCCATGCAAACAGCACAGCTAACTGAAATGTTGTTACCTCCAAGTCATACTGGCCAACCTCATTCTTAAATGTTATCTGTGAAAAGAATGACAATTTTACTTCTGGATCACAAACCTTCTTACTGCTATAAATACACAGCAAGCGCAGTCATTGAGATTGATACACCGAAACCTCTACACTCACAATTCCATTGGACATGAGGTGGTGCCAGTGCAGTTTTCTACCACTGTGATTCTTTTTATAGAATTCTTCAACTTCTGGGATGAGATCTTCTAGTTCCGTGGGCAGCGAGACAAACACTTTTTCAGAACTTCGGGACCAGGCGCCAGCATTTAAAATTTTAATATTGACAGAGTCAGCTGTGAAACGAGATTGAATTATGTGAACTTCCAGGTGCAACGGATAGATCAACAAAATGCATTTTTACCTCTACTCCAAATACAATTATGGAGGCCTGAATTTTCAGAGAGTAGCTTGGTGCCTGCCTAGGTACTCTATGCTGGCACTCTATCTTTCTGCCAGCAACCCTGATTGAAATCTGGGGCTTTTCTGGCTTGCCTCTGCAGAGCTCCTTAAGCCCTGGTGCAGCATTAGAGCTGATACTTGTAAGCACCACCCAGGGGTTTTCGGCAGCAGCACATCCAAAACTGGATGTTCCTCAGCCTCTCTCATCAGTGAAATTTAATCTCAGAAATGTGATTTAAGCTCTTGGTAGCATGCATCCAGCTCTCCTGCTGGCAGATAGAGGAGGAGCACAGCATGAAGCACTCACAAAGAATGATGAGGGCAGAAAAGAAGGGGGTAGTTCAGATATTCACCTGGTTGATACTGATTCGAGCCTCTGCTTGGAACTGAACTATGAGGGTAGGGAGTCTGTATCTACAAGATTGCTCATAATGAAAACCCACATCAACTTACAGAACGATACAGCTCCAGTGTCAACTGTAAGAGAAAGCAGAGCTTACAGACACTTCCAGTCTAGGGGTAACAGTGCCCTGAAGACTACATTCAACCTGCAGTCGAGTTAATTTTTAACTCGAGATTCAAGAGAATTATTTTTCGCTAAGAGAAAGGAAAAATAGCAAAGCATTTGAAAACAGTACCTGGTAAAGCAAGTTTATTGTTTTTGTGCATTTCTTTGAAGGCCTGGTTCAAGTCCTCAGACACTTTGATATCCTGGAACATTCTAGCCAGCTTGTTTACATAGTCTGCTGGCATTCCTACTTCCTGTATAAACAAACAGAACACTAAACCATGACACAGACAACTATCAACAAGAAGCTTTAAAGTACTAAACTAAAGAAAAATAATGACAGAGCATTGAAGTACACAGGTATTATCACTTTACAGCAACAGTCAATCTGCAATGCAATAGAAATGGATTTTGCATGGGTCATAAGCAGTTACCCCTTAAAGGGGAATTCTTTTAAAGAATTCCAAGTGCTGAAGAACATCCACATGCATGAAAGAATCAATAAATTCTGAGATCTGAGGGAGTGTTTAAGGCATGCAAATAAAACTCTATACTGCACAAAATTTTACAGTTAAAGCACATCTCAAATTATTTCCATACCTAAACAAGTACACTGCATTTTGTTCATTCACATATGGAATATATGAAGCCTTCAGATAACCATATGTGAAATATTTTAAAAGCTAGCACTACCACAATTAGGACCAACATTTCTCTTAGAAAAGGGCTAAACTGTTTTACTTGCAAAAAGCACTGAAATAAAAAAGTCTAAGATGCTCTGAGTGGCCTGCAATTTACGACAGAACCCACCTAAGCAAGAGGGGTATCCAAGTTCAAGAGTGGGAATTAATACCACGAGCAAGAGGCACAGCCAAAGAAAGAAAGATGTCAGGCTACTTACTCTGAGCCATTCCACCATATTCTCCTCAATTTCACTATCAGCTGATATATCTAATATCAGGCGTCTTGTTAAGTGAGCTTTGTGATATCGCATGAAAACATCTTTATTCTGTACATATTTAAGTACCAGAAGCTGTCAAAAAAGTAGATTTTGATAAATTTATTTGCATTGTCAATCAGACGAGTCTCTGAATGCTGATCTAATGCCACCACAGACTATGAAGTATGAAAAGGCTACTTGGCATTGCCTTAGGAGCACCTGGTGAATACAGTCACAGGCATCAGCTATGAATCTTCCCTAATACCACACCTCCAATGTCTTCACTTGACAACCAACTGGAACCTTCTCTTAAATCAGAGAAGACATTGGCACTGGTATTTAAGCCTTCTGCATTATTTTCTAGACTCCCATTCGTTACTGTAATATGAGGATACAGCCACTAATTTAGCATACTAATGCTGTCAACTGACCCAGAGACAGGAAACACTCATGGTTTACAAGAATGAAACACACACAGACACACACTTGATGACATCAGACTCTTTTCCCTCTTGTTACACCTTCCATGACTGTTTTTGAAGATCAATGCCTGGACCCACATAAGGAAATAAACCAAACCAATTCATTCTTCAGAATAATCAAGAAGTAGAAAACAAAAACATACCACTTCCTTAAGCTTTGCTTCAATTTCTTCAGAGGTTAACTTTTTGCTTAGTGGCGTTTTTCTTAGCAACATGTCACAGTAATTAGCAAGAAGCTCAGGGCATTTGGATTCAGGCTGTGTTTTCAATCCAACACTAAAAAGAAGAACACCATATCTTCAAATTGTACAGACTAGCCCTATTCTGGAGCAGACACACTGTTTAACACCACAGACCACTCTTTCCTGATCCCCGTGGCGAGGATCCTGGTGGGGAATTCATATCCTTGTTCAACTAATGAAAAAACCGAAAGAATAAATACTACCCTACTTTTTCAGACAGCTTCTACAGCTTGATCATCCCAACTGCTTTTCATTTCAGAGTCTTAGCAACGAAGGATCACACTGAAAGTCCCGTTGGGAACAACTATATTGCAGAGCAATAAATACTGCGGTAAAGAACGAACAACCGCAGCAGCGAAACGTTTCACTTGTCCGTTCGCTGTGGTGTACGTCCCAGAACAGCATCCTGCCCCGCGACTCACAGGCCATTCCACAGTAACGGCATACCACCGTTCCCTCACAGTACCAACAGCAGACCAACAGCCTGGAGGCTGGAACAGATTCAACAAGACTATGGTACAGCAGACAGACTGGTTCCTCAGAAGGCAGGCAAGCACAGGTCGTGTGCTGAACCGGTGTCTAGATGGGTGAATAAAATGGTGTCAAGGACCAACCCTTGTTTCTAGTGTCAGATGGCACCACACTGATCGCTAGTCTCAAGGGCCCAAAACAAAGGCAGTGAGCAAGACAGCAGGTAGGAAGCTCAGGAACCCAGTGTTCTTGCTCATTCTCTCACCCTCTCATCAACTACTGCAGACAGAGCACGAAGCAGCCCGCAGGCTGCTGTCTGGCCCTCCTAAAGACCACTTGGAACAAAAGCAGATCACAAGTCTCTTGGTTATTACGAGACAGAACCCATATTTAATCAATGTGTTCCCATGTATTTCTGAACAGGAGTCTTCAAGGTTCTGAGAGCAATGAAAAATTACCCAATTCCATATTGTTACGCTGAACCTAACAGCACAAATTAAGCAGGATGAAGTTTCATTTTACTTAAACCAGGCTGCATACATAGACAACTTGGAAGAGCTTGAGAAGAAGAATGTTGAACAAAAGACCATTGCTGTCATGGCCATTTCTAAGAAATCCATAAGCAGGTTGAGCTTTTGGAGTGAACCACAGCTTGAATGAGGTATTGATTTGGATGTTCCCAAGGGAAATGAAAACATTAGCAGAGACCTGAACTCCTCTACCTTGCCTGTATCCATACAAAGCAGGCAAAGCCTGGATCCAGTCTTTTGTGAAGGTGTTCCTCCAACAACATCAAACAAACAAGGCTAATCCTCATCCAGGCTCACCATTAGTCCAAAACCAAACAAGAACCAGAATGCTAATCAGATATTTCTACCTATCCACCCCTAACGAGAAGGAAGCTGGCTTTCCAGTGACAGAGGCTTTGTTTCAGACTAAAAACTATGTATAACCAATTCTAACCACCTAATTCTATACAAATTTCTACTTCAGTGACACATCACATGCTAACAATTAACTGACCACCACCTTCTCTTGGCTGAGCTCAGGGAGTGGCTACCGTAAGCATGGGTTTTCTTCTCGAGTCACACAGGTCTGCTTAACCTACTGGCAGTTGGTTAAACTAACCTGGTTAATCCCACACTGAAAGAAGAATGTAACACCCAGAGAGGTCACACTCACAGCTGGCACTACAGGAGGTGGGAAACTGCTTGTGGGTGGTCACACCTTAACCAGTCACAGTTATTCCCAAATCCCAAAAAGGTTATTGCCTTAGTTTCCCCCAGGACCTTAGCAGCAGAGTTATACAGCTCAGGTGTTTGGAATTAATAACTGAGGAAGGTATTATTAAGCTCAGCTAACAAATTGACTCCTTACACTGCTATAAAGAATAGATCCCCAACTACTAGAAATACAGTTGAGTTTAAACTGGCTGCTATTCACTGCCATGTGAAGAGTGTCTGTTACCAGAGGTCGGTAAGCAATCTGAAATTCCATAATACAGAGAATACAAAGCCTTTTTAAACACAATGGTACTTTTTGAAGGGACATTTTAGAAGAGAAACTCAAGCTTCAACACTTTAAAACCCGTGATTCACATACAGTTTATATGGCTTACCCCTTTTGCTTCAATGGCAATTCAAGTTTAAATATTGTAGCATCATTCACAACTGCTTTGTAAGCCTGGAAAATAATTATGGATTATTAGTGCTTCACTCACTTTCTCCCTTTAACATATGAATCACAAAGATTTTCTCTCTTAGATTACTGTAACATTAAATTAATCTCTTTTTTTTTTTTTAATTAGTGCAATGAGTGTGGGTTTCATTTTCAACATGGGAGTTCAAATCTTATGACTCAGTTTCCCACTAACTGACATTTTGCATTTTCCTCTTTTCCATTAATATACTGCTTTTCTTTTAGCAACAACTTAGGAAGGGCTTGTATGGAACAGATAGCCATCTTTTAAGTCATGAGATTACACCCAAATATATAGCAAATTCTAAACCTAACTATGTTGCTGAGTAGGACACAAAGATCATCATCTGATGTGCTCTCCAACCTTACAAAGCTAAACACCAGTGCAACTTTATGCAGGACTACAATACAAATGAAAAGTTAATAAACTGGTAGTAAATTCCATCAATATTTCAGTTTGCACATTTACTAGACTATGAGCAGCAGCTTCTAGATTCAACAGTGAATGGGCATGAGGAGTTCAGAGTTGTTACAATATGGGTTACACCAATCCTTAAGCTGCAAACAGAAATCCATACCTTATCTCTTGCAGTAAGAAATCTTGGATCATCTTGAAAAGCTTCTTTAACCAACTTACTAAATCGATTAAATAGAGTGAGCAATTGTTCTACGTATTTCTCAGAATCCTAAAGTTGGAAGCAAAAATCAAGTAAAAAAAATGAGGCTCCATAGAATTCAGTGTGAGTTTACATGCAATTCCCTAACCATAGAATGGTTAGAGTTGGAAGGGACCTTAAAGATTACCAAGTTCCAACCCCCCTCTAGAGAGTTCCCTTCTTCTAATTTAAAGCCGTTACCCCTTGTCCTGTCACTGCACTTCCTGACAAAGAGTCCCTCTCCAGCTCTCCTGTAGGCTCCCTTCAGGGTGATAATCTGAAATAATATAACATGCTCAAGCCTGCACACTATGAATGAGTGTTTTATCTTTATTCTCTGTGCTAAAGAGCCCGACAGCAGGTAAGCCTCAACACAGGCTTATTCATAGTATTATTCATTCCAATATACACACACACACAGACAAAGAAAGCAACCAAACTTTCAAATATTACATAACAACTTCTAAATAACCCCCCCCAACTTTTCCAAGGACTAATAAAAGGTGCATCCTAATTGCTGCAAATACTTCCTAGACCCAGATGGAAGTTGATAAAAAGCTGAAAAAGAACAGTGGGGAAAAAACCTTTCAACTTCCAGACTGAACAACCATTCTTAGATTGAAAGCATATTTCGAATTTCAAATTTCAACAGGAATTTAGATTCTGGGAAAATTGATTACACCTTTTGAATGAGGACGCTAAGACAATCCTATCACATTCCATGCACTCACTTTATAACCTCTTCTGCAAATGGATTCACATTTTAAAGCCACAACTGAAAACTTGAGGAATGACATCTTATTTAAAAATACATTTATAACTTTCAGCGGATGGAAATGTGATGTTTAAACATAAAACCTTCAAAAGTATTTCCATTCACATGTATGTCCCACAATCAGAGAGGATTCAACTTGTGCAAAGTCGTTTTTTTCATTGTTACTTTATGAAAGAAGAGTACACTTACAGTAGTAATAGTTTCAGCAGCTGCTACCATATCTGCAAGCCCAGCGCTGACGATGTGTTCCTCCAGGTCCTTCAGCATAGGCTCTATGCCATTCGGAACTTTATCCATCAGCGAGAACATTAAATGCAACTCTGAAAGATACAAATACCGATAAAGCCTCCAGTCACAGACCAGTATAAAACCCAAACATACTGCCTTTCTGCTAGGGATGTCTCAAGTGGAACACTGACCATATAAAGAACAGATACTCTAATTCACCCCTTAGAAGAAAAATTGTTTTGAATACTGCTCTAGTTCTGGTCCCACAAGGAGATTCTTCTGAAGGCAAAAAGAAGTATCTATTGCACCTCTAAACTTATGCATGTAACATCACAAGCCTGAATAAAAGCCCTCAAAGTCAATGGCAATTTGGACTAAGTCCAGGTTCTCAGTATACCAGGCTTAAAATCCCTGGCAAAATTGGGTCTCTTTCAGTTGGAAGCCCAGAGGATTTTCTGCAGGAAATTCTATGGATTCAAGATTTATTTTGTTTTAAATTAAAGCCAAAGAGTGGTGTCTTTGTGTATCTTCGAATACTGTCTCCAATGTTTTGTTTTAGTTAAAAGCATGCCAAATTCTGCAGTAACCAGAACTGGGTACTTAGTCTAGTAAACTGGCAAACAGCATTTTTAATTTCCTTTCTGTTTTTCCAAAGACTTTATTTAGTTCTTCTGTAAGTTACCAGTTCAGAAACTATATATGGTTTATTTATCTACTTCTTGAGAAGGTTATTTCAAAAGACAAAAGGTACTGAAACATCAATAACCTTGATGAAGCTGTCCACAAGGGAATACCTGGATTAAGGCCACTAGATTGGTTTGGAGAGACTAAAGAGATTGAACTAAACAGGACTCTGCCTAATGAAGCAGAACAAATGATCATGGTCTCTGGTTCGTTTTTTGATAGAATATTGACAGGTTTGTTTAGCTCCCCAATGCTGTATTTACTGTGAAAAGGGACAAAAGCCAGAAGCCCTGTCTTTGTTTTCTTCTCTGCAACACTCTTGTCAGCAGCATCTGCAAGATCCTGTCACCACTGAGGATGAAATATGTGTTGTCAACTTCTGTATCCCAACAACCATTGCAGAACCAAATAGAAAAGAAATGCAGAGAGGGGGAAAAAAATCATTGTAGAAAGTAACAATGCAAATTAAGGAATGGAAACTACCAACAACCTTTGAAAAGAACTCGGATGCCACTACAGAAAAAAAAAAAAAGGGAATCAAGAGATATTCTCAGTGCAATTTAGATGTACTGCAAGGGATGGCAGCACTGTTTCACACAGGTAACTCCAAGAAGCTCACTCAAAATTTAGTGGATCTTTTAATCTGTACTTTTAAAAAGGATGAGAGAATGAGAGGTGGCAGGGAAAAAAAAGGAAACAAAAAGGGTTTCACACCTGTTTTTCTGTAAGCTAGTGATGACATGAATAATTCAAGAAAAAAAATAATTCAGTGGTTTCTCCTAATAAACAAAGGAAAAGGAAGACTTCAGGTGCATCCCTAAAACCCCCACCCCCTCAGATTCTTCAGACAGATTTCAAAATAACAAAAGCAAAAGGAACATTTCACTGGAATTTCTCTCAGAACACATTAAGACACTGAAAGGTAAAGAGATCCATACTGTAGTTGTTGGGGCTCTTAAGCACGTTCTGTTTCCTTTTTGTGGTCACAGAAGCCAAGTTCACTTTTAACTTGTGTTATGAAACACAGCATAAAATCCA
>VZTM01026695.1:104614-122153 GCA_013400555.1 Jacana jacana
CACTTTGCATCCAAGCAGTATCACGGGGCAGACGTAGCCACGAGGGAAGAGAGGACTGTGTGAATATTTCAGCAAGTTTCTAAAGGGAGATGCTTTGGATGCTGCAGAACCCCTCTGAAGCTCTGCATTGAAATAAGTCTCCTGTATTCTCCCAAAGGCTGTAACATACACTCATAAGAAGTTTGGTGGCTTTCTAGATTTAGCTCTGGACTACTGCCAGAACTCACACTGCTAGAGGAACAGACCAGTGTGACATAGTTTTAAGGTCAAATATTTTCTGAAATGCTAGCTTTAGAAGTGAGTATTTTCTACACTGCTCTAAGTCACAAAACGGTTTTCACATCCGCTTCGAAATGAAACTCTCCCCCAGAGGCTGGTGACTGCTCCCTGGCTGCAGGATAACAAGAGTTCAAAAAAACCCATAATTAACCAGTCATTTCAGCTTTGCTTTTTTCCCCCCACTTTCCCTACTTGAATTGTGGCATTTTAATGACTTACCTAGTTTGGTTTGTCACGGAGGAGCGATACAAGAGTTTTGAGTTAAAAAAAGCTTTTGCAAACTTTACAAAGGCTGGCAGAGCTAAGCCTCAGTATCGGTGACACAGGGGCTGTAACACCAGCTGAAAAATACACAGGGATTTTGCTCATTGAGCTCTTGGTCCTGCATCACGAATCAGATTAAGAAAAATGTCTCCCTGCTTTTCAGGAAAATAGCTTTGTAAAGAGATGCTTCACTTTTTTTCCAGGGGGAAGTGGGTAGTGGGGACAGAATTAATGGGGAGTGTTTGTTCTGAACTATTCAAACAGAAAAGAAGACATATGCAACATTTACCAGAGTTGGTCAACGTGAGGAAAATAAGTTGTATGAAAAACAAAGAAAACAGAGCACAAAATATTCTTTTCTTTCAAGTAAGACGAGAGCTGCCCAGTCACTCAGGTGAGGGTACTGCACATACAGATTTCCAAAGGGATATAAAAAAATACTAACCAATGATGGGGTGTTTGTTTTGGCACAAATTGCCCACACTCAGTAATACTTTATCTGCAGAGCACCGTCACCAGCCAATAAACCCAGTAATTTGATATCTCTACAAACAAATCTATTTTTACACTGTTGATGCTGAGTTCATCCTGCACTGTTCTTGAAGCTTGACTTACTTTCTGTTTCATTTCGTTTGATCATGCCTTGGCATTCAGCTAAAATAGTCTCTTTAAAAGACGTCACCAGGGCATTGACGCAGCACTCCATTAGCTGAAATACATTAAACACAGAATTAGCTCATTTAGCCATCTACACACCGAAGTCTGATCTGTCTCAATTTTGCCATGACAAAATCTAGCCTGTTCTCCACAATTGTGCTCTATAAAATAATTAATTCATTCACTGATTCATAAAAGTAAGTGCAGCTTGAATAAAATCTACACAGGAAACCATATGTCTTAAAACTGCATAGGTTAGTAACGTGGTGACCTCTCTTCCCAGCCAGCAACGAGCTTCATGTTTCTGTCGTCTCTTTTCTCTCAAGGGAGCCATTGCTTTCGGAACACCAACTACCCTACTTAGTTTCCAAGCACACATCCAAGAGCTAAGAATAGTTCTCATTCCAGCATACCCTATTTGGACCAAGCTGGTTGGCTTCAACAAGCCACTATGGCCAGATCTAGAAGAGAAACTGGTTGTACGTGTCAGGACCCCCTCTCTTTTGTCAGCCTCTTCAGACGGGTTACAGTTGATAGCTGTGCAAAATGAATGACTTACAACTTAAAAAAGACATAAGATATGTTTTGGTCCAGTGCAGAAAATTCAGATTTAAGGGGTATTTATTTAAAATAACCTCTTTTCTGAACCGATTTCAACATAGACAATTATGAGCTATTCGTGGCAGTCAAATCTTCCTCCAGAATCTAAACTGTGTAAAATATTCCTCAAGGGGAGAGAAGGGGAAGGAAAAACACAAACCCCATCCTTTCCAATAAATGGCCACATTTCAGCCTAAGAGGAAATCTAGAGTAGTTGTAATTAAATTTCTATCGCTCCTTTTGTTTGTGATGAACCATAACCCTTTCAGGTGCTCAAAATGAGAAGTAAGAAGCTCTTTACCAGGGTTACCAGACTGGCCAGTTTCTTTTCAAACACCATTGTCACCCACTGCTAAAGTGCAGGAAAAAACAAAAAATCGTAACTGACTCAGAAAGAATAAAAATCAACTCGAAAAAGCACCCCCTGCCTTTCACTCTGAACTTTTCATCTACATTTACTACTAAAACAGATATAGAAATTGTAAATTGCCAGATTGGGAAGTAATAAAGATTTCTTGCAAGAAAAAAAGACAACAGATGATTAAAACCATAAAATCAAGGAGTTTCATATCAACCTGCTGCTACCACATAATGCTGTGACACACACACTATACAGCACACCCCTTTCTCTGCTTGTCATACTTACTGCTTCTACAGAGTTACATTCACGCCTTGTTTCTAAATACCGTAGTGCTCTTTTCTCCTCTTCTTTTAGTTTAGCATCTGCCTGTGCAAAAGTAGAAGAGCCATCATTTTAAGTACTAACACTTGCAGAAGAAAGCTACAAGAGAATTTTTACTTACATATTTCATATAATTCTGTACACCATTTTGCTGTAAATAAGAGGGAGCCTGTGTTCTATAAAATCTCTCTGTTGAATCCAAATACGCCTTTTCAAAGTTATCCCGATATATCTGAAGTTTATCTTCAGGATTAGAACAAAGGTTAACTGCAAAGAAAAAGCTCAAACTTACTCTCAAGTCTTGGAAACAAACTTACATGGCTAATAATAACCAATTCTCTCTCATTACCGTGAGTATTGTATTCAAAGGTTGCATCAAACAATGTGAAGTATCCTGTAAATATACCTGGATCCCTAATAACCAAAATTGCCCAGTCTTTGCTCCAAAACCTGGATTAACTAAAGGGAACTTATGACCTACTTATCTCCAGCATTTTAGACATGCAAACATAGTAACCAGAAATACAGGTAGCACTGCAAAACTGGAAAATTAAAAAAGAAGCCTCAGCACAATTCCTTATAAAGTGAAAACTTCTGACTGAGAAAACAGCTGTTCTTAGAATCCCAATTTCTTAGTTTTAGAATTTTTTCTTTTTGCATTGGGTTTTTTTCTGTTTTATAAGAATGGAGCCAGGGAGCTTACTGCAATACTTTGCACTGTTCAGAAAAAAAAAAAGTTTCTTCCTTTCTCTCAACTGTTACAGAGAAATAAAAACATAAATAAGTCCTTAAGTAGAATATGCTTTAAAACAAACAAAAAAAAGAGTTGGGTATCTCTAAGGCCGCCTGAGAGTACAAGGGCCAAGTTTAATTGAACAGGCTGCAGAGTTCTGAAGAGGCAATGATGAAATGTCATAGAAGTTTCAGATACACACATCTGAAAAGAAGACTGGGAGTCTTAGATGCAGCCTGTTCAGAATTTCTTCTTCAAACTGCCTGAAGAATCAAAAACAGTTCAGAAAGGAGCGTAGACAAAGTTGTACCTGCCACCCTAACAAGTGAAAAAGCAGCTTGCTCTTTGAAAACACTGATTTTACAGTAAGTGATACATAGCTAAATCAATTAGAAGATAAAGATTTTCAACAGAATTTAATTGGTATCATGTATCAATAACAAGAAAATCAATACAAAATGCTGAGATAATCATGTGAATCCTACCACAACTGTCAACTTCTTATGATGCAAACCCATTTACAAAAGCGAGGAGGCAACAGCCTGGTGTGTGCGAGACGTACCATAGGATTCTCGAACTCCAATAACGAGCTGAGAGTCGAAAGCCTCTCCTAGCCTTTCAGCGTGAACCAGCTTCATTGCACTGTCCTGAAGTCTATTTTTAATATTTGAGAATATGGATTCGTTCCATGTATCCAGCATGAGCTGTGTAGTGGGAAAAAAAGCCAACAAAACAGAATCAGGAAGGTACACACAGACCTCAGTTTGTGCAAAAGAAACACATGAGAGCAGAAACTGAAACCGAAATCCAGCCATTTACAGTGTGATTTTCAGGTTATCTACAGCAGTTCAGTTACCTCAGAACTTGATCTTGCTCTGGACTTGCTATAGGAGCAATATTCAGCTTACATTCTAAGCGTAAGTTATGTAACAGAGCAGCAAGGAGGGGCAGTATCAGACACAGCTATTAGTTCTGTATTACTGTTCTCAGTAATCAGCCAAGTAACTTTTCCAGCAATGCACCATGTCAGGAGCTGCAATATCAAGGGGGTACTTTCGAGCCAAACATCCAAATATAGTTTACTATTTGGCAGGCTCTGTCTTAAACAAACCCAGAAACTCAATTAACATCACAGTCACACAAAGGAAAAAAAGAAAGAGCTGGTTTTAGCTGACACAAAAGTTCCACGTGCAGGTAATGCATATATTATTTATAAAAAACTCCAAACCTCATCCAAGCACTGCCAAGTTTTAAAATCAGTTAGAGGCTCCTAACAAAATCCTCATCACCCAAAGGGGCCTTCTATAACCCACTGTGTGATTAAGGTTTCTGCTGCGGTTGCTCCCGACACTGCTGCAGTTGTGTTGCACTGCATCTGATCAGCAGGCCCACACAAAGCAGCTCACTGGCAGGCCAGCCCCTGCCTCTGTCTGCCTGAGCTCGAGCAGCTGCTCACTAACAAACACTCAAAGCGTGGTACGTGTTTGTGAAAAAGCTTGATTTGCCTTAGAATTCACCTTACTGTGGCTGGGTTTTTTCCCCTTAGACACTGGATCTGGCTCTTTCTACCTGTCACCAAATTCCTAATGAAATTATGCCAAAGCTTAGCAGAACTTTCATTTTTGCTATCCAATTCATGCCATTTCATTGCTGTAGAAGAAAGCTCAAACTTACAGTATCTTCAAACTTGACAGTGACAGCTATGTATGTAATTTTAGGACGTCAATTGTGAGTCGACACCAACAGTGGAAAGCAGGTTGGAGTCATAAAATTTACCAATTCAAACTTTGCCTCATGATGGTGAATAAGCTTACTGAAAAACAGGCTTAAGACACCCTGACACTTGTCCCATCCCTGCTTTGTAAGTTTTAGATTTCAATATGGCAAGCACCTAACCAAAGTCTGATATCCTTTTGAGAGACCTAAGTTTACCATCCTTTATTCTTATCTTCTCCATAACTCTCTCTCAATTTCAGCTATATTTCCAGTTCTGACACCAAAGTCAGGTGTGCTGGAAGGGAATTACACTTCAAATCTCAGCACTGGAACTTTCCACAAGCAAAGCTTTATTTGATTACTCTTCCTCAACTACTTTTCATAATTTTAGCAGCATTACTGATACACACATTATGGTTGCACTGTACAATTATAGAGTTGGTTTACCAGAGCCAAAAACAGTGAAAAACAAAAGAAAACAGTGAGACAGTGCCAAGCAACCCATCAGGCACATTTATATCTTTGTCATGGACATTACAGACAAGGAAGTTTTATGGAGATATTTGAAGGAAACCACACATATCATTTTGGGCAACTATATGAAGAATTCCTCAAGCATAGGAAAAGTTTTCACAAGTGGCTTCTTAGAAAACTACAGAGAATGAGTCGGAACCAGGAAGCGACCTTCAGCCGTGAATATGAAATAACAGGATAGGTTGGAGACTTCAGTCCCAACTGGACTGCCTATGAGAGGTAAGACATCTCCATCAGCTTCAGTCCTGAAGAAAATCTGACTTGTTATACACCAGTTCTCCTCCCTATTTTCTCATTCCACCTCGGTCTTCCTTTCATTTCTTAGTTCTTCTGCTTCTGCATACAGCAGAGTTAAAAGTTCTAGTTTGCCAGATCGGGAAGAGCCGAATAAGATCGCATGCTTTCTCCAACAAACAATGAAAGCAAAAGGTAACTCGAGGTGGTGGTTCTTTTCTTTGCTGCTGTTCTCTCTTCCTTCTCTTCAAGAGGATCAGACACCAAAATAGGGGGGCAAAGAAAAAAAAAAGAAAACAAAAAGAAAACACCCAAACTTGCCCGAAGTAATTCATTTGAACTATTTTGTTCTTCCCATCCTAGACAAAGGGGACAGTCAAAATTATCTTCAGTACCAAATGAGAGATTGCTAAAGAAATTTCATTTCCCTACAGTTACTTTCTACAATGAAACGGGATAACGACTGACGTTACAATAAGAGACTTAACACTTTCCTACTGATGTGCTCCTCTTTTCTTATAACAGAAGACTACAGCAATTTCAAGACCATTATTGATGGGACTCAGAACACTGAGCACTCCATACTCAAAGCCCTAGATTTTCTTTACGTGTTTGATAAGAAATAGTAAAAAGATCATATTCACAACACTCCACATGTCCCTTCCTTTCATTGGTAAGACTGACAGTTTGGAGGAAAAAGGAGAAATTAAAAGACCAATAGCCTTATTAACTTAAGATGACAGCATTTAATTGGCCATTTATAAAAGGCAGAGATGTGTCCCAGTTAAGATAATGGAATAGGGAAATAAAGGAGTAGAAAAGCCACTCACTCATCTATAAGAGTACACCGGCTACTTAAGTACAAAAACAGCAGGTGAATTTACAACTGCCTCCTGCCCCAGCATTCAAGTCTAATTAAAAACAAACAAAACAAATAAGAAAACCAAAACAAACAAAAAACCCCAACCCAAACAAACCCTAAGCCCAACAAAGTGCTTTAATAACCTGAACAAAACCGTTAATAGCCAAAGCAAAACTATTGTGGTGAGAATAAAATAAAATAGAAATACAAATAAAAATAAAAATAAAATCTTTTTTAAAAGTTGCAGGGTTGTTCTGGCCCTGCCACTGAAGGGACGTGATACATCCTATCATACGATCGGTGCAATTTCAACTTCAGCCGCAGGATCCCTTCTGCACTGTTACTGTAGGCAGAACAGTGTGGAACAAAACTCTTAATACCTATTACCTACCTTTCGAACAATACTGTCTTCTACATTAGACTTCTTGTTGCTGCCCTGCTTGCCCATTAAAGTAATCTCTAATTGACAAAATGGCTTGGGCAAAATATCACACTGCGTGAAGAACTTGCGCCACTCCACTATATATGCTTTCAGTAAAGCTGTATCGTCTTGGTGGCTCAGCACTCTCTGGAGGAGGGGAGAAGAAGAGGTAATTTCTAAACAGATTTCTGCACAAAATATACTTATGCTTATCAGTATGCTTATACTGAAAATAATCCTCCATATAAAATTGGAATATACAGATATGCAGACTTTCTTATGGAGTTCAGAGAAAGCGTTATCAACCCATGGCATTCGCACCATTCCTAAAGGGTGAAAAAAGGTAACAGAAAACAAGTAAAAAGTAGGTCTAAATTTTCCAAGTGAACCATTTCTTTTTTCTTTTAAGCCATCTGCAAGTCAAAAAAGATTAAAACCTTTGGTCTAAAGGAACACTGTTAAACCCATAGCTAAAAAACCCCCAAACCCAAGAAACCGTAAGGACTATGATATAATCTCTACAGTGAAAAGCTTAATTCAGTGGCACTTACTTAGCTTCCATTAGACCCAAACAGCTAGTTACCACCTACATTTTATTAAAGCCTGGAAACGATAGCTACATTGCACAGTGGCTACCATACTGCCTACAAAGCTGCTCCTCAAACAACAGCCAAGGCAGACCATACCAAAGGCCTCAGTGCAGAATAGCATTCATGCACGTAAGCAACCAACCTGATGGAACCTAACCACTGACATGTATTTGTCTGGTCATACAGTGGCCTCTTAGAAGAAACTATTTTCCTTTAAGCAAAGCCTTAGTGGTGGGAATCTTTTCACTAAAGAAAGATTTTATAGATTTTAATTTTCTCCTTTCCAAACCTTTGTCATGGGATTTTGTTTTTTTGGGGTTGTTTTTGTAATTTCACAACAATCCCCACTTTTAAATCCCTTATTGCATAAAATATCTTTTGTTTCACATTTTACAAACACAAAACCTTCCTTTGAATCTACTGATGACTTCAACCCATTTGAGAGGGGCCCATAAAACTGGACAGCTAAGCTTGCTGGGTCGATAACATGGATATTTCTGGCTTGCCACACGTATAGCTTATTTTAAAGCCATCCATGAACATGTCAGTGTGGGGCTGAAGCTTGACAAACAGCATTTTTAGTCAGAGAGTAATTTCTTATAGAAAATTTTGCCCGAAGAAGTTTTAAAGTGGAAGACTATTCCATAAGTACCACTGGATAAACAAAAATACTGCTAGGGACTTTTTTTAAAGTATAACATAAAAATCATCGCCCACCCCAGCTTCAAGGACTGGGAGACAACAATGAGCCAAGGCAAATGCCTAAGGCCAAGTCTTCTTTTTTGTCAACACAACAGAAGTTCTCAGGGTAATTACGATCTCCAGAACGTCACAGAATTTCAAACAACAAAAAAAAGGCATTTAGATGCAATGCAAGTCAGAACTACTTGGTTATTTTTCTAACAATATAAATAGAAGTTATGAAACATTAAGGACTTACTGCTTGTGCCTGTTTAATAAAATCCAGGATGTCTTCCTTCAGAGCCTGATGGATTTTTGCTGGACCTTTATCATCCCACAAGCAAACTGCATGTACATCTCTACAAAACAATTTATCCATCTTTTAGTAACAGCTACTCAAAGGTTAATGCCGTGATATACGAGGCTTTAAGAGTAATAACTTAAGTATATCTAAGAAGTTACTACACTTTTCATCTACCATTGTCAAACAACACACGCTTAGATCCCAGCGACTTACACAAGAAAACATGTTTGGAACAGAGACTGAAGCTGTAAGAAAGCCTTGGATGCAAGCCATCTAGGAAAAGGTTACAGTCAGGAAGAAGACAGAGAAGCCAATTCTGCTTTCAGTGAGTATTCAATAATCCCTATTGCATTAAGGCCACTTTTTAAAGCTTTTCTTTGACCAAGACAGAAATGGCTTGCCAGTACAAGCATTACTACTCAGCTGGTACTGCTCTGAAATACTCTCATTAACATGCAGCCTTCACTCACAGTCTCACAATCCCAGCACTACAACATCCGTGAGCCATAAAGGGAACAGACCCTTCCTCGTGAGAAATTTGAGCTCAGGGGCATCAGGTAATTTAAAGATGTTTTAGTTTAATAAAATCACCTAAACTTTTTGTGACAGTGGTAGCTGTACTGCAGAAAAGCTGCCAAACAGCATCACAAAGCAAAAGTCTATTAGTGACTTTTAATCAACACTGAAATACATTCATGTTTTTCCTAGCTGACAGCCCAGCAAGTGTAACCTAATTCTACTTTCTTTCCATATTTTCCATACATCATCTATAATGTGGCCTAGCAAGACGTTTTTTGATTCATTACCTTTCTCTTGTGGTTCTTCCTCCTTTCTATAACAAGGCCTCATCTTTGCAGGAAATTAACTACATAATCTGAAGGTATGAGTTTGCTTCTATTAAAACGATACTGTTATTTCAATACTAAAGCAGCTGAGGGGTGACCTTATTAACGCTTATAAATACGTTAAGGGTGAGTGTCAGGAGGACGGAGCCAGGCTCTTCTCAGTAACATCCAATGATAGGACAAGGGGTAATGGATGCAAGCTGGAACATAGGAGATTCCAGTTAAATATAAGGAAGAATTTCTTCACAGTGAGAGTGACTGAACACTGGAAGGGGCTGCCCAGGGAGGTTGTGGAGTCTCCTTCTCTGGAGACATTCAAAACTCGCCTGGACGTGTTCCTGTGTGACCTGATCTAGGTGTTCCTGCTCCGGCAGGGGGGTTGGACTAGATGAGCTTTCAAGGTCCCTTCCAATCCTGATATTCTGTGATTTACTGTTTAACTGGAAATATAAAAACTTACAAGGTAAAAAGTTCCTTTGACACAGGTCAAACATGCTGGCCCAGGATTTACAGGACTACCTAACCTGTGAGATTTATAAAGCTTCCACATGCAGAAAAGGTGTTACTGTATTTAGTATGCCACTGCTTCCTGACAGCACTGAAAAACTGGATAATTATACTCAAAGGGCAGGTAGAAGACACCTACAGATTTTGAATTTTTAGTAAAAAGCGTTAACAAAGAGCACTGTCTAAAAATAGGAACCTAGGAGAGCGGAATCCTTTCCCTCAATATCCTGAATTTAACCATGAAATTACTTAAGTTCCATTCAATAATTCAGCTACAAGAAAAATAATAAATTGAAAGTTTAAATACCAATGCAGAATTATTGAACTAGTCATTAAAAATGAAAGCAATGACTCAGAACTGTATTTGTACCTTAACTATACCATGGTTCTGGCAACTGCTACAGCTGAGACATCATAAGATATTAAAACTCATTCCATGATAAATTACCTTCCCTTTCCCTTGGCAGAGAAGTGGGACAGGTGCAGTAAGATGGGTGTAAAAAGAATCACTGCACCATCCTCGTGAAAAAGAGCAATAAAGACACAGGCTGCAACAAGACTGCATTTAAACAAAAAGCACTTTTGTGACAGGTACTAAACAGTGATCTGAAGTAACTGTGTTGAGATAAAGATTATTTGAGAGATCCATGTTGTAACTCACTTCCATATGCTGTTGGCAAAGGTCACACGATGCATTTTAAGAAAAAAACCACCTAAGAAGAAGCAACTTCTGGCTTTTTGGAAGAAGGGAAATGGAAGGGTTTTTAGAAAGTACCATAATGCAAACACTAGCTGAAAAATATTGTATGTGTTCTTCTTAGGATACAAAACTATTCAAATGATACCAGTTAAACTGGCATTACCCTGTTACTTCAGTAGCATTCTTAAGTTATTTTAGAAGAAAGCCATTCAAATGAGAATAATGTAACATTCAGCAAACTGCCTTTGAAAGAACTTACTAGCAGAGCAGTAAACGTTTTCTCTCAAATTCTAATGACAGGTTTGTGGGCAGGTAGAAAGCTTGTTTACTACGATCAGCTGAAGTCAAAAAGCTCGGCTCTTCTTTCTCTGTCCTATATGAAAAGACCTGAATCTCAGCAAAGCTCTGTTGCACAATTACAGCGATGCAGGCACACTTACCATTTAATACAACTCAAGCTAGTGCTTTTGTTCTGTTTGCCTGCACAGAGCCCGTGTCACACGTGATTTCTGTAGCGCCGTAACCGCATTGCCGTTACGCAGGGGATACACATTCCTAAGAAAGTACTTACGAAAACAGATCGAACCATTGCTGCTTTGTGACAGACTCCTGACGAAGAAGTTTCAGAACAATAGGGCGCATGAAGTCCCATTTGTCTTCAAACTGAAGCGAACCTTTATTCTAAAAGGGAAGTAAAAAAAGTATTGTTAATAAAACAGTTTCTTATTTAAAGCTGTCTTTAAGGCCTGCACTATGGTCAATATACAAAGATCTTCCTCACAGAGGTGTCCCTCATAAGCCAGCACTTGAGTTACAACACCATAGCTCAACAACACTTTTCAGAGTAAGTATTAGTTTTAAAAGTCACAGAGCTATTACTTGTTTCTTAGAGAAGCAGATTGCCAACTTCTTCCCTTACTTGCTGCATTAATGAGTTCTAGCAAGTGTTCTTCACCTGTGAATGGAGTTACACACAGATGACATGAATGACACAGTCAGCTTCACCGCCCCAGACAAGATAAACGCAAGTAAAGTCATGAGACAGAGTTGCAAACTCATCTTGAATAAAGTACCACAACCAAAACAGCAGCCAGGAATCAGGAACAGTACCTGTGGATGCTGCCATGTACCTTTTCTTTCTCCACTGTGTATTTGGCACCAGCAGTGAAGGAGGAAGGAAGCCGAGTAACCTAAGAGCTGCTGTATCACAGACTCCCTTCCCGTGGGTTCACTGGGCGTAGGCAGTTTGATGGACAAGAAAGAAATCATTTACACCCTGCTGAAAAACCTCATCCAATGCAAGTTTTTTTAACCTTATGATGCAAATCAAGAGGAAAGCTAAAGAGCTGAAGCACTCCCATATCAATCTGATTGTGCTGAAGAATCTCACTGTATTATATGGACTAGCTTCCATTATTTAACAAAAAAGCCAAAACAATCCAAAACCCAAACCCACAAACAGACCCAAATAATTTTAAGGGAAAACCAACATAAACATACGCTGTGCTCCTATCTGCTTACGGCTCCACAGTTTAAAAAGGAAAAGCTGCAATTAAAAAAAATTGATTGAGAGTTCTGTGGCAGAAAGACTAGTAGTTGGGTTATCTGCAGTGTTATTATGTCCCAGTGCACTGCTTGCTTTCCAACGAATCACTGTCTTGGCCAGTAATGCTGCATTTGACACAATTCACCTCACATACAGTAAATAATCCAGTCTAACTACTTGAAACTCTGACAAGTGCCTTGTTCTGCCACTAACACCTCTTCAGGCAAACAGGCACATGCAGCACGCTACCTCCTCTCAGCCATCTCCTGATTAATTTCTACATGGAAATTTACAATGGTACCTGTTATTTAATATTCAGGGTAATAAGCAGGGTTTGGAAACTGTATCCCCTGCTGCTCTTAAGTGCAAAGATGTCTCATCTTCAAGTTACAAAGATGCAACAGGCACCAGAGTAACTATTTTTACAGCAACAGCACCTGGAGGCCTCCCAGCGTTATCAAACCCTTGCGGTAGGTCCGGGACATTGGTTTTACAGAAGCAGCCTCTGTTTGATGAAGCTCATTATTCTTTCAACATTAAGAAAAAGACAAAGAAATTCTTTTCCCATTCAGGGAGACAGTTTTGCATATTCTCTTCCACTGTAATAAAAAAAAGAAAAATAATTTGAATGCATCATCTTTGAAAATTATCAACTACATCCTTCCCCTACATAGAGCTACCTTTACAACTATTCCCTGAGCTTTGATGGGTTGCTCTAATCTGTCCCAGTCCTGTGGCAATTATTAGTTTCTACTTGCATATATTCCTGTTCCCTGTCCCTCTTTGCAGGATAATGAACTTAAAAGACCAGCTACTGAACAGTTAGAAGTTCCAGAAAAGGCGTTATAAAATAAATAAAACCATCTTCCTCAAAAGCTTTCCTTCCCAGTGAAGCATCAGGGCAGATCCCATAACTTTTCTAGAAGAGGTAAAAAAGTCTGGTTTGAAATTTTTGAGAAGTGGTGTTCATTGAAAACAGCCAAAGATAAAAACCAAATGCTTTATCTCTGTGAGTAAGACTAGTTTTGCTGTAAACCGTGGGACACACACACAACTGCAAACACTAGTGCTTATGCTGTTTAGATTCTGATTACCTAGTTCATGTTGAGAAGCACACATAAAACTCCATTTCAGTTGTCAAAAACGCATGCCCACTTGTAACGAACACGGACCTACTGAAAAAGAAGTGCCCTTGGCAGAAAATGCCATTAGAGAAGTTTACAGCTTTGTTTTCTATGTGCAGGAGTAAAACTTCACATTTCCTCCTCTATTTAAGCAGCAGCAGAAATAAAATTAATGGATTAAAAATCCCACTCAACTAAACGATTCGTTAAGCTCAATAAACAATCAATCTAGGTAGGTTCAGGCTTCTGTGACCTTATGCTTTTGTACTGAAATGACAGGAAGAAGGGGTGTATAATAGCACCTACTCTGTGTCATTCGCATTCATTAATTCTCCCCCTATCAGTGCACTAGAAAACCCGGTTTTATAGTAGAAGAGGTCAAACAATGGTAATTGTTACCAAAGTCACACAAACACCAGTGCCCCAGACACCACAAGGAACCCATTTCCCTCTTTGTTGAGCCACCCACAAACCTGTGCAATTTCTGAGAAGTATTTCCTGGGTAACTTTCTCTCTCAGCTTGTTGCCTCAAACCACAATTCCCAAGGGAGGGTAAGTAAGAAGGTAAGTCACACTTTTGACGAAATAAAATGACTCCACTTAGTAAATCTTCTCTGAAAACATGGATCATAACTGATAGCCATGCCCTGGCTAAGCAACCATTCTAGGAGTTTAAAATTTAATGCTTTCAAAAATAACTCCACTTACGCTATAGTTTATGTTTCAAAAGTCACTTCACTAAATTTGTTCCAGAGATTTAAAGCTCCATTTTAACACTAAATTTTAGTTGAAATACATACCACTTCACATGCCCTATTAAAATACCCACTACAAATTTACTCATCAAACTTACTGTTTCCCATTCTTCACTTGTATGCCTAAGCACCTAACCACAGTATTCTAGAAGAGCAGGTAAAAAAACCCAACAACTGTTGGTGGATATTATGTAGAATTAGTGCAATGATGCAACTGGAATTGTTCCACTAACCAGTCTTCCTGATTTGGGTATTATCACACCACACAAAATTCCTCTCCTTAACTGTAAGCAAGTTTAAGAGAAGTAAAGCAGAAGCAGGCACAGAATATGGTATAAGAGCCCAATTGACTGTGGAATATAACAAGGCAAGGCAATGTAAGAAGACCTCCACAGTACTGTGCCTCTGAACTTTGATATGCCTGTCTGGACATTGAGCTCTCTTTATTATGTACTCTATATAATTTCAGGCCACATACAAATACAGCCCTGATGCTCTAAACAGCGCTGTAAAAACGCAACGTCCTCTACATCTTACTGTACATCTTATCTAAATATGAGTAACACCTTCACCTTTTTACTACTTCCCCATTTTCAGACACTGTCTATATTAAGCTAGCTCACAGGGGGGTGAAGTATGAAATAAGAGGTCCTAGGCTGAAATAAGCACGAAAATTCACCATCTGATGAATCTCTGCTACCAGCAGCTCCAGAAATCGGTGAAATGGTTGTAGTGAAGTTACTACACACAGAAGAACAGTAACCACAGGAGAAACTTCGCTAACTAAACAATGAGTGAGCAACGTTCCCTAGCTTCTTAAGGCTGTTGTCATTGGAAATAGCCAGGAAGAAACAGAGAAACTTAAAATACAGATAAGGAAACACGCACTTGAAGTTAAAGAATTAAGGAACTTCAGAAATGATTCCAGTTGTCAGTGATGGAGGCGTGAAATAAAAAAAAAATAGTCGAAACCAACGCAAAGGCAAATAACGGTTCTCACGTCACTCGAGGGAACTGGTTCAGACTATGTTGTCACTGCAAAGAGGAGCGGTTACAAGCCCCACACAGCCCCTGAAATGAAGCAGCCCACTTTATCAGTGCCAGAGTAGGTTGAGAGAAAAGGCTCTAGGGGACTCATCTCGCACGGCTGCGTCACCTGCAGGAAAGGCACCCGGGCTCAGCACAGGAGACACAGGAGAGCAGTTCGAGCTCACCAGCTAATGCATAGACCTGCTAAGTACCTCAATATTTTCATCACATCACTACTTGTATCTCACCAGGATTCAACATACAACGGGTCTCACCAGCGTTCCATTAAAGAAGGCTCCCTGAGAATATGGCTCTCACTAGAAAAATTATTTACAACCGGGAAAATTATGCACTATGTGGAGTTTAAATGATGCCCTTTAAAAAGAAGACAGCCAGTCAGAGTTTGATTCAGCCATCATGGGCTACTAGAGTAAGAAAAGAATATTTCACTTCATTTTCTCAGCTATGTAGAAAACTGAACAAGGATGTGGGGAAAACGGAGAAAACTCTTAGTTCCTCCCCGTTCTAGCAAACCCAAGACCTATCTAAACCCAACTTAGATTTGATTATGCAGGCTTGTTTGGAAAAGATATGCAGGAACCTTACAGATTTTAATACCTCTCCTTTCTTACACGGGGTTTTTACTGTGCTGAGACGTAGCCTTTTTCCTCCCTAAATGGTGAAGCAGAAGCAGAAATGGCACGAGCCACTGACAATCAACACTAACCTGGAATCAACAGTTCGTTTCTCTGAGAGCACTCTGAAGAGCAGAACTGGGGAGCAAAAGACCTTATCTAGTTCCAATTCTTGCATTGGTTTATTGTGTCATTATAAACAAAGTTAAATCACTGTATAATCTTTCCTTCTGTAATGCAGAACTCATACTTTGTTGCCTTTAGAAAACTCACTAATTCATAAGTTATAGCTCTTAAAATCACTCCAAGCCATCAGAAAGGCCCTTTTTTTTTCAGTAGGTATCTCTGTAGTATTTTCCTTAAAACACATTGTGCATGTGTATCTTCCTGTCAATATGAAATATTAAACATTCAAAGGCCAGTTGCAAAAACATGACTAGCCAACGCGAAGGCTTCAGTTCAGCAAGAGTCACCTTGTGGTATCAAGGCCTTTGACTCTATTTTCGCCTACTGTACACCTATGATTCTTTCCAAACAGCTGAAGCAGAATGCTGACAAATCTCACAGGCCTACATTTCTTCTGTCAGGCTATACACCCATGTCTCATCAAAGCACACATCAGCCTTTCCAGAGATCCTTAAACATACAGTACAGAGCTGGACTAAAACATTAACAAGTAGTTAAACTGTCTGAGCCCTGCCCTAACCCCAGGTTTCTCCACAGAAAGCACATTTCTTCTTAGGGAACTTTTTTTTTTTTCACCAGCGTTCTTGGATTCTTCAATTTTAAATTTTTATTTACTTCTTATCTGCTCAAAACTCTAACTACCCACCTTAAGCACAAAAGATACAGGGAAATTAATTAAAATTAATTTCACTTGTATGTCATTTGCAAGAAATTTCAAATTAACTTTTTAATACGAAAGCCCTTTTTTTGGATACCAGGAAGAAACAAGGCTATCTATTACTTCTCATTTCTTCCCACCAAGTGCCTCAGAATAACACAACCAGCAGTTTCAGGCCGAATCCATACATCCAAAATAGGTCAGATGGCTAAAACGTAAGCGGCGCTTCTTCAGAACCACGTTTAAGTGTAATACATAGTGCTGGACACAGGTAAACTTCTGCATTTGCCTGGTTTTTTAAACCGCTAACTGCTGAAGTCAAGCAGCCAGCCCTCCCAAGGCCTTTCACCCCAACTACGCTGATGTTCTAGAAACACTTACTGGAGGCATTAGTAGCAGTTGTTTAAAGCAGGCCTGTGCTCCATGTGCTGGCACGGCCTCAAAGGCCACATCCAGCCTTCACACACACACTCGCTGCAAATATCCGGACGGGCCGCCCCGAGCTCAGACACCGGGCTGTCACACGCAGAACTTCTGTTCAAACCTGCAGCGGCGTGGGGTGACTGACATCTGTCACCGAGCACCGGGAAAGTGCCTGAAAACATCTGACTGTTAAAGCAAAGCTGCTTAACCTCAGCGAAAGGCCTCCAGTATTTTCTTTGCAGAAAAACCCCGTAGTTAACGAAAGAGCCAGAATCCGGCTGCCACCCCAGTAACGACACCTGTCCACCGGGAAGGCATTTTTCAACTCTTTGTTCAACTTCTAACTCATTTTCCGCACACCTAGGTTTTCTTAAATAAACAAAGGGACGCCCCGGTGCCCAGGCTCACAGCACGGCGTAGAGCTCTTTCCCAACGCGGCGTGCTCGGGACGGGAGAGCCGATGGGGGGGGTAAGCGGGGGGTGCTGGCAGCCCAGAGGCCACCGGCCGGGCCGGGCCGAGGCCGCAGGTCCCGCACCGGCCGTTCACCTGAGGGAGGGCCGCCGGGCACCCCCC
>VZTM01026695.1:122382-143114 GCA_013400555.1 Jacana jacana
CACGGCCCGCTCTCGCTCTCCGCCGAGCTCGCCCCCGCCGCCGGCCTGTCGCCATGGCCCTCACGGCTCCGCGGGAGCGAGAAACCTCTTCGGCAGGGGGCGGCCGCCGGGCAGGTCCCGGGAAGGCATCGGGCGGAGTGGCTGTGCACCCCCGTGAAGGTGAGCCGCCTAAACACGGGACCGAACTCAGCGTGGCCCAATAACGTGGCTTTCCAGCAGGGAAATAATTCCATTTCTCCAGCCTGGAGAAGGTTCCAAGGAGACCTTACACCCCTTTCAGTGCCTAAGGGGAGCCTACGGGAGAGACGGGGAGGGACGCTTGGTCAGGGAGTGCAGCTATGGGATGAGGGGTGATAGTTTTACACTGAAAGAGAGGAGATTTAGATTAGACATTAGGCAGAAATTCTTTCCTGTGAGGGTGCTGAGGCACTGGGACAGGTTGCCCAGAGAGGTTGTGGATGCCCCATCCCTGGGAGTGTTCAAGGCCAGGCTGGATGGGGCTTTGAGCAACCTGCTCTAGTGGGAGGTGTCCCTGCCCATGGCAGGGGGGTTGGAACTCAGTGATATTTAAGGTCCCCTCCAACTCTAACCATTCTCTGCTGTTCGTACTTGAGGGAGGTTGGTGAGTGTGGGCCTCTGCCCCGGGTCACTGTCCCTGTGAGGCTATGGGTGAGGCCATGCTTATGGCTGGCACCACCCCATGACTACTAGCACAGACCGGTACTTTGGGAAGCCAGGTCACTTCCCTGCACCCAGATCCCCAGCCAAGCCACCGCTCTTCCTGCCAGTTTTCACAAGTTCTCCATTTATAAGAAATGTTTGGGTTTAAGTACCTTTCAGGAGGGACTGGGAAGGTTGTGGCTTTATTTATAGAAACTAGAATTTCACTTTTCTATTAAAACGTTTAGCTTTCATCTAAAATGTGTCATGGAAAAAATGTCACTGAGCTTTTCCCACAGGTTCAAAAACACGAGCGTTGATGGCACCAGTTCAGGCCGGCAGGGTGGAGGGCAGCACCCCCTGCCTCTGGGGACGGCTGGGCTCCCCTCCTCCTTCCTGGGCTGCGGGGTGAGTGACCTGGTTTGAAGATAAACTCATCTTCTAAAGCATTGGGACCCTGAAGTGTTAGAAAAGCTAGAATAAAATGAATCTGTACACTGTGGAAGTTTTGATAATGCTGATTAAATATGGCCTTCAGCCTTAGTAACTTAATAAATTAAGACTGCCATATTAAGCTCTTCTCTTAATTGAGAAGTGAAGAAGAGGTACTGAATAAAAAAAATGCTTCACAGAAAGAGTGGTCAGGCACTGGAATCGGCTGCCCAGGGAGGTGGTGGAGTCCCTGAATGTGTTTAAGAGTAGATTAGATGTGGTGTTGAGGGATCTGGTGTAGGGGAGAACTTTGTAGAGTGGGGCTGATGGTTGGACTCGATGATCCCAAGAGTCTCTTCCAACCTGAATGATTCCATGATTCTATGATTCTATGAATAATTTCCTATTTTAACAAAGTTTTCAGTTTCTGAATGCTTCAATTAGTCTTTAATTTTTTTCTTTGCTGTTATTATATATTGTGTATTCTATACTATAAATATTTAAGTGTACAGTATTCATTGCACATACAGTTATATGTATAGTATATAATTATGCAGTGTACACTGAGTTGTATCACACGCTGTCCAATGCATATATATTCTACAGCAGTGCTGAGGATACGAGGCCTCCAGCAGGGTTAGTAAAATGTGTGCATTGTGTATTGATGCCTCAGCCACTCTGCTTTACACTTGTATTACATCGCAGGTGTGTCAGTACCAGAGAAGCTGAGATATAGACAAATATTCTATAGGCTGTGATATGGAGGCAGTCATTTACGAGAGCCGCTGTTCTGTGAACTGATCTATCCTCTTTCCCCTTTAAAAATGTGCTTATTTCCAATCATTTGAGATTTTTTGTTATTTTCCATTTCTATTGCATCTATTTGGTTTTAGTATATGCTTGCTATTAAGGTGACAATTCCGTGATGTTTTTGAGAAATACTTTGAGAAACTGCTTTTGAGAAATAAAGTAGACATTTTTCAGGCAGAGCATAAGGTAACTATAGAGAACTTCATCTCAGTTCCCTTTGATGCAGAGCCTAGAGTACAAAACCACAACGCCCATCACTGGAATGTTACAGTTGCACGTGTTGCTTATCCGGCGTTTAAGCTAAATGGAGTTGGGACGTGTTTTAAAATTCTGTATTTTGGAATGATGGATCGAACTCTCTGTATTTGCGCTTCTCATGCAAACCTACCAAAAACCATGTGTGCAGGACACAGGGGTGCCTTCCATGGTCGTGTCCGTCCCGGGTGCCGGTAGGTCCTCGGCAGCCGTTGCTGTGGCAGCTGTGGGGTTGGCCTGGAAGGGTCAGCAGTGCAGGCACTGCCCGTGGGAGTTCCCGCGTCCCGCCCGCTTCGGCTCTTGTGCAGTAGCTGGGAGTAGCGCTAGCCAAGGAATAAAGAGAACTTGAACAACTGGGAAGCAGGGAGATGAGGGAACAGTGGTAACTCTTACTGATGTTTAAAATAAGGTGCATCTCGTTTTGCATGGCTTACAGAAGGAGTGTAGCTTTTTTTCTGGAAATCTGCGCGTTTGTTTTCCGGGAAGTAAAGACATCCACGAGTCTCAAGGTTTTGCGGTATCTTAGTACCACTTCGGGGTGCTTTGAAAGTACACAGGGCTACATAATCTTGTTTTATTTGCTTTAATTCTACTGCAAATGGATTCTTATTAAATACTGATGGTAATGAAGTTATTAATTATTGATTAGCATATGCTACTACATTGGCCTACAGTTTTATATCCGTTGCATGGATTGTAAAAGACAAGAGTGAGTCACACTTAAACCCAGAGCTGCCCACGGGTTCAAAGTGATTTGCAAGCAACAGCTCATTAAGAGTTGGATGATCGGTGAAATTAATACCGTGCATAATATCCTAGATGTCTCAGGGTGAATTGATTCCAGGCACAAACCAGGCTTTGCAGGAGTTGCATCAGAGAGAAATGCGCGCTGCTGTGTTCTCTTCTAATGCCCTCAAGCACATGGCACCAATAAGACATACATAGCTGCTTCTCATTTTTGCTTAGTCCCTGATGGAAAAAAGCATTTGATGGCTGGTTTGTCAGTTTTAGATTCCCCTCCAATCAAAGTAGACAGACCCAGCTGGGATATATAAACTCTGGAGTTGAGTGTGGATGGAAAAAGCCTCACCCATCACTGCCGTGGATGGTCACAATGACCCCATGCACAAACCGTGCTGCGAGAGCCTCTGAAGACAAATCCTTTTAAAAGGGCATGGACACGCAGACACCTGTCTGTAACTCAAGAAAGAGGCACTGGCAGTGACCAAACTTTTCATACGAAACAGCTTCCTCTGTGGTTGTTTCTATTTCAACAAGAAAGCAAACGCTTTTATGTCTGGTGTTTACTATCTGGACTTCACATCACCCTTTTAGTTCATAACAATAGATTTCTGGAGAAAATACCCGTGTGGGGGAGTAAAGATTGCTGTTGCCTTCACTTAAAAATTCCCTGAGATTTTGGTATCATAGCATCACCTCATCACCAGGACTGCCAATCCTACGCATCTTGGGATGACATGTTTGTTCTTATGCCAGCATTGTCCTTTAGCTTAAATAACTTCTCTCTCCCTGATGTTTATTCTTTTCTGATGTATTTTTAGACAACAGTGCTATTCCCTCGCAGTTTCCATGCCTGAAAGCTTTCACGTTTGCAGTGAGGATGACGTGGGGTGGTGCAGAGCGACTGTTGGCAGGCAGACCTTGCAGGAGAGTTTTTGCTGAGGCCGAATTCCTCCCGGGACGTAGAGAAGCACGTGGCGTGTGCTGGGCAAAATGTGGCCATTGTTCCATGGCCAGGCACAAAGCTGCAGAGCACCACTGTGGGGAATTACATCTGATGTCATTTTTCCTCTCCTAGCCTTTTTTGGACAGCTCGACAGTTACTGTTCCATTCCCTCTGTGCACTTGGGGAGTCCTAGCTGGTCTGCAAGGCGTGGTAGAGTGAAAGAGGATCCGACACCAAAATGTATCATTTCAGGTACTGCTTTTCTGACACTTGTTCACATGTGCAGCAACTTTTCAGTCAGCTCTGTCTCGCTTCTGTTTTAAAAGTTTCTCTGAGAATCAAACTGTTTTCCGAGCGGAGAAAACCCCCAGTAAAATGAACAGCGTTACTGGGAATTTCAGTAGTCTGCCTGACCGGAACTGCGGCTTACATCCTCTGAGCTTGAGTCCTGGCATAGACTGCTCTTTTAACGCACGTATCACCAGCTCTATGTCAGGGAAGTGAGAAAAATTATCTGAATTATCTGCACAGAGCAGGCTTTTTGCCCTGAATAATAAGCAGTAATTATTTTAAAATAACAAGTTAATATAAATTATGACAGAATAGCTGAGCTATTTGCTTGGCATTGAAAACCTAAATGGACGATTCTCAAAAGCGCTGCAGAGCGGTGCCAGCCCTGCAAAGTTTTTATTACTAAGATTATGACTGAAATATTTTCCATAATTCCTGCCCTCAGTGTTAGTACCCTAATACTTAGCAACTACCACTAACATTTTAGACTATCTCCCTGCTCACTGTCAGACCTTAGTGCCAAATGCGGCTTCTGGCAGTCCCGTTCTGCATAGAAACCCCGCAGGCGAGAAGGTGACGGGAAGAAGCCTTAAATGTAGCTGTAGCACTGACATAGTGTTATGCCCAACCTCTGCCCCCGCTGTCCCACAGAATTAACCCATCCTCAGGGAGCTGCTGGAGTTGAAGAGTCAATAGCCCACACCTCTGTGCCAACTCTGGGTCCTTGGCACTTTCCTTCATGCCACAAGTCCCATAAACCCATCAGAAGTAGGGAGGTGATTGTCCCCCTGTACTCAGCACTGGTGAGGCCACACCTTGAGTATTGTGTCCAGTTCTGGGCACCTCAGCACAAGAGAGATATTGAGGTGCTGGAGCGAGTACAGAGGAGGGCATTTTCAGGCAGTGGGAAAATCAGTTTGCACCCAAGCAGAATTGAAGCCCCAGCAATGAGGAGTCAGAGGAATTAAACTAGAGCTGGAACTTCAGCATATTTTCCTAAGCACCAATTTTATTTTTACAAAGTAGAGAATTTCTTCTTACTACTTCTACTCTTAGTTTTTTGTAGAAGCTTTTTATATGCAAGGTGGGCCTTTTGCAGCCAGTGAAGGTAATCAGGGTTATTATTAGTCTGAGCTGCCCTTGCAGCCTGTGAGGTTGCTAAGGTTGGTGCCAGCTGGTTTACGGCACCGCTCCCATGGAGGAGTCGTCTCGCAGCAGCTTATGTGCTGGGTGTGTGTCCCCAGGCAGCCCAGGCCCAGCATAAAATGTGACTTTAGCTGAGAAATGAGTGAATGAAATACTTTCAGAGAGGGTGATCCATTCTGGCAGCTTAGGGTTGGGATTTTGGATTCCTCAGTTTGAGTTTAAATGAAGATTTACCTACCCCTGCATGAAGAGCCAGCTGCTGCCTGCTCCTCTCTGGCCTCTCTGGGCAATGGGCAGTGGCAGGAGGAGACGCCATGCAAGGGCTGTGGTGGTGGTTGCTCCCAAACAACTGTTCCATCTCTCCCCAGGGGTAAAAAGCCCACAGTGTTCATATTCAGCTTCGGGGAGATTTGTGCTATCAAGTTCTTTTTCTGGGTGCATTTTCGCTGTGTGTTGGCTGTTCCACTGGTCGCTTGTGGGAACAACAACCCCACAAAGAGCAACAATTGCACTGTGGATCCCTGTATCTGTAGAGCAGGCTCTTCCATGTCAAAAGTGCTGCTTAGCAAAATATTTTTAGTTTGCAGAACCAACCCAGTCTTCCTCACACATGTGCTACACTCCCACTAATTAAGTGTTATGCAAGGCAAACTGTCCTGAGGAACCTGTACGACTTCATAGTGGTTGTATATGCCCAGGCGCTGCCTCTCAGTCGCCTTACTTTCCTCACGTTTGCATGTTCACTGAAACGCAGTGAGACCCCTGCTGTGCTCAAAAGTAAAACCCAGCTTTTCCACAGCTGTATTCGCTTCACAGAGGAGGACACAGCGCTGAGGAAAGGGCAGTGTATGTGTGTGGAGGTAGGCAGTTTTCCCAGGAAGGCCTCACAGGGCGTAGCACTAAACCCAGCCATTGAATCGGTGCTAGAACCGAGCTGGGCAGTAAGAGTACATGCAGTCAGCAAACACAGTCTCGTCTTTTGTTTTTTCTCTGAGGATCAGGCAGATGAATTTTGGGTTGACTTCTTCTAGTTTTAAATACATTTGATGATACCAAATTATCCTTAAGAAACCCAGGCATGGTAGGTGCTGCCACACAGAGTTGAGTACTAGAGCAAAGGATCGTTACACAAATGCTTGGACATTTTTAATTTTTTTTTTCCTTTTTAGAATCTGTTTATTTTGTTGTGCAGGCCTATCCATTAGGCTTTTAGAGAGATTAATATTATACAGACTCCTTTTTAGAATTTTAATTTCACTCACCTATTTAAAAGATTGTCTTTGGACTCCTGAGAAATGAGCAAAGCAAATGTTTGCTATTGATAATTGTGTTTTGATATGGAATGATTTCTTAAACAGTCCAGCATGTTGTTGTATGGTTCCACGCCCCTGTAAAGAACAAACTCTCAGCTCTCCTTTCTCTCCAAAGCCGAATAAAGGCTGCTGAGATTGCTGTGCCAGATTCTTGGAGGAGCTGATGTCATCTGCTGGGGTCTACAGCTGGGGAGAAGCGCTCTCTCTGGATGTTACTCATGCCGAAAGGGGGAAATGAGGCATGTCTTCTGTAAGTCACCTGAAACACCGAGACTGAAATACCTGTCAGCACGGTGCACGCACCTCTTTTGCTTTCAGTTAGGCAGCTTGGGTACCAGGAACAGTTTGGCTGTGGCAGAAGGGATCTCAGCAGAGGGCATCTGCCGTGCACTTGGGTGCTCAGTCAAGCCTGTTTTCTGTGCACGCAGGACAGGCAGCAGCTTGAAGTGAGACCGGTCATTCCGTTCCACACCAAAGGCATAAATGAATACTATGAACATATGCTACCTCTATTTTTTTTCCCTTGGTTGATTCCTAGGGTGTGCAGCTAGGTCCTGCTTCTTACATGGGACAGATGCAATTACAAACAAGCCAAATCATCTGAAGAATTCATGTGTAGAAAATTTAACAGAGTATCGTTTTTTATTCTTCTTCATCAAACTTAAAAATAAAAGCAACGAGAATGTAAACATTTCAGGAGTCCAACCCAAAACTTTATATCCATTCACTTGCCAGGCCTGTGACTCCAAATACCAACTGTTTACTATTTCAACAGGTTTTCCGTTTTCTAACTGGGATTTACCAAACTTTAATTTGCAAAAGTTGTAGGGTTTTCTTCAAAAATATCTTCTACTTACTCATTTGACTGCCAAATTAGATTTCTCTAATTTCTGGAAATTTCATTCAGGGGTCAATTGTATTGCCCTTCCTCGGGAGAAAAAAAAAGGACATACATGCCCTACAATCCATTCTACAGCGTATTCAAGTGTTATGTATATACTGTACTGCAAAAGATCTGAAACCAAAATGGTGTATTTCAGCAAATCATCTCTTTATCAGACATTTCTATTAACTGCAAGTGTGTAAGTGAGAAGGTACAGTAGTGCTTTAATATATCATCGAGATAGACAATGTTTGAATGTACACATTAATCTACATTTTTAGGAATTACAAATAAGACAACTATGTGCACAGTACTTTAAAATGCAGTGAACTTCTCTTCTAGTTGCATTGACAATACCAGTTCCTTACACAGTTGAAGCTGGTTAAAAGCTCTATTCCCGGTGTAATAAATGTGACACTACAGGTACAACACTGACAGCAGGGATCGTTAAGGCTCTGTTCTGATGATTTTTTCTCTGTGCACACCTCCCCCCAGTCCTCTCTCCTCATAGTCCCTTCCCTCTCAACAGACCTGATTTTCTCATACAGAATGACAAGCTCATTGGCTCTAGAGCATTCAGGAAGAAAAGATAAAGGTTTTTAACCTGAAAGTAATGAAATGTCTAATGAAATGTGGATTCATAGTAACAGCAATACCTGGTACTTACAAAGCTGTTTTAATATTATTTTTTTGGTATGGCAGAAAAAACCCAGTATCCACATCCTGTGGTGCTAAACACTCTGTAACAGGTAGCACATGGAGAAAAGAGTCCAGACTGAAGATCATACAGTCAGTTTGGGTCTCAGCAGTCTTTGTGAATTCTGAGGAAGAACAATCATCTCTACTTTTGAGATACAGAAGGTGAGGCACAGAAAATGTAAATGCCTTGCTCAGAAATGCAGAGTGAACCAGTGACAGACTTCGGGTCTGTTGGCTTCCCAGCCCCTGATTTATTTGTTGGCCCGCTCCATCCTCTTAAACAACTCAGAGAAGATCTTCTGAAACACGCAGCCTGGGCCTACTATCATAGGGCAACCGGCATCAAACGCACACAGCCTGATTCTGCACTACCTTTTGGCATTTGTAGTCAGGTCTGCTCTGTAGAGAGGGCCTAAAATGCCCTCAAATGAAAAACTGATTTGGTGTAAACGACTAATATATATAGTTTAATAGAGATTCAGGCTCACAGCAATTACTTTGTGGCATGCTGAGACTAGCTTTAACTACCTGTTATAATTGCTAATGAATTAAGGCTGATTCCTGTTTATGTTAAGGCCTCTGTATCCTTCTAAGACAGTGTAACTGTGCCTCAGTGCAAGTGAGATTCAGGCTATTGAAAAAAGTAACTTTTTGGTTCCCTTTGAAGTCAATCATTTTAGTGACCCTAAATGAATAAAAGAACTGGAACCAAACAACCACTCTGTACTATGGAATGTTTACAAAAGGATTGTAAAAAGGACCTAAAATTAACCTGAAGGAAAACCAATTACATGTTTGTTGAAGAAAAAAGTTACATTAGATAGACTTGTTGCCTGTCTTGAAAATGGAGAACTGTAACACGGTAGCACACCTTTATCCAAAGACAACTGCTCAGTATTCAGAGGTTATGAGTATGCCCAGATAAACTGCAGATGCTTATCAACTCTGGAGATTGAGTCATCTCCTTATGCTACTACAATAACATAGAGATAGACTTATTTGGTATTTAAGTGCTCGACATACTGGGCACAGTTTGCATAAAGCTAGTGTGTGTTATATTCAGAGGAGTACGAAGATGACCTCAAGCTCAGTAAAATGCTACATGATGACCGATTTCTCCTGTTATTATTGTTATTAAAAGCTATTATATGTTGCTTGCTTCGAATAGAGGTTCTCCAACTTTGCCTCCTGTAGGCAAGCATGATTTTAGAAACTGTCCCCTCTCCAGACATTCTATTCATAACAGTTTTGGTTTTAAAACCTTCAGTTTTTAGACAACAGTTTAACATTTGCTGGCTGAGAATAAAACAATCCTTGCTCTATTCAAATTTAAGGCCTGGGTCCCCATGGTTGCAGTTGCAGCATTTTTAAACTTATTTTTACTTCTTGTTTGAAGTAGTTTTCTATTTTAAAGCTAATATGGAATTTGTTTGTGTAAATTAACGTAATTCCCTAGGCATTAGTGTGGTTATGATAATTACCCAGCTGAGGATCTGGCTTCCCAAATGTAACTCCAGTGGTTGGGAAGTCTGTTTTGTATACAAGTCAAATAACAGCTGGATCACACGTGATGTTACAGTTAGTTTCATTGACAATTCAGAAAATATTTAATAATAAATTTCATTACTTCGTTTCCCCCTTTTTTGTATACAAATAAATCATCTTTTCTAAAACATTCTTTATCTCTAGTAAGGCTTGTAGTCATATCAAAAGTGTTTGCTATTGGAGCAATCTATCTGCTTGCTTTCTTTGTAGTTATCTTTACTATGAAATTCTACAGCAGTCTAGACTTTACTGGTCATTAGCAACCCTGCACTTGAGTGAAGAATCACATTAAAAAAGTATACGGTATAGTATTTTCTCATCCAAAACTAAAGCAGGATGAACCAACGTAGTGAGCTCACCTGATCCTCACCTAGCTAGCCTTGATTTTCAACAGTATTCAAAATACAAAGCCCAGGAGAGGACGCCGTCACGATGATTATTGCACTTTCTCAGTGTCCTGCTGTAGGAAGAGTTTTTCCTTTACCAATATAGAATTTCTTTTCCTGAAGACCACACAAAGTTAATGTACTCTGTAAAAGAAAAAAAGCACTTAAAGTTTTATGAAGTCATGACCTAGACAGAAGGGTAAAGAAACAAATTACTGTCCTATGATTCAGCTATGATCTAATATTGTTTCAAAATTATTATTCCGTTATTTAGGTTGGCATCACCTTCTGCACACCGGATGTGCTCTTTGGCATGCTACAGATTCAGCAGGTGCACTGTCTTCTGGGCTTTACAGCTTCTTCTGACGAATGCACAACGTTGGGAACAAAGCCGCTCTTGACACCTTCCCATCCATCTTGTATTGAGATTTCTCCTTTCTTTACAAGTTCATAGATGTCTCGTGTAAGAATCGTAAAGGACTCTTCAACGTTTGTGGCATCTTTTGCTGAAGTTTCTATATATTTCATACCACAGTCAGATGACAGTTTTTCCGCTTCTTCTCGTGTGACCTCACGCTGTGACACTAAATCACATTTATGTCCTACTAACAGGAACACAATCTGGAAGGGCTGCACATGCATTTTTGCTTCTTCTAGCCAGTCTTTCACATGTTCAAAGGACCGTCGATTTGTGATGTCAAACACTAGTAAGCCACCCACAGAGTTGCGGTAGTAGGATCGTGTTATGGATCTGTGAAGGAAAAAAATAAAGAAAAAGGAAAATTAAAATACATTTTCACTTGATTTGTAAATTGGCAACTTTTCCGTGTGGCCATGTGTTTTTATTTACTATACATTTAATGAAACATCTTTGCTTTTTAAAAACTGGTTGGAATGTATTAATTTACATTCTACACACAAAAATGTTCCTTTTTCCTTTTTCCTTACATTTAAAAGTCACCTTCTAAGCATTCTTGAAGTCAACACCTCTAGTGCAAATTTTGAATGCTGAATTAGTCTTCAAAGTACTCTTAATTAGCAAACTGTGGCACACCTTCACAGAAAAAAAAAGTGTATTTATTTGTCAAATACTTGCAGGTGTTAAGTTTGAGTCCTTCATTTTTAGACACACACTTCACTTTAATCTCTTATTTCAAACTGAAAGAAGTAGGCAGATGTTGAGAAACCTGTATCCTAACCTTACGAATGTACAAGTCTATCCTTTTATATTCCTTGCAGAAAAAGTCTTTGATAGAAAAAGTTTGTAGAGGTGCTCGTATTTCTTTGTGCTTGCAGAAGTCAATAGGTGACAGCCTGAGAAAGGAAAACCCCCAAACAAAACTGTCCAAAAATAACTGAGCTGAGTAAACACACAGTTGTTACAGCACTGGCCAGGAACACTTCTACCTCCAGCATCTCTCTCACACCAAGGTTCAAAAGCATTTTGTAATTGCATTTACTGGATGTTTTTGGCCCAAGACTTCCAGGACTGGCAACAGATGTTTTCTACTTTTGAGCCCTTGTGTTCCAGAGCATTCACTGGAAGGAATTTTGGAAGAAAAAATCTTACTCTCATTGAGAAGATTTTTAATATGCTCTAGAAGAAGAAAGAATGCTTGTTAGAATGGAGAGGGAGAAGAAAAGATACAGAGACTAAAAAAATATTGCAAGTCTCTAATCATGACCGATAGGAGAGGATGGAGAAGGTGAGAAGAGACATTTTAAAGGAAGTGATACCCTACCAAGGAGGGGACACAAGCACTTGTTACTACCATAAATATATAGCTAGAGTATATGTAAGTATTCTCCAAACGCAATCAGATGCAAAGTCTCTATTAATAGTCATTATTTGGAATTAATAATTTAGCCACAAATTAATTCCATTTTATGTTATGATTATGAAGAGGATGTAGCTTCAAAACTTTTGGAATCGGGATGAACCATACACAGTAATGTATCTTTCCATAACAGTGGTTCCCTCATTTTCAGTCCATCGCATTTTATGTAGGGTTTGATAACAATTTGACCGTGTAATTACATAATTAGCAGCAGTAGTCATATTACAGAGAGGTAAGTGCACAGCTGGATAAGGCTTGGGTTTCTTGGCATTTCTAAATACATTTAGCCACAGCAAATGGCATTTGAAATGGTTTTCACAGAATCATGTAATCATTTGGGTTGGAAAAAATCTTTAAGATCATCAAGTCCAACCATTAACCTGACACTGACAAAAACCATCAATAAACCAGGTCCCTCAGTGCCACATCTACCCATCTTTTAAATACCTCCAGGGACAGTGACTCAGCCACCTCCCTGGGCAGCTTGTTCCAATGTTTGACAACCCTTTCAGTGAAGAATCTTTTCTTAATATCCAGTCTAAACCTCCCCACACACAACTTGAGGCCATTTCCTCTTGTCCTATTGCTGGTTACTTGGGAGAAGAGACTGACCTGCACCTCACTACCACCTCCTTTCAGGTACTTGAAGAGAGTGATAAGGTGTCCCCTCAGCCTCTTTGTCTCCAGCCTGAACAATCACAGCTCCTTCAGCTGCTTCTCAGAAGACTTTTCCTCCAGACCCCTCACCAGCTATGTCGCCCTCCCCTGGACCTGCTCCAGCATCTCAATATCTTTCTTGTAGTGAGGGGCCCAAAACTGGACACAGCACCTGAGGTGAGGCCTCTTACCAGTTCTGAGTACAGGGAGACGATCACTTCCTTACTCCTGCTGGCCACACTATTCCTGATACAGGCCAGTATGCTTGGCCTTCTTGGCCACTTGGGCACACTGCTGGCTCACGCTCAGCCGACAGCTGACCAACATCCACAGGTCCTTTTCTGCCAGGCAGCTCTTCCCCAAGCCTGTAGCACTGCATAGGATTGTTGTGACCCAAGTGCAGGACCAGGCACTTGGCCTTGTTGAACCTCATCCCATTGGCTTTGGCCTATCAGTCCAGCCTGTCCCGGTCCCTCTGCAAAGCCTTTCTACACTCCAGCAGATCAACACTCCCATCCAGTTTGGTGTCTGCAAACTTACTGAGGGTGCACTCGATCTCCTCCTTCAGGTCCTTGATAAAGATGGTAGAGAACTGGCCCCAATACTGGGCCCTGGGGAACACCACTTGTCACCAGCCACCAACTGGATTTAACCAACTGGATTCACCACAATGCTGGTCCTCCAGCCAGTTTTTTACCCAGTGAAGCATACACCTGCCCAAGCCGCAAGCAGCTAGTTTCTCTAGAAGAATGCTGTATGAAATGGTGTCAAAGGCTTTACTAATGTTTAGGTAGACAACATCCATAGCCTTTCCCTCACCCACTAGGTGGGTCACTTTGTCATAGAAGATCAGGTTTGTCAACCTGCCTTTCATAAATGCATGCTGACGGGGCTTGATCACCTGGTTGTCCTGTATGAGCCATGTGATGGCACTCAAGATTATCTGCTCCATAACCTCTGGCACCAAAGTCAGACTGACAAGCCTGTAGTTCTCCAGATCCTCCTTCCAGCCCTTCTTGTAGACGGGCATCGCAATTGGTAACCTCCAGTCAGCTGGGACCTGCCTTGTTAGCCAGGAGGGCTGGGGCAGGTGAGCACTTCCACCAGCTCCCTCAGTACCCTCAGGGGGATCCCATCTGGCCCCATAGACTTGTGTGTGTCAATACAGGTAACAGGAGGGATTGTTTGGCCTAATGTTTAGAAAGATATTTTCTATCTTCCCAGCAGTAGAGTCCATGGAGTGTCTCTCTGAAGAGTTTGAATGTGAAAACAACAGGATCTTACCCCCAGGCTGGACATGGCACATGGTTTTGCAAAGTTATTTAATGCCATGAATGACGGGTGTCACATTTTGTGAAGTATGAAATAAAGGTGCAACAAAGATCTGGTTCAGGTTTTCTTCAGCACGTCTTTTTCCATAGAGCAGTTGCAAACACAAGTGAGTACATTAAAATAATTCAAGTAGTTCTAGAAAGCCCAAAAGTGGGGTGACAAAAATGGGATTGAATTTGGAGAAGTGGAAGCCGATACAACCTATTTTGATTTAAAAAAAATGAATCTTGAAAACAGTTATGCCAAAGAAATGCATTAGCCAGGGAAGAAAGTAGGTTAGTATTGAAAATAATACTGTGCGTTATTTACCAAGCATTCCTGTATAAACTGATGTTATATCATGTGTCTATGAACTGGAGTACTGAAGAACAGTCCTCCTTGTGTTACTGGGTGCTTACACGTGGGAGTCAGTACCCTTGTCTGTTGAAACTCACTTCTGCAGAGACATGTTGATCTACTCTAGCTGATGATCTAAGCCACTACATTTAATTATGTGCATGTATTGCCTGTAATGGAGATGATTAAAAAGCAGCTGTAACTTTGGGCTGTACATCACAAAACCTGGGTGAATATATGGGAGAGACAGTAGCTGTTTCTTCTGTATTTTCGGTCGGTATCGTTTGAAATTAGTTTTCTCATTACCAGAAAAAAAAGATTGCTATACTAGAAAGGCATTAGAAAACGGTAACAAAGAAAAAAGTAACAGAAGAAGTTTTAAAGATACATAATATATCATGTTATATGGAGTCTAACACTTGAGAAAAGGATGATGTTTGTTAAAATATGGTCTACAAATATCTGAATAGTTTTACTATTGAGTTATTATTTGCAGCTATATTTTAAAAGAAAGCATTCCTGACAAATAATACAAAATTCTGAAGCAGGAAGCTTAGACCAGCAATTGGGAAAAATGTCTAGGCATGTGAATGTTGTTCAGGAGTATCTGAAACATCTTACAGATGCAAAATATTTGACTTAAGTATGACAACCAGAATAGATTAAGCATTAGATATATATTTTTATAGAAAGTTTAGAGTTATTTCTATGAAGTGGAAGTACTTCTGCTCACATATGCCCTGTATCACACCCAGAAAGAACAAAGGAGCATTCACTTAGGTGGGCTTGGTAGACCTCTCTGCTTTTGGTTTAGTTTGGTTTTTTCTGTATAAAACTAAGTGCAAGGGCAATTTTTGCCTCTTAGCAATATTATCGCTAAAGATTATAGGACTTCTAAGTGCCTTCAACAAGGTGTGGGCAGAACTGTAACAGCAACATCTAAAGTTGTGCTCCACTCAGCTGCATATTTGACCACGGTGCCAGAATAAGCTCCCGGGGACCTGAGTGCTCTGCCTCTGCGCAGGCTGTGGCCGCTTGGTGGGGACAGCCCTGCCTTCCCTCTTAGTACACATCAAAGCCAAAAGCAAACCATTACTCCAGGTGAGTGCCCCAAAGGGTTCTGCCTGGGAGAGCTTCCCAAGAGCACGCCCTCAGATGTGTTCAGGCTCTTCACAAAATGCAGAGGAACTTTGTTTTAGCCCATTGGAGATACCTATCTTTCCCAGAAACTCCTTGTGCACGACTTCACAAGGTACAGGCCAGTGTTCACTGAGCCCATGGCACAGAGGCTGCTCGAGGGCTTTTGCTCTGAAGATGTACAGATCATAGACTTTACAGGCCATGTCAATGCATACGTCTTCACTGCAAAGCTTGATGATGAGAGTGCATAGTAGCCAATAGAAGATAAGGAGGGCTGATGGGAAAAGGCTGTTTGAGTGACAGCTGGTAGACTTGTAGATTTCCTTGGGATAGATGTTACAACTGTGAAGAGTTTTTTCTGAACAAGAGACCGAGTGAGTGAGCTTTACTAAACAGACAAACAGCCTCAGTCTCCAGAAGTCTGAAAGCACAGGCTAGCAGAGTACTCGGGAGGATTCAGAGACTCTCAGAGACAAGATATCTGAGTATGGACCAGAGACAAAATCAGACTGGCCTTTCTTGCGTTCTTTCATGAGCAGGGAATTCACTTACATGATTATGCACGCTTTGGTAAATGAGGCACGATCAGACTCTGAAGACAAAATGATTTCAACTCCCTTATTGCTGTTACTTTTGGAAAAGAAGGAAAAAACACCTTAGGGCCCTGCAAGTTTTCCAAGTCAGGATGAAGAACTGATCACAGGTCACGTTTGATGTAGTCCAACTTACTCACAAAGGATGTTCACATTTCCATTTCTCTAATTACTCCCATGCAGATCCTAAATTCTTGTTGAAATTATGGCTTCTTGTGTACACTTTGGCTCAGCTAATTAACGGCAGTAAACGAGCATTATGGACGGGAATGTGTTACTTCCAATTTTCTGTGGGGAAGGAGGGAGAGAGGAGTACTTCCTTTAGTAGAGGGAAAGCCTTAAATTACAGACAGTGTGGGACTAGGGTGAAAAAGTAATGGCCAAAGAGCAGCCTTTCTTCCTATGTTGGGAAGACAGCAATGAAGCCTGCCATCTCTTTCCAGGAAGGCAGTCAGACAGATGGAAAGTCTGCCTGTGACTTTGAATGAAAGGGTATTGTACTCTTAAATTCATCCCTGCATCTGTCTTTATTCACGTATTTACTTATTTACTTCATGTATTTATTTATTCATTTATCTACACATATTAATGTGTGTCTTATCTCTCTCCCTAAACCACATTGCTTTGCTTTTATTCCTTTGTGCCCAGTACTTCCTTGCTGTCTCCTCTCTCAGCTTCTCTTTCACGGACAACTCTTCTCGGAGCGAAGCTGAAGTGCCTAAACCAACGTGTCTTCCCCTTCGGCCTTTGTCCAAGGTGCAGGCTGATGCTTCAGGAGAGAGTTTGCCTGTTTCCTATGGCTGCGCTAACAACCCTCCTACTTAACAGAGGTGATTGTAACCCCCTGGGGACCACAGGCCTACGTGACTGGGCTGCTTCTCCTCTTCCAGGCTGGAGTATGTGTGTCACACCAGCCACTGAACATGGGTGTGCTACAAGCCTCCAGTTGGTCCACACTAAATATGTGAACTCTTATACCATCTTTGCCTGAGACACAAATAATTGACATAAGCATTATTGAAAAGGTAATTCTTATTTTCTCCCTCGCTCCATATAAACAAATAGAGATTACAAAGCTCCTTATCTTTGCTGTGGTTAAATTATGGACTGGCTTCCAGACCAGCCTCAGTTTTTATTTACAGCAAAGATAGATGTATGAATATTTTTGCTCATTTCATACAATGCTTGGCATTTGTAATAAATGAAAGGTAAATACAGAAGAAGCGTTGGAGGAAATAAGTTTTTTCCTATTAGACCACGCTGGAAAGGTAAGACTACACTAAGCATTCACAGGGAACCACAACCCTTTGCTATTGAGTGCGGTGAGGCTCCTCCAGGTGGTTCTGTATTTGAAATCGCTGGAGGTGAGATTCCTGCTCAAGAAACTCTATGTTGTGATGGACAATGATGATACGTTAGAATGTTTTTCCAAAGGATAGCTTGGAAGTCTTTGCTTTTAATTGGGAATATTTGTTGAATGCAGATCCTAAATTCTTTTGTAAATTAGGACTTCCCATGTAGAGCATGTGTTGCTTCTCCTAATTAACTCTGCCCAAACTACCATTATGGAAGGGGAAAATACTGTCTAAACCAGAAGTCAGTCTCTGCGCTTAATCTAAATATTAGGTTGGAGACGTAAGACCCTAAACAGTAATCCTAAGAAAAGCCAGGTAAGATGATGGCCACTGAACAATTGTTCCTGAAAATGAATGAGAAGATGTACTAATCACATCAGACTTTAAATCAGTCAGTGTTTTGTTCTCATTGGGATCTTACTGATCTTTACCAGATGAACCAAACTTTCAAAAAGCTTCATCTAGATCTGAACCCTTATTTTTATACTACGACTAAAGACTACATTGTACAGGTATTAATTTTGAAAATACATATTGCTTACTGAAAAAGAAGATAAGAATAGTATTTTATTTCCAATCCACGTGTTAGAAACAGACCGTACCTATTATCATAGACTACTAAAAAGTGGGTTAATATAATTAAGGCATCCCCACACTCTTTTGCCCCTACGTTCTTGAAAGGGACTGTACATCTCAGCAACACTACCAAGCACTTTATAGCCTTAGAAGTTTAGTTTGAAGATACTGTTGGATTTAAATACAGGAAAGTTAAACAAACAGCAAAGTAGATGACGTGAAACACAGCCAAAAGCCGTAGCTTGCTCTAAATGACAACCAGTCTCACAACAGAAGGAAACCTATGGTGTACCCTCATTAACCCTGGTCTGCATTATGGACCTGAGTCTATACTACGCATGGCTGTAGGTTCTGACTCCAGTTCTAAAGTTAGTGATTATGTTGTTCTCCATACGGCACCTATCACACTGGGAGATTCTGCTTAGTGATGCCTCACAGTAAATAGTCAGTAACTGCCCTGTCTGAGCTCAGGGTAAGTAGCCTGTCCAGCACCAGAGTCTGCAGCTTGCTCACCCTTCTTGTGGAAGTGGTGAGAATTACTTTATTTGAGAAGTAGTGCATGTTAAAGATGATTTCTAAGACCATGCATGTAATCCAGTTGAAATACAGCAGCATCAATGAACTAGACACATACAAGATTTTTTCCAAAAGAGTTTCCCCAAGAAAATAAATTCTCTCTTTCAAGACAGTGTGACAGCAGGTATGTCACACCTTACTTTTCCCCTGGGAATGTCCCTAGTGCCTGGGATCAAAAGAAGGGGGTTATTATTCAGCCAATAGTTTACCCTGCACGCAGGGAACTCCCCAGGGAGCTTTAAAGCCCGGTTTTACCTCCTCTAAAGTCCCAGTGCAAGTGAACCAAAGCAGAATTGCAGATCAGAACTGCAAACTGCTTGGCATTTCACAAAATTAGATTACTTCTTGGAATAATCAGTCCTTCCCCAAAGACCATCTCTGCTTGCGATCTGTAGTCTCCTCCATTAGCAGAGAACAGAATATGCAAGGTTTTAAACTGTGGTGTATAACTTAGTATAATATTTATAGTTTACTTGAAAAAGTGTAAAACGGACTGTACAATATAGTCTCTGATATTTGGCACACCAACTGACAAGAAACGCTTAACAGGAAAACAAACACAAATGTTTAAAATGTCCTTGTTTATTATCTTGTGGGTATTAGAAGAAACTCAGGTATATACTCATGGTAAATTTAAAAGCAACTGGCTGCATGACTCATCACTGTATATCCCCTGAGCATTCCCAGGTTAAGGGATGGCTATCCTTTGACTTAAAATGTATGTAAAACTCTCTGCATTTGCATTCCTTTTAGTCAAGTGCCTTGTCATTGGCCATCCCGCCTATTTGTCAGCAAATTCAAAATAAAGAGATTATACATTCTCAGTCACTCGTTTCCAAGTATTTTACATTCTTTGCTGGAAAACAGAAGGAGGTTGAGATGATTGCAAAGAGCTTGCTACTCTGACTTGATTTCTTTGCTAACCCTTGAGAGGCCTGCCTGCAAGAATGCCCATAAAGCTGTGACTCGTGCAAACCCAGCAAAGTTTTCTGTTGTTTCACTTGTTATTGAAAAAAAAACCCAAAAAGTGTTGGTGTCCCCTGGTAGGACAGGGAAGCTGAGTGTGATATCTGCACAACTGTTGCAGCAAAAGACAGGGAACATAAAATAATCAATTCTGACCAGTGAGGAGACCCATTTCACCCTGACTGCTGGCACCCCAGTAACAAGTGTGTGGGTCAGGTACTGCGTATCGCAACAGATACATGGGCTACACCTTAGCCTCCCACCCGGGTTCTTAGCTACTGAACCCCAAGTCCAAACTAAAATCTGTACACAACTTGCCTAAAGGGGCAAGCACTACAGATACAATAAAGCTGCAACAAGTAGTGAATGACAGTCCCAGTTTGTATGTTGGGAAATGACCATGGCTCTTTTGCGGCAGGAAAAGAGGGTAGTTTTGCTCCCTGTTTGTGACCAAGAGGAGCAAGGAAAGGATTTAATAGTCAGTGCAGCATTTGAGATAGTTTAGCAACACTGTAAATGATAGCGGTATTAGTGAAGGCTCCTGGCAGCCATCAGTGCAGAGCAGGTGCAGAAGGCAGATAAAACACTAATAAGGGACTGCAGCTGGCTGCCCCGTGGCTTACACAGCGCCAAGGCTGCACTGGTGTTCACAGAGCTGCTGCACTGGAAGGAGGAAGAGCAGGGAGGCGGCCTGGTCTCTCAAGATTGCATGGGAGGGAGAGTTACAGCAGAGGGAAATACTGCAGGGGAGGATGAGTTTGGAGGTGATGACAAAGTAAGAAATGCAGAGTGGCCTCCTGCTGCAAAGGACAAAAAACGCAGTGGAGGGATTGTTCTCCCTGGGTCCAGAGCGTGAGGGCAAAGATGAGTGAAGGAAGGAAAAACACAAGGCCACTTGTTAGCCCCTAGTGTGAGTTGAGAGGGGAAGGGCAGCTGTTCCCTGGTAGGTGTGGAGGGAAAGACCAGGGAAGAAGGAAGCTTCTGGTGGGCAACTGGTGGGCAGTGGGGCAAGTGGGATGTTGGGCCACGGGGTCGGGGGCACCAGCAGGCAACGGGGTGGTGAAGCTGGATGGTACTAGGGCGGATGGCTCTTTGTGGCACAGCAGCCAAGTGGGTGCAGAGTGAGACATATAGGGGGGCAAGGCAAACTCCTTGGGGCAGTTGGACAACGAGGGCACCGTGCTGGGCGGGTGGCAAGGTAACAACCGTGAAGGTGTGGGGGGGGAAGATGCTGGGTCTGTACCTGAACCGCTCCT
>VZTM01026695.1:143506-163856 GCA_013400555.1 Jacana jacana
TCGCGGAGAGGACGGCTGCCTTTCGGCTACTGCCCGTCCCCAGCTGCTCCCGTGGGCAACAAGTGTAGGGGTGGGCCCGGAGAAGGGGGTGCTTGGGGGAGAGAGAGCCAGGCCGGCCCGGAAAATCCGGTGAGAGAGAACCAACCGGACTGTGAAAGCTTGAGATTTTCAAAGAAAAGTGAGAGCAGAAAGGAGATACCGTGAAAGGAGAGGAGGAACCAGACGGACAGGGGAAAAAGGGGACAGGGGGCTGAAAGGAACCTGCCTGGGGGTGGGAACTGGGCAGGGGCTGGATGGAGGAGTGCCAGCTGCAAAAGACAAGAGCAAGTAGAGGAAGGAGCAAGTGCCAAGTGGCGGAGATGGACTGGGCAAGTGGCAAAAGGCAAGGCAAACATCAAGCAATCTAGATGTTCTCAGAGGGAATCGTGCAAGCTCTCCTGAGAAACAGCACGATGCTGGCAATGACAGGGACATACACTCTCCATTTCCTGGTGGAATGACCAGCACGTATCGGGCCTTTGGGAATGTACCCCTACCTACGGGAATAGACAATTCTCTCTGTAGAGATGCCTGCTGGAGAAATTTCTTTGCCCCTCTGGGATCTTCAGCTAACTATCATATTATCATAAACCTGCTTAGCAGTAGATTCTTCAGATTTCTTTTAAAGTCTCAGAACCACGTGGGCTAACAAACACGAACAGGCCCCAGAGGGCTGGTAAGGGCATTAGAGCCCGATAAGCAGAAATCCTGGGACTTCTGGTAAATCGAATTGCAGCAGCTGCTTCTGCAGTTTGGGCTGGAGTGAGGGAGCCAGGAGAACTGGGCAAAGTAGGCTGGGTGAGCTGGGAGGTGGATACACATATAAACGGAGACTTTGATAGAACAAAGGAGAGGGAGAGGAGACGGGTGACATTTTTTTTCACCCAGCCTGCTGTTTTCCTCTGTTAATGTCAGGCACGGATGCAGCTGGAACAATAGCTGCCTGGGGCTGGTTAGGGGCATATCTGACACCACGGTTCTTTTTTAACTCTGTGGGGCAGTTTGTTATGAAGAGTTTGGTTTGGTTATTCCAATGTGTTCCATGGTCAGCGGTGGGAGGCTGGCATTTCCCCTGTAAGCTTGGGTAGACCTTGCAGCTCCACAGTGCAGATGAGTGAGGAGACCAAGAGCACCTTTGTCTCTTCACCTCACGCGGGGCAGGGTGAAGTCAGAAGAGCTGTTTGCATGCATTGCTCAGGAGATCATATCCTCTAGCCCCAAAAAGAGCTTAGCTGGGATGTGCAAGCATGGCTGGCCCTGGGAGATTCATCTGGGGGACCCCAGAATCTTCTAGCAAAGACTTGGCCTGGCAGCCCAGACTCCATAAAAGGCCCAGCCAAGAGCTGCCAGAGGGATTTATCTTGCTGTGCACACGGAGCTGCAGCTGCAGGATGCTGCCTGCTCCAAGAATCTGGACTGTCCAGGGACCTTTTGGGCTGAGCAGTCAGTCCCCAGGACTTAGTGGCCGTGTCCCTGTGTGAGTCTCTGAGTGTGTTTCCTTCTGAACCCTACAAATTTATCCTCTCAACTTTCACCAGCTATTCTTGTAAATAATACATTGGACGTAGCCTGTATATGACTAGTTGTGCTTTTGAGTAGCAATTAAAGTAAAACAATTTTAACTCAGATAAATGAGTCCTCAGAGGGGTAAAATCAGTCCTGTTTTTGCAGTTCTATGTTGGACATGTTTCCAGGTCATTCCTAGGGAACTTTTCTAAGCGTTTTGACAAAAGTGGCACTTTGATACAAGAACTATTTGCAGGTGAAACCGGTGTGAGGTACGTGACGATCACCTCCCTGGATAACACCCACAGGTCTTTAGAGCCTAAAGTATGTGTTCTCCAGCTGAAATGCACAGCAGATTGCTGTCATCAGCACATCTGGGCTGGAAGAACCTCACACTAATGAGTTACACAGCTCATTTCATTCCTAACAGGAGAGCAAAATCAATTTGCCCACGGCATTTGCAGTTGAACTAAATATGTTTGCAACTATTTTCAGGCTTGCAGAGTCTGGTCTGTCTGGCTAAGGTTGTCATTGCAGCAAGAGAGTGGTATATAAATTCACATGCATCCAAAGCACAGCCTTATACATTCACCTGGGACCTCTTGAACGTCATATGTTAAATGCTACCCAGGCAACCTGCTTTTGCCATCTTTAATGTGGAGTGTACAAGGTGGGTGAATTTTATCCCTAAGTCATTCAGCTTTGTTACTTAGCAGTGAGTACAGAGGTCTTGACAGCATGCAGTCCATTAGAAAGATCTCTGACCTGCAGTCAGAAGAAACTATCGAAAATGGGCATGCTCTGCAGAGCTGGAGAGGTTAAAATGGAGAAGTTAAAGCAGCAACATGAATTTGACCTTCCCTCAGATGGGTTCTACTACTTGGGCACTGGCAGCTTGAATCTGCTCTTCCCAGGAAGGATGAATCAAACCTGAATTTTGGGAAATAATAAAACCACCAAAGCCTCCAGATCTACTGCATTATTAGCTAGATGACTGCACTAAGCCATAAATCCAAGACCTAGTAGTCTAAAAATTCCTCATTTCTTTTCACATTTTAGATTTGGCACAAATTTCTCTCAACCTTTGGTAAGTGTGTTGGGCACTGGGGATTACACAGATCACAGTGCTCCTGAAGAACGTGCACACTTGATTACACGAAGTTTAGAGAAGCAGAGACAAAAGTAATTGATTCTCAATTCCAGTCAACCTGGCACTGAGAAACTATGCTTTCTGCTGCCACCCAGGAACCTAAGAGAACAGAGGGATCAGTCTAGAGGCAAGATACCCTTCATGCCTCTTTTAATTGCCCAGGCAATTGCTCTGGAGGCTGATACAGCTGCTCATTTTATCACAGAGAAAATGTCAACAGATGTAAGCAGTTGGAAGATGCTGCCAGCTATCTTGTTTGTTTGTTTGGGTTTGTTTTTTTTTGATACAGTAGTACTGCAGATGCAATAGACCCTAGTAATAAGCAGTGACTTTCCTTCCTCTAAGATGTTATCAAGCCAGATAGGTTTCACCTAATGGTGGGAAGGACGTTTCTGAAACCACAATATTCTGGTAATGTTTCTTCCACTGACTTCTTTAATGTACATGTATAAATTTAGTATCTGAGGAGCAGAACAGCACTATGGCAAAACAATCAGTCTGCCCCATGATCTCCTAAACAGTATGAGAACAAATCTGCCCTTTTTTACTTTCTGCAGTTCATGGTATTTGATGGGATTCACACTTCCTCCTGTGGTGTTAATTAGAGAGTTGCTCTGACTTGCTGAAGCTAACACTCTTGCTGCTGGCTGGGAGGGATGAGGTGGGTCAGCAGGAACAGCAGGTTGAGGCCGAAATTTTAATGCCACTCTTGGCGTAAGCCTTCCCTTCTGAAAGTTGCCAAGAGTGCTTGTATTTCCTCAGACACCAAAGGCAATTGAGTAGGACGAGAAACTTGCAAGATATGGTCCACAGAAATCCTTGCCAGTACTGACAGGAGCAATGGGATGTTCCAGGTGCTCAGGTTCAACTTCTTGATCTCACATCCAGGTGCCAGGGCTTCCTCTGGGCTCGCTGTGGGTAACAGCTCCATATTCTGCCGGGGTTCATGTCACTATGCCAGTTTTAGAGTGGTAAAGAGTGATGGGATAGCAAAAAAGTGCAGAGAGGATATTCACCTGGCAAGATGGTGAAAAAAAACCCCACCCGAGTAAAGGAAAATGTGTTGGAAAATTTGGTGGTTGTTGCTTAGCATCATCCTATGGCCTTTGTGTTTTGTTGCTGGAAGTTGATTTCTGATACTGTGTCTAGAACACCTAGAGCCCTTCACAGGTGAAGAAAAGAGGAATATTCTAGGAAAGCATGGTAGGAATTATAAGCTTCTTTCAGTTTATGGTATTATTAATGATTTCCTGTCTAAATTACAACAAATAAATGGTTGGTGAGGGTATTTTTATAATGCTCTATCTGTAGTAACATAGTCATTCATGCAAAGGTACATTCTGACATCTTAGAAGATGTCCTTGTTTGATGAGGGTGTTCCTTATGTTGTTCACATTGATACGTGCATGGTAGGACATCAGAATAAACATTGGGAAAAAAAAAAAGTTGCCCAGTTGAGTCATGATAATCCATGGATGAACTCTAGATAAATAAATATCTAAATAAATAAATATCTCCATCCAGATCCACTTTGTTGATGAGGCATTAGAATGGCTCTGTGGAGGTGATGCAAGTGAAACTACTCCATAGCAGAATAAACTCACAGAACCTGTCAGTGGAAAACAGAAACACCCAGCTGGGACAAGGAAAACATCTCCTGATCCCTCAAACCTGATCTTCCAGAGGGACCTACAGTGTAACTTCAAAGACAAGCCTGGGAACTAAAAGTCACAACTTTTCAGAATTTTAAAAAACAAGGACTGAATACTAATTCAATAAACTTTTATAACCATTAAATATTTTTATACTTTTCCTCACATCTCACAACTCTTAAGCCATCCCTATTCCACACAAGTAAACAACCTCTATCTGATCTATAGGCCCATCATTGTCTCACCCTGTTTCCCAGCTATCTCACTCCTCAAAATTACACTATATTCAGAGAAATCACTCCCAGCCTGATGCTTGCTGTGTCTAGATCAGACGTACCACAAGAATTGTATTTTACTCCCAAATGCCTGTTTACTCCAAGGGTAATAGTATCTGTCACTGCAAATCTTGTCATCTTAAAAAACCATCTAAAATGGCATCTTAGATAGCCACAGTTACAGATCAGCAAAGTGTCAGGACAATACAGGAACGTACAACCTGCTCCAGTAAAATATGAAACTGAATTCATGCACATTGACATTTCAGACTTACACCTAAACTGCACAAGAATCTATCTTCAGGCAGGATTTAAATTGCCTTTAGGTGAGATTAAGAACCAAACCCCCAAATAGCAATTTATTCTAGTCTGTAAAATAAGTGAAGTGTTTGTTCTCATGCTTTCCTCCTTGTTATTTGTCAATCTTGCACTTTGCTCAACTTTTCCACATCATTTGGAATGACTCCTAGGATTCTGTGCATTCATTGCTCTGATGAAGTTCATCTCCTACATCTGTCTTCTGTTTGGGAAATGCTGATGTGTGAAACAATATAGATTTCTACTAAACAAAGAGCAGTTTTGTCTGAGCTTTGTGCCACAGACCCTTTGGGTACGTTGAACAAAAAGGTACTTATTTTCTGTAAGTATTGCCTCTCTGAAAGAGCCCTACAATTAATTTCCCACTGTCATGGTCATCTGTTTTTGCCCAGATTCCCACTTTTGCTCCAGTTCCACTCTCTGATAATTTCTTAAGAGGAGTATTATTTCTAATTGCCTTCCCAATGTCTCTGTCCTGTTCAGTGCCTGGAACTCTTCTCATGCTTTATACCATAGCAGGTCTCACAAAGGACATAGAAGACACAGATACATCAATGTGGCTGCTGAGCTAATTCAGGACGGGCAGACAATTCTCCCTGTGCTGTCTGCAAAAATTAAACTAAGAGTTTCCGTGTATGGTACATGCCCCTGAGTTAAGCCTACCTGGAAGAACTGCCCAGGCAAACGAGCTGTGATTGCATCTGCCAAGTTTGAACTGACTAGATTAATGCGGTATGAGCTGGTAACACAGGTAATATTTCTTTTTGTGTATATTACTTGGGTGGGAGGTTAGAGGGTTATAGAAACTGTGGTGGCAACTATTAATTGGCTTCAGGGATGGAGGACATCAAAGGTCATGTGACTAGCAGAGCCATTGCCAGCTTTTATCCATGATCTAATGTAGATGATGGATGGTAATACATAGTTAAGATGATAGCCCTTTGGGTGTAACCACCATACATGGTCATCTGATACCACATAGAAGCTGAAGCCCAAAAACTGCAACGCACAGAAGCTAAGCTGCCGTCCAGAGACCCAGCGTGTCAACCAGTCAGAATGAGTGAGCTGTTCCTCTGGGATTACTGGTATAGGACTGGTCTAAACTAGATGGGTGGGGCTGAAGCTATGATCTGTGTGTAATATGCATATTTGTAGGACAGGAATGATTATCCACTTAATACACCCGCCTTCCCAGGCAAATAAAGATTAGGCCGTACATGACGGAGTAGAGCACTACACCACCCGCTCTCCCCGTGACCACTGGATTCACAGCGCAGTCAGCTTTCATTCCAGAAAAGTGACGGCTGCCCTGCACTTTGACTTCTGGTGCAAAGGCTTCTCTTAGGCTTTATAACTGGAAGTAGGTCCCATAGTCTTTCACCCTGAACACCATTCACTACAATTCCAGCTGGAGCCCCATCTTGTTTACACTGGGAGGTAGACTGGGTGCCTTTAGGGCAGAAGTCTTCCCTCTGCCCATGGGAATTTAAAGCCATTTAAAAATGAATAAAGGTTCTTAAAAAGGTAAGAGACTATGCCTCTGCTGGAAAGGCACACATCACATGAGGATATTTAGAGCAAACAAGAGGTTTGTAAAAGGGTATTAGCAGGCATTCACAGATGAAATTTTCAAAGTAGGTAACATCATCAGAAGGGGTTAGATACTCTTCCTTTGTTCTGCTTAAAAGACTGCTGTCACAGAGCTATTCAGGGACCTTTTACCCCAAAGAACTTCAAGAAATGAGTTTACAGACTGATAGATTATTTGACTGAAGGTTCACCCCACAAACACAAAGGAGCAGAAACCCAACAATAGGCAAGGGAACCCCAGTAACTGCACCAGAGCTGGCTGAGCAGATGGGGTTGCTCCAAGGGCTGTCACGTGGGAACCACCAGGGGTTGAGGGGACACCCCCAGCTGAGTCAATGGAAGACACTCCCCATCAATTCCATTACAGACTCAGAGAGAATTACTGCCTACAGGAGAATGGGAGTCACTATGGGAAGCTGGAAAGAACATTTTGGGGTTGTGCAACACTTACTATGGGATATTTACAGGAAAGACCAGAGAAAGAGGAAGGGAAAGATTGAATTGGACTGGGGAGGAACAAGTGTGGAAAAATACAGAAGAAAGGGGAAAAACAGGTTACTGGTCAGTATGGTTGTGTTGAAGTGCAGCAAGGGCTGGGATCTTTGCCAGCTTCATCCCGGGGGGAATGGTTTTGGTGTGCTAAAGGACACAGATAGCCAAGCTGTGCAAATGATCTGTTGATCATCAAGAAGTGCAAAAGCATCCACAAGTACCTGAATCAGAAAACAACAGCAAATGGGAAATCAAATGGTGGTATTCTCTAACAAATCCTGTAACTAAGGACATGGACTGGGGTACCTGGAGGTGGCTCAAAAAAGAGCCCAGGGAGGGAGGACCCATGACCCTGCTCCAGGATGCAGGATCATCTCTGCAACCTCTGGGGAACTTGAGGAGCAGAAAACAAGCCCGATGAAACCCATAAGCCTTCTGTTAACCCATGACCTTCTGCTAAGATGACACAGCATGACAGGAACCACCACACTGACCCATGTAGCCTCCCTCCAGGATTGCACCATCTCTCCAGCAGAATGAGGAGCTTGTGAAAGCAATCACACCACCAGCCTGCCCAGCTTCTCTCCCCCACTGCACCATCTCTCTTATGGCACAAGGGAAGTCATGTAGTTTGTAAAATTTCATACATCAGTGTATGCATAATTGGCAGGTTGGGGAAGGGGGCTGTAAGGGTGAGCTCTGTGGGAAGCTCACAACTATGCTGGACACAGCCTGTTCCAGACAGCTCCACCACAGGCCACAGCTGAACACATCAGCCAAGCAGATGGCACCTCTGAACCAATCAATCAGATAAGTTTGTAGCAGCTTTGCAAAAGACATATTGAAGAAGGGACAGAAAGCACCAGCACAAAAGAAAAAATGACAAAGTTGGAGGAGGAGGAAGGAAAAGAGCAATCTTGAGCAGGGGTCAGAGTCACAGAGCTGCCTAAGCATGGCCCAAGAAGCAGGACTTTAAATGGACTGCCACTTAATGAAGGAACCACCATGCACCCACTCCAGTCTCCCACACTGCCCATTGCCTCACCAAAGGGACTGAGTGTAATCTGTGGTGAGAGGATGGGAGAACAGAGAGAGAGGGGAGAAGGGTGCAGGGGTGTTTTTCATAAGGGTTTGTTTGCATTCCGTTAAAGAACCATCTCTCTGAACACCCTTCCAAGAAGGGAGAGTTTCACTTCCACTCCTGACTCATACTGTGTTACTGTCAGGGATTGTACAGTCCTTCCAAACTAGACTGTTCTGGTTCAGAAAGAAATACAGACAAGCCTTCTACCAGTGTCCTGATCCAAGCTAAACATACTTGGAATTTAAACACAACTTGACAGGTTTTCTCATCCCAGGAACAAAAATGAAAACTATTATCAACAGGCCAAACAGTCACTCTAACACCTGTCAGATATATCTCCAAGCCTGTTTGAGCATCTTTGCTCTCAGGTCTTCAGTTGTTACACCCCAGAATGTCTCTGTGTTCAAAAGGAAAGTTCTCTAATTTTGTAGGAATCAAAGATGTTCAGGGATTCTAAATGTTCAAGTCCTGGAATGTTGCTACTCACATGCTGTGACTGGTTTGAGCCAATATATTGACACTAACAGGTATGTTGATCTCTTTTCATCTGCTGAACAATACGGTGTTGAAGGAAAGGAAGCTTCTTAAACCTGCCTGGTGTGCCATAGTATCCAAAGGTGACCAGCAGCACTATCCACTGGAGGGCAGCAAGAGCTCGGGGAAATTTGGAGTGGAGTGGAGTGGAGTGGAGGGGAGGAGGTGAGGCTGAAAATGCTTCTGCCTAAACATGACCCCTAACTAGAAAAAATCCTGACTTGCCCAAGACTGAATGAAACTGGTACATTGGGCACTCCAGCCTGGGAAGGAATCCACATTGGGGCAGCTGAAAAGCAGAAGAAACGTGGAGTGGCAAGAAAGGAAACTGCTATTTGCTGATGCCAATCTCCCATGCTGGCTGGTGCCTCGCTAAAGGGACCAAGTGTGGCATTTGGCAAAGGCAAGGGGAGTGGAGACTAGAAATGGGGAAGGAGAAGTGTCTGAATTGCAGTTGAGGTGTGTTTTTTAGGTATTTAATTTTTATCTTGTGCCTCATTGCCCTGAATTAGTAATTAAAAAATATGCAGTTGGCAATAAATTAAAAATCAGTGAAATTTCCCACCATGAGACTGCTTTGCCTATGACAACTAGACAGCCTAGAAGAGGCAAGTGCTGGTCTTTTTCAAGATTATGCTCTATTTAGGAGCCAGCCTGGCTGTAATGGTGTAATTTGGTGCAGAATGTGTATCCTTGAGCCAAGATCTGCCCTGGAATAGTTCCTAGCAAATTCTGTCCTTAAAAAAAATGGGATCTATATTGTATATCACATCTCACACTAGCACAAACTAGCACACCTTTATCTTTAATTGCCAAAGAGGGGGACAGGATTAGGCTGTTTGTGCCACCTGTGTTTGTGTGGTCAGCTACATACGTATACACTCTTCTATACACATACATACAGAGTACAGCATCTGTGGGCCTGTTGGGAATATAGGCAATATGCCACCTCACTACTGACCACATTTAGCAACCTGGAGTTGGGGCAGCCTTGCTTTTGTTGGGGTACCAGACTCAGCAAACACCAAGCCAGTGAGTTTCTCTCACAGTACAGAAAGAAGCTCCAGCATCTGCAGATGAGTGACTCTGGACAAAGTACCCATTCTCATTGCACCCTTCCCAAACCCTCCAAGGCCCAAGCCCAACAGAGGTTTCCAAGCTTTCTCAGGTGATGTGCTACCCAGTGAGACAGGGAAGACATAGAATCATAGAATGGTTAGAGTTGGAAGGGAACTTGAAGATCATTGAGTTCCAACCCCTTTGCCATGACCATTCCTTCCTGGAATTTGATGCACCAGTTATAGAAAAGCAGAGATCATCTCACTGGGTGGCAGGCAACAGGTCCTCTGTGACAACTGGCCAAATCTATCAACTGCTTGCAATAATCAGAGAACACTTCTCCCTGAAACATGGGAAATCAAAAAGTCAAATGGGCAAGAAATGACAGACAGTTTTGGGCAGTGGGCCACCTGCATTACCAGTGTGCTGGAACAGTAAATAAGTTGGTTTATTAATGCATTACCAGTACAGGAGGATGTTGGACCAACCCTTGGGTGAGGCAGGGATGTGGTGATGGTAGAGGACAGGCTGCTTCTATAACACATTTGAGCTCTTTGGGGACAGGAGAGACGCAGGGGACTATTTATCTTAATAATTTAACAAGGTGGTGAGAAGATTCCAGAGTGTATTTCTCTACAGTGTTTCTGTTTGCTATTGCAAATTTTTCTTAAGTTCACAACAGCTGCCTCAGGTCATTGCTGGGTGACCTGACTCTGGTTTCTGGCCTGCCTGGCTGCTGGTGGGGGCTTGCTCTAGCAAAGCCTGAGGACGAATTAGAGTGGAAGGAAAGCACATCTTAACTTCCAAAGCTTAGAGAGGCCACAGTGGATAACTGCAGCCCTATTGTGTTCTCTGCAAAACTTGTTCCCTTGCCAAGTCTATGGGGAAACAGCATAGACCAGACATAAGCTAGGATTGACTAGGAAGATCTCTGAGTTCCCTTCTCAGCCCTATGAAAAGCACAGCGTGAGTATGAAGGGATGTATGTAAAGAGGCAGAGAAAGGAATAAAATAGTTAGAAGGAAGCCATACATAACTTTCTAGAGCCCTAACACTAGAAGTAGATGCACCCCAGCCTCTATTCAGATGAGTATTTGTCTGTATTGCATTTGCAATAGCCATTTAATCCACCAACAAAAGGTCACTATGAATGCCATGGAGCAGAACAGTGCTGAAACTTCAACTTGCAAAAGTCATGTATAGTGTAGAAGTGCAGGGGCAGAATTTGACATTCTAGCTAACTTAAGAAATTCAAGGAAGATCTCTCAAGCATGTCCAACATCTCACAGTTCTCAAAATATACCTCCTCTATAAAAGAAAGGTGTAACACCTGTGTATCTGTAACGTTTTCATTTGTGTGTGTGTTACTGATCCGGCAGAATTCACATTTTAACATTTGAAGTATGACAATGAATGTTACAGATTTTCTTGGATAAGCAAAGAAACTACTTTTCCTTCCTCAAGACATGAGCTATGGTCTGGCATGCTGAACAAGTGCGACATAGGCTGAGCAAATTGCTCTTTACTCTTTAAAAATCAAACATTACCAATGAAATAGTTAATATTAACCATTATATAAATACAATATTTTATGCTGAAATCAGAATTACAGAGACAGCTTTTTAACAGAACAGCATTTTCTTTTTTTCCTTATCTTTTCATTTTTATAATCATAGGAACTTTCAGGCTTTTTTCTTCTCAATTATCACTGAAGTTGTTCATGCATATCATCTTTCTTGGAAGGAAAGGTGTTTTTCTTTGAAATGGCTAAGGACCTTTCCAATTTCGTAGTTCTTATTTCACTACTGCCTCAAAATTGTTTTATTATCCAAGAAAACAGTGAAAATAGGCGATTAATAATGTTTTCCCTTCATCCTGTTGAATCAGCCCGAGCGGCCCTTCTCTGCACAGACTGTACTCCAACAGGGCTGCTAGTGTAGCCAAAGCAGAGAAATATAGCACTGTCTAGAGAGTCAAACATCTTATAGAAGTACAAGATCCCAAATTTCCTCAGAGGTGAGGAGACAAAGCCCACCAGCATTTCAGTTTTTCTCATTAAGGGGCTCTTACACCTAATTACCTCCACCTTTTTGACCAAGGCCGTTGATGACTGCGGGCATCAGTGTTTTCAAGGCAGTAGCAGCTCCACAATATTGTATACTGCCATCTAATTTTGGGGTATATTACCGAGCCAGCCCCTCCTGACGCCTCACAGCCACCGCCGCAGCCGCAGCCTCCACAACGGCCGCGCACGCGCCTCTCCCGCCGCTTCTCTACACTCCGCGGCGCCGCCATTTTAGCGCGAGGGGGCGCCCGGCGCCGCGGGGGAGGCGGTGTGGCGGCGGCGTGTGGGGTTAGAGCCTTCAACTCCGGAAACCCGCAATGAAGTTCAAGTACAGCTCTTTTTAAAAGAACCCAAACATTTTAACACGGAATTATAAAGAAGGTTCCTTTATTTTTTTTTTTACCTGACAAAATGCGTGCCGTGTCTTTGGTCCGTGTTGTGTTTAGCCCGCTGTGTTTTACAGGGCGTGCTAGGTTTATGTGGATGCCTCGGCAATAAACACACTTGGTTAGAGGAGGCACGGTGGTGTGTTGTGCTAGCATTGTGCTACACCGGAGCTGTGTCCACCTCTTTGTGGTCACTGGCATTTTAAGACAGAAGAAACACTTTGGCAAAGTATTTTTTTCTTTTTGGTGAAAGCAACAGGAACCCCCTGGGTGCTGAGGAGATTCTCCGTGGTTTTGGGGATCACACCCACAGGTAGGTTTATAGATGGATCCTTTTTATAAAAACCACTTTTCCCAGAAATAAATTCCAGTTGCTGTGGCTGTGTTTCCCCCACTGTTTTCCCTGAAGTGTCCTCAAACGATAGCATCGCGTTCACTGCCCCTCCAGAAACAACGTAATAAATGCTTTTTAGTACAAGCAGTTTTCCACATGAGAGTATGGGTTTGTGAGACAATCACCCAGCTGCTTAGAGGGGGCTATTTTATGGGCCCAGCCCCCTTTTCTGGGCAGTGCTGAGCGGGCAGAGCTCTCCTCCTGGCGTTACAGAGGCCACCCACCGCTGCTCTTTGAGCCAGACCTGAAGATAAAAGCTACCTTACCTCGGTCAACACTTACTGAGCCTCATTAGTCTTAACAAACATTCTGATTTTCATATTTCATTCAAGTAGATGCATTTATGTTAAACATTTGTAGAGAGATTTTTGTTACATCTTTTTTTTGCCTACATCCAGCTGCTACAGCTTAGCCACCGCCATCCGGCAAGCTCAGCTCGTGGGTCCTTATTTAGGTGATTTTTCTGTGCAAGCCTTTGTGAGGATCCTGAAGTGTGACTAGATTAAAGCTCGACTTCACGTGTATGTTCAGTCTTGGCAGTCACTCTGAATTTCTGAATTTATTCCCGTTTCACTCAAATCAAAATCTGGCTCGTGATTTCCAAATAGCAGAGCGTCTCTCTTTTGGTACAGTTCTGACTCACTTGTAAGGGTGTGGGAAAGGTCTGACAGTTCCTGGTGAGCCAAAGTACAAGTAAGTACATATTTGACTACAAATTTAGAAAGTTCTTTTTCATAACTATGCATTGTCTAAGATATTCTACTGTGTGATTCCAGGAAGCACAACTGTCTCTTCATAATGCAAAAATAGTCAGGGCTACTTGAAAAAATTTTAACTGGCTGTTAATGCAATGAGGATGACAGGAGAGCTTGCCTTAGCGTGCTGAGAGAACTGAGCAACCAATGATTGCTACATACCACCTGTAGAAGCAGAAGGTGTCTTGGAAGTGGTCACTGTAATCTGAGGTGTCGTGATGTGACTGCTGAAGTTACATCACTGTCTGGTTTGGTAGGCTGGGTAAAGGTGGCCATGGTGGTGTAAGTGGGCTGAGTGGTTGTGGTAGATTAAGGGACACTGATGGATCAAGTGGTTGTTGCGGGGTGGGTGTGTGTACCTGAAAAAACTGTAAGTCAAAAAGATATTACACACACACAAAAAATTGTAAACAAAAGCAACAGGATATATGACAAAAGTTACAGGTTTTTGTAAAATTGTGACCTTGTAATAATAACATGCAAGTGATTCCTGTAAATCGGCATAGCCATTCTTTTTCTTCTTTCACAGATGTAAATGAAGGCATTTTCACACATGGGATATTACATTCATCATATCCAAACAGAAGGACAAAGCAACAGCCGTAGTGCTCTGTGCCATGGTTATTCAGTCTGGGATACCAGCTCTTTGCTTGTGTATTACCTGCAGAAAGGCTTGTAGTTTGTAGGACTGAGGGCCAAGAGTGTAAGGAAAAGCTGTAATAAAAAAAACCCAGATTAAATTCTGGTCAATGTTACCAGCTGCATATTTTTGGATAAGACTAGAAAATTTCATAGACTTATTGCTACCTTACACTGTTACACGTGAGATAAAATTCTGAAACATAGAGAACACTGTACCAGGAAACATCTAAGCTTTCAGACAAGAGCACGTTTTATTTTTGCAAACCTTTCCCCAAGAAATCTCCAAGAATAATTCCTCTATCATTAATTTATTTTTCAATGTAACATTGATTTTACTAAAGTTGCACAGCATATATATTAAGTCTGTCATATAAAGAGAATTCTGTGATTAGTTTTAGTCAAAATGGAATCATAATTGGAATAAGAAACGGAATGGGAATAGCTAAAACTAATTGGTTGTGTTTCTCAGTAGAAATGTTTAGGGAAGTATTTCAACGCATTAAGTTCAGTGGGTGCTTAGCTTTTCCCTAACCTGAGAAGTCAGCTCTGCGAGTGTCTGAAGTGCTGCTATGTTCTGCCACTCGTATGGACATTGCTTTTCTTGTGTTCTCTTAGGAGAGCAACTCAACAATTTTTCTTTTAACGTATGTTAAACTGTAAATTCAAAACACCTTCTAATACCTTCCCACATGGTGAAAGTTCAACGAGGGTAATGCTATGTTAAAGGTGCAGCTTACATCATTTACTCATTAGAGGAGTGTCTTGCCAAGAGTAAAACAGAGGGTGGAATGCTGTTCCACAGGTCTGGTTCACACCTCACTGCTTCAACATTTATTCTACTTTTACAAAACATTTTCCTCTCTCTCCTTCTCTCTCCTCACTTAAAGAAAGAGCTTAGGAACCATTCAGAATAAAAATACCAAGACCTAAACTCAATAAAAGCCTGGTGGCTCAATTTAGGAAAGGACAGGCAGTTTCTCCCCGAGAGGGTGGGACTCCTGACATCCCATATCAGAGTGGGGCAGGGATCCCATGCTGACGGCAGGAACTGGATGGGGGATACAATTTACTCTGGATTATCAGGTCCTAGGCCTACACCACCGGCCTCAAGAACTGTTCTGAGTGCTCTGCCCAGGCTGGCAGAAGTGCAGCCAAGTGCACCCACCTCATCCACACCAAATTCACGTTGCTGGGAGTTCCTCACTGGAAAACAAAGCCTTGCCAAACTTTGGGCATTGTAATTCCTAATTAACGTGGCAAGCTTTCAGATAGGGTTGTACCCCAGTCTGGATAGAGGGAACTCCAGGCAATTTGCTGGGTCTTTTCAAATATTATTTTCATAGTCACCGGGGTGATCAATTGAAAAAACATCCAAACTATTCTGTTTAGTCCAAAGAGCAGAAGATGCCTATTGAAGAGGTCTTGTTTTAGGCTGTGGATTTACAGAGGTGTGAAATACTATTCAATGAGACCAGTGGGAGAATATGATTCTCTTAAGAGAAAGAAATGTCTGAGGATATAAGAGCAATTTCCTTCATTTCAGGGACAAGTGTTTGGAAAAAAAATAATCATGTTATCAACATGTGCTAGCTAGATTCAGATTTTGATGGTCCTTGGGTTTTATTATGTCTATCTTTCTGAGACACAGCTCATGGTTTGAAGCTGTAATCTCCAGTTTTACCATGAACTCTTTCAATATCTGCATTGGTTTCCAGTGCTGGAAGACTAATGGTTTGAGGGAGCTGTGTTTGAACTGGCTGCAAAGCCAGTGTCCTTTGAGATTTTACTAGTTCTTACTGAAATTAGCACCCACATCAGTTTCCTTAGGCCTCGGGAGCACTACATTTGCAACAAACCCCAGGTTTTTGCCTGGGCACATTTCCAAGCAGGGAATCACATCTCAGCTAAACGGGAAGGATGGTGTGAGAGCAGAATCAGAGAGAGCAAACCCACCGCTACACCCCAGGGTATGGCAGTGCAGCCATAAGGTGTGGGTTTGCACTGAGCAGCTTACTGTCATGTTTCTCAGATTAATCTTTGTACGGCTGATTTTAGAGAATCTTCAAATCTTTTAATTTTAAAATTGTGATTTTTGTCTGCAAATCTCTCTCTCTCTCTCCTTTTTTTTTTTCTTCTTTTTTTCCTACAGATACAAAATAGGAAGGAATTTCTTGACTCTCAGGGCGAATGCCCTGCTACCAGCTAGTTATTTTCTTGTTTCTGCTACTCCTTCAGAAAATCTGCTCCAGGCCCTGATGATCTTAATAAAGACAGCTGTATGTAAATATTGGTAAGGAACAGCCTTCTCATTTTCAGCCTAAATCTAATAATATTTCATATCTGCCTGGTTTGTTCTTGTGCTAACGTTGTCTTTTATTTTAAAGAGGGTTCCTTCTTTTTCTCGGTTTTGGGCTCTGTTTTTTTGATAGCTGTGCCATCCCATCTCAGTGCCCTTTGCTAGACTAACAAGTCAAGCTCTCATGGTCTCCTACAGCTCTTTCTGCATCTTTCAGCAGATTTTTCTTGAACAGGAGAAATATTTCAGAACAATCCCCCCAAGGACTTTGTATGGTCTAGCACGTCTTCATCTTGATTCCAGCTGATGCATCCTAGGATTGCATTTGCCCTTTGTGCAGCTATTAGGCCTTTTCGGCTCATGGTCATCCTGGGAACAGCAAGTATTTCTTTGTCTTAGTTCCTAATCAGTTCCAAATGATGAAATTATGCTACAAATCTTTGTTACTAGTTTCCTGATAAATGATGCTGTGTTCTGTAGCAGTAAATTTCATCTCAGTCCTATCATTCAAGTTCCCAAGGCTGCACGGTTCTTCCAAACAGCATTCAAACATTTTTAGTCGGCTTTTAACTAGAAAAAGTAAGAATAATGAAGCAGCAGTGAAAAACTACCTTACATATTGCTTTATTGTTCCAGTTGTTTGCCTTTAATTTGACCTCTGCTTCCTTCTTTATTTTTCTGAGAAAAAGTGGTTATGTTTGAGAAAATTGGAAGATGATGGAAAATTAGATGTTAAAATGTGCAACTGTTGAATTAAAAAAAAAAACAAACAGATTTTAATAATAAAACAACTTTTATTAAAGAAATCCTACTTTAAAATTTTTTATATTGATATTTTCCCAGAAAAAGCTTAATCAAAGAAAAATCACTCTATTATTGGAAGAATGTATTACATTAAAGACAGTCATTCCTGCAGGTAGCACAGATAATGAAGGAGGGGAAAACAACCACCAACACTGTGGAGAAAATATTAATCTGACCATGAGGGACCTCTAGTGGCATCAGTACTTCAAATTAAAAAAAAAAAAAGATAACCCAAAAATTGTGCTTGCTCATTATTTTGCAATGAATCACTGCTGTAGTTTCAGATTTTAAATAAATTTGTGTGAAGCATCCAGTGGGATTGCACTTTAAGTTGCCTGAAACTTAAAGCAGTTGCTGTCAACTTGAGAGTGATGTCCTGTGCTTCTCCTTTCCACCATCGTTACCTACTTTGATCATTTACTTAAGCTTATGGTTTTCTTGGCAGGAGGAGCAGTCTGAGAGGACGCACTGAAATAAAGCTGTGTAACAAAAAGGAGGTGAAAACAGATGAAGACACAAGAGCTATGTCCTTGGCTCATTTGTTATGGCTGCATTTAAAAAACAAGCTATGCTATTACTTTTGGGTTATGTTTCAAGACCAGGCCGGATGGGGCTTTTAGCAACATGGTCTAGTGGATTCTGTATTTCAACTGTATTCCATGATGCTGTATTTCAGCCGTTCTAGAAGGTAACCAACTATACGAAGTACTTAGTTTCTTACTTCATTGTAATCACACTTCAAAATACTTTGAAATTTAGATACAATTCTTTAATACAAATAATTAATTTTTAAAAAGTTCTACGGATGTATTGCTAATAGTTCTTTGTCAACAGATTTTCTAAGTTTCTCCAGCCTACTTAGTCTGGAAACCCATCAAGCATCCCCATCCATCCTGCCTGCAGATAAATAACTGCCCATCCCAGGGATTTCACTCACCCTGGAAAAGATACAGTAACCAGTGAAATCAGTTACTATTGTAGAGCCCTGGGAACAGAGTTTTCCTATCTGGAAGAGGATGCCCAGCCTTAGATGCACTCACTCCCCAGTTTCCACCGGTGAGACAGCACGGGGGAGGGAAGACACCAGTTCCGGGCCAAATGGAGGATGTCTCGAGCTAGGCAGCTCCAGGGAGCTCCAGGCATCCGCCTCCCTTCGCTGCAGCACCAGGCAAACTCGGGGGCTGAGAAAAGCCCAGAAACACGCACCGCGGTCACACTCGGGATGAACCCCACGTCACAGTAGAAGCAGAAGCCTGGAACAGGAGTAGCTGAACACGGAGTGGTGCTTAGACGTCTTGGATATCTCTGCATTCATGGCCTTGTTGTACACGAGCCATAAAAGTTCCCGAGATAGCAAAGGTTATCGTGCTCCGAAATGAACTTAGTCCCCAGAGTCTACCAAGGGCACTTTTAAAAATTGTTGCTGTTGGGTTTGGTTTTTTTTATGTAGCCTTCACATTTTTAAATGTATTTATTTTTTGTAAAAAAAGGTCCCTGCCAGTTTAAACTCTTATTACCTTGTTTCATATTTTTGAAGCCCATGGACACCCCTCCGGGACTGCAATCCTCCTGCAGCTCTGGTGTAAAGCCCCAGCCTGGCAGAGGCTGCTGCAGCCTACCCGGAGCAAGGAATTCCAGGAGCTGAGCTGAAAGGGAGGGAGACAAAACCCACCAAAGACACCGTTCCCCATCTGTGGAGAATGGGCAGCAGATTGCAGGTAGAGGATAAATAAAATGAAAGGTGAAGATAATAGTACCACAGCTGGGGAGCACGAATAGGATGAAACGTGGAGGGTTTGATAGCTCTGCTCCTTTTCTTTTTAACCTTGTTTTAATCTTAGGTTATGGAAATTTATGACCAGCACTGAAACTAATCTTGACAGAGTGATTTCTTGTGGGAGCCACCGCAGGATTTTTCATTGGATTAGGAATTCAAAATAAAAAATTCCATAAACTATTCTGTTAACATAAGTGAAGGAAAAATCCATAAAATCTCAGTATAATATGGAAACGAGTGTGTATATAAAAAAATATTTATGAATGCTCTTTTAAGACATAATTATGCAGCTTTTCTCTCACATTGACCCACAGCTTTATTGTGACATGATCGCAGGGTCAAAGAGCAGATCTGAGGATCTGAGGACCGATCCCCTCCCAGTAGCCAGTACCTCAGGGTAACCACTAAGGCCTGGCCCCTAGGAGGTGGGAGACTAAGACCCGCCTTGCTGCTGAAAGTTACATGAAGGCAAATGAAGTCATAAAGACCTGGAAATGGCAGAGTGGTGCCTCTTTTACACTCCTCAACCAAACCCTACAAGGATGAATTTGGGTAATTGTAATGGGAGATAAACACATTCTTGAATGAGAGGGCTGTGAGAGGCAAAACCACGTCTGAAGAACCCATTGTGGTGTTGAGGGGAGAAAGAACAAACCATGGTGCTGCGCGGGGAGCGGGTGAGGGCAGAGAGCAGCAGTGTCCTGTGGCAGAGAGGGTGGTGGCACAGTGACAGACATCTGCTCCAAGGAGGGCAGAAGGTTGCTTTTGCTGGAGGGATTCCGTCACCTGTGACACATCATTAAAAGTGACAGTCATTAAAAAAAACCCCGTGAGGGTATGCAAAATGCCACCAGGTTCTCCAGGTGAGTTGGGCTGAGATGTGGGTGAAGGAAAAGCAGGACGAGCTAAATCCTGGGAGTCATCAGCAGAAAGGTGGGAGTTGAAGCCTTCGAGGCAGAGGAGCTCAAGACTGCACACAAAGCTGGGAGAAGTTAAAATTTGGAGTTAAAATTACATGAGTCACTGACTCATGAACTGGAGGAAAGATGGGATCCAAACTGCCTGCCTACCAGGCCAGCCGCAGCCCGGGGGGTGACGTGGCCGTGCCGGTGCCCGCATCGGGCCAGCAGGCTGGGGCTACTGCCGGGGCGTCTCGCAGGTCGCCTGGGCTGGACAGCGGGTAAGTGGCCTTCTCACTGGGACTTTTGGAGCAGCCCTGGGGTGCTGCCGCTGCTCACCTGCACCCCGCGGGTGTCAGGAAACCTGCGGAGCGGGGCTGGGGAAGGAAGACGCGGAGCATCCCGGGGCGGGCAGCGGAGCTCCATCCCCCCTGTCCCCCCCCGCGAGGCGAGCCATACCCCTCCTGGGGGCGGCCCCTCGGCGGCCACAAAGCTGGGCTCAGCCGCCACCGTAGAGCTCTGATCCGCCGTCCCGCTGCCGCCGTTCCTCCCTCCCGCCCTCTCGCCGTCCCGCCCTCCTTCTCGGCGGGCGCAGGGCCGGAACAGCGCGGCGGCATGGAGGCGGCCGGGGAC
>VZTM01026695.1:164330-190699 GCA_013400555.1 Jacana jacana
CTACTGGTGCTGCTCGGTTCCAAGCTCTGCACCTGGTGAGTTCCCGGCCGCCGCATCTCCTGGCCTCCACGCACGCCGGGACCCGGATCCGGACCCGGACCCGGAGGGGAGGGTGGGAAGGGGAGGCAGCCCGGCCCCGGGCAGAGGTGAGACCGGCAGCTCGGAGGGGTTTGGGTTTTGCCGTTGGAGGGGCTGCACGGAGACGGGGCCGCTGTGGAAGCGCAGCCAAGCTGCAGCCTGCATCTGCTGCCGTGTGAGTGTGGAGAGTCGCTTCAGCACAAATCAGTGCAGAACTAGCGAGTGATGTGGGTGATTTTATTGACCTGCCAGTGTAATTAGTCTGGAGAAGAGAAGGCTCCAGTGGGGACCTTATAGCAGTCTTCCAGTGCCTACCGTGGGCCTACAGGAGAGATGGGGAGGACTCTATCTGGGAGCAGATAGGACACGGGGTACAAGTTTTAAACTGAAAGAGGGGAGATGTAGATGTGAGGAAGAAATTCTTTCCTGTGAGGGTAGTGAGGCACTGGAACAGGTTGCCCAGAGAAGCTGTGGATGCCCCATCCCTGGGAGTGTTCAAGGCCAGGCTGGATGGGGCTTTGAGCAACCTGCTCTAGTGGGAGGTGTCCCTGCCCACGGCACAGGGGCTTGGATCTTTACAGTTCCTTACATCCCAAACCATTCTATGTTATGCTTACAGGCACTTGATTTTTTTTTTTTTTGTAATTCTGGCTTAATATTTTTTCTGTTTTCCTATTTTGTCCATTTCCTATTTTTCTGTACTTCTATCTGTTCTGTACTCTTTTATCAACATTGTTGCAAAGAACAGGTCATGGGGGTCAGAGAAGATAACAGAACAAAATAGCTGAGATAAGGTCTGCAGTCCAGGAGGAGCAATATCCCCTTTTCTTCCTTCCTTGAATCAGCTTAGGACAGAGGCCTGTTCAAGTCTATCAATTAAAATGTGAGTACTGGTTAAACAGGGAAAAATCCATGGCAAAATTGATGAAAATCTGCCAAGTTGTGTGGGTATTGCATGCATGCATCCCGAAGTTGCCTTTAGTGACAGCAGAACTATCTCTTCTGACTTCCAGCCTGCAAGAGCTAACATTCACTTACAGCTTCAGTTTCCATCTGGGGAAAAAGAAATCCCTGTTTAAAAGGCTTTTTTTTTTTTTTTTTGGCTCTAGATTTGGTCTGTAATAACTATTGCATCAGATACCCACGCCTGACAGAGCGGAGGTGCTGGCTCTCCTGCCACCCTTGATGTTCATGACTGGAGTCTCGACTGGGCTGTGTGGAGGTGTGTGCTGGCCAAGCACAGACTTACAGGAGAGGGCAAAGCCTGCCTTTCTTTTTCAGTTCTTAGTTTTTCTCTCCTCAATTCTCCTGGCTGTCAGGAATGCCCAAAAGACAAGATAGAACCTTGTTGAACTGTTCAGTGACCTCACCTGTGCTAGTAATTTTGCCAAAATGTTGCCCGAGCGTTACACTAAGTGAGTCTATTGATGGAACTTGAAAGAAAATAAAGAGCTTGCACTGACTTTTACAAAGTCTTATCTGAGATCCTGAATTGATTTTTTTCCCCCATCTTTTTGTTTTCTCCAGGGGGCTGGAGGCTCAGCCACTTCAGCTTTCTTGGAGGCCTTTCTGAGTCATAGGGAGGTTTAATACCTGTAGGTAAAAAAATAGATTTTTTTTTTCTTTTGAGTAAAATCAGTAGAAACTATGCTTTATGATTCTTGATACAAAACAAGTTTTTCTATTCTCTTTCTCTCCTTTTACAAACTAAGTTGACCTCAGTTTCAAAGCACAACATTGAAAGATTAACTTCTAAAAATGTTAGTTTCTAAAAGTAATTTTTTCCTTTCCTGAGCTACCTGTTAGTCATGTTGCAACATCAGCTTCTGTCTGAATGTGCATTTTCTTTTAACCAGTGAAAACATAAGATTATTCAAATGAAATTTTCTTCCTCTCCATTCAGGAAGTTAAAGCTCAAGAGCAAAGAAACTGTCAATGTGAAGAGTGTTGTCAGGCTTTGCCTGTTCAAGTTTAACTGGTGGCATAAATAAATTTAATTTTTGAAAAGGTGTATTTATTTTCATGAAAGAATAGCAAAAGATAGGATTTATTAAAATAATAGCCAATAAAATTGTTAACCGTGGGCTTATTAGATTTTCCTTGACTTCCTCACATGTAGGCTCTGATTGTATTTTGATACAGTCTTGGGGTATTTTTCTCCTGCATTTCTGTCAAGAGCTGCATGTTGTTTGGTGTTAGCTTTAGACCAATTTGTGGCAAACTTTCATGTTGAAAAAAATCCCCAAATGCCTCCTAGTTTTGCTCGTAACCACAGATATAGTTAGCTAAGATATGGTGGCTGAAGGGAGAGGAGGAGTAATTACTTAGTACCAAGCAGTAAAAAACAACGACAAAAAACCCACCCAAACTATAAAACTAAAAGGCCATTTCAGACCACTTACCTTGCGTCATCCGAGAGTCCAAAGTGATTTAGTCCTTACCAATGCATTAAAAAAAAAGAGCAGAGAGGATCAAGTTCTGGCACAGAAAAGTTAATAATTAATATAATTCAAAAAATGATGATAAATTATTAATAAGACAATCACGGTCATCGATACTCATGTCAATACTGGAGTGAATGGAAGCTCATGTCTTCTAAGCATTTTTCTTACAAGAGACTGTCTTGCAAAATGAAACCAATAGGATTTAAAGTTCTCTCTCAAGTTTTACAGAGGGTAAAAGAAGGGGGTTTTAATTTGCTATGGGAATTCAGTGGGCACTGAAATAATAAGGCCCCAGATCCCACATTTAATGAGGGTCGTCTTACCCTATTCAAACTGCTGTCTCTCTGCCTTGAGCCCCGTGCATCGTGCCAGCAACATAGTGTCACCTTCACCATTCAAATAAATTTATTTTGATGTCTTGGCAAATGGTGTGAGGGGGCACCATTGGTGTGTCCTGCTGAAGCTGCACCTGGGGCTGGGAGTTGTCATGGCAAGAGGCTGTTACTTTACACACAGCCGAGAAAGTTGCCAGAAATGCAGTGTTTTGGAATTCACAGAGGACACTTTTGAGGGCAGCCTGCTGCTGTTGGCGAGTAGTATCTTTATTTGGCTCTTTTGATCTTAACATCTTGAATCTCTTCAGCAGAGAAAAGAAAAAAAACACCCCAACAACCCTGAATTAAAATATAGGAAAATAAAAAAGGGAATGAGACAAAGGAAGCCTGCTTGTCTCGTCAGATGGCTTCTCATCAGAATAGTGAGTGCTGTAGGACTGCCGAGATACACATTAACTACATAGCCACGACTGCTGGTGCAGAAACCACAAACCAAACAGTTCTGTAGATTCTGGACTTGCATCTCATCCCATATGCAAAAATGCAAGGAGATAATTCCCTAGATACTTTAAACTGGAGAAATTTAGTTATTAGTAAAGCTGAGGATCAGTTCAGTGGAGTTATTCCACTGCAAGAAGGCAATCAGGTCCTTCTTGTTTTTAATAAGTGATGGTTGAGGCTGTTATCGATCGTTAGCAAATTTGACTGGCAGCAGATTTCTCCTCTCACCTTCTTGCTAGAAGACAGTCACTCTCCAGTTTGCTGGTGTATGTAGAGCCCAGAACTGCTATAGAGAAGTGCTGCCGCAGTTCAGAAGAAGTAAAGCTACCCCTTGCATGTCATACTGTGTGTCAAGAAGAGTGTGGTCAGCAGGTTGAGGGAGGATATCAAGAGGATGGGGCCAGTCTTTTTTCAGTGGTGCCCAGTGACACGCCAAGAGGTAATGGACACAAGCTTGAACATGAGGATGAGGATAAACATGAGGATGAACTTCTTTGCTTTCAAGGTGGCAGAGCACTGGAACAGACTGCCCAGAGAGGTGGTGGAGTCTCCATCTCTTGAGATATTCAAAACCCTCCTGAACACATTCCTGTGAAACCTGCTATAAGAGGACCTGCTTTGGCAGGGGTTTGGACTAGATGATCTCCAGAGGTCCCTTCCAACCCCATGTTGTTCTGTGACTTCCTGGGGAGAAAATGTTTAAATCTTGCCCCACAGAAGTCTGTGTCAAACCAGCCAGATGCTTATGGAGTGGTACTGCCCATTTCTGTGATACCACCTAGGAGATGAGTGGAGAGGAGTTTACATCCAGGAGAGCAGGACTTCTGCTAGCTAAGGCAACTTTAACCTCTCCTTATGATGTATTGACAAGCATTTTGTGGAGTACGTAGGCTTCACAGCTTTGCCTCAGGAAAATTGCAGTGGTTCTGCCCAGTCACACCTCTGCAGAGGTTTGATCCCACCTTCACACACTCATCCCAGCGACTCCAAACACAGGGTGAGTTCAGTCCAATGAATCACCAAAGGCTTGTTCTGTGCCCCCTACACTGAGGGTAAAGAAGAAACATATTCTGCAAGTTTGGAGCAAGAAACTCTTTATTTCAATAATAAAATGCATATATGTGCCTTTTAGATGTCTGAAACCACATTTTTTTTTTTAATGTGTCGTTCAACTCATTATTTCTTACTTGAAATTTCAATGGGTCTTTTGCCATCTTACATCCTGCAAAGGAGCCAGAGTTCACAGGGCTGGCAAAGGCTGAGCTGGAACCATCGTCTGTGCCTGCTTGAGAGAAGAGGTAGTCTCATCCTTGAAATTTTAACTAATCTATGTTACATTCTTCTTAATGGCAACTGTTTAAATTAATTGTTTTGATGAACATAAAAAGACATTTCTGCATGTCCTGGTTTGGGGTAAAGCTTTTCCCATGAAAGGTTGGACTTGGTGGTCTTTTGAGGCTCTTTTGACCTGGGCTGTTCTATGATTCCATGATTAATGCTTTTTCCTTATCCCTGCTTGGCATAGGGTCTCAGCTTACTTTCAAAGACTTGGGTCTTGGAAGAGCTTGAGGGCAGTTGTGCCTTATCTCTATATTGCAGATTTCTGTTGATCAAAGACAGAACGGGATGCAGTGGAGGGCGAAGGATTTAGCTTGGGTTGTGTGTATCAAAACTTCTCTTGAGCTGCTTGAAGATTCTTCCAGATTATTGTGGTCTCCATTGCTGGTGTTTTGAACTGGCCCCACTTCCTATATGGCTGTCATGAGGTTACACTAGATCTTCTGTGTAGACAAACCCCTGTTCACCAGTAAATCAGAACAACATTTAAGCATTGGAGTAGGCTGCCCAGGGAAGTGGTTGAGTCATCATCCATGGAGGTATTCAAAAGACAGCTTGACATAGTGCTTAGTGACATAGTTTAGTGATGGGGTTTTTTTTTATGAGTTATGTTGATGGTTGGACTAGATGATCCCTTCCAACCTAGACAATTCTATGATTCTACCATTGAGAGGGAGTAGAAAAGGAATGGAGTGTAAATATAAAAAATGCGATTTTTCCCTGTACAACCAGCAAATTTTTTTTTTTGAACTTGAGTGTTTAATTCTAAGCTTACTGTGTTGTCTTTTATATCCACAGGCATATTTTGAAAACGATAATTCTGGGCCAGACGCTCTCCTTGTTTATCTGCGGGACTGCTGTTACAAGCCAGTATCTAGCAGAACAATACCAAGTGAATACTCCAATGTTTCAAAGTTTTATCAACTATTCTTTGCTGTTTTTAGTTTATACAACAATGCTGGCATTTAGGACTGGTATGTGAAATACGGGATGGGGAGATTCTGGCTCATCTTTTTTTTTTCTCTTCTGCATTTTCCTTTCAGATTTTGAAACTAAAGAACTTAATACTTGTCTTAGTTTTTTTAAGTTCCTGGTGAAATTTCTGCCTTGTAATAACACATGGAAACAAATTTCACAGATTAAGCGTTCATTTAATTTGATTTCATTTCATATCTGTTTAAAATTATGTGCTCTTTGGTTTCAAGTACTGTGTATATAACACAGGGAAAATCGCCTTTGTTACAACAGGCTTCTTTACCAGAAGCTATTTAATATTCCTTCTACTCTTATTAATTTACTCTTTAAACAACTCTAGTCTTTTGGGTTTTTAATTCATGTGGAAGAATTTCTATGCTTTTCACCATGTGCATTGTCTCCTCCCAGGCTGTGTTTGGCTGTTACTGTGTCTTTCTGAAACAGGGGCAACCAAAATCAAACATCTCAATATTATTTATGCTTCTAAAAAGCAAGATTCCCGTGCAACATTTGGTTGGAGAAGAACACATATTGATTGCTGCTTTCTTCTAAACAGGCAGTGACAGTCTTTGGCAAATTTTGAAACAGCGGTGGTGGAAGTATTTTTTTTTGGGACTGGCTGATGTTGAAGCCAATTACATGATTGTAAAAGCCTACCAATACACGACCCTCACGAGTGTGCAGGTAAGGACCGATCTCTCTTTCTCAACTGTTGCTTTTATTACAGTTTTGGATTGGTTTCTGAAATGAGCTTCAAAGGACAGATGTGGAAGCTATTTAAGCTTGAAAAAGCTTTCCAGTATCTTATTTTCTCTCTGCTGTACAGAGAAGAGCATCCTGCATCATGAATAACATTTCCAGGAAGCAGAGAAGATTGGCTGGTGTTGCCCAGTGCCAGCTCTGGAGTTGAACTCCAATTATTTTGATAGAAAGCACGTCTGAGAGTTTGCTGACAGCCACTTTGGTTTTTTCTCCTGACAGAAAATACAGATTTTTAGGACCAGATAACACTCACTCAGGGCAGGTTCTTCCTGATATAAGCCATGTAGATCTCTTGCCTGGTCCTACAAGCTGTGAGAGGCTTTGTGAGACGTCATCCCATACCTGAGGACTTACTGACATGCACACCTCGCTGGTGTTACAGCGAAGGGTCAAGCCTGTTGCTTTTGGATGTGACACTTCAGTTCAGGACCTTCTCTGGAAGAGATGAAAGGGAGGTCAACATGCCAGGCTCCTCAAGTTGCAGTAAACATCCTCTAAAACGACAGTGCTTGGTGCTCGTTGCTGCACTGGGTTAAATATTGTATTCTGAAGTAGCTCTTCAAGCAGGAGGACTAAAGATGGGGTTTCTCCGTCACCCTGCGTGGGCGTAAACTGCTGGAAGTTAGTGCCTTATGCTTCCAACTGCGTGCTCCTGAGCTTGCATGTCCAAATCTCTTGAGCAACCTGGCTCAGGGCACTGAGAAAAGTCAGAGTAAACCCTGTCTTTTCCTGGACAATCATTGAGCTGTGTCAGGACCCTGAGGCAGCTCCCAGTGGTGCTCCACAGCTGCTGCTGGAACAAGTGAGGAGACAATTCAGAAGCAAGGAGGGAGCTTTTCGAGTGCTGTGCCAGCCTATGCTCTTACTGATGGTGGATCTGTGGCTGGGGTTGTGGTTCCACTTACCTGAATAAAAAAAATAAGGTACCATACAGAATTGGTAGTTAGTTGGAAAGGAATGTTGAGGTGTCAAACCAAAGGTATAAAAACAAAGTCAAAATAACCAGGGTTAGTATTTAAAAGAATTACCTGTAGATCAATAAACTCCTGTGGTCTGGGCTCTCTCTAGACAACTTCAGTAACTTATCCATGCACTAGTCAAAGACCAGTAACATGTGCCTGATGGATTATTATTGTCACATTTCCACTTCATACTTACGTGTTATGACTCATAAAGCCTTTGATTTCCTTATAAATAATGCCTAAGAAATTAAAGCTTCAAGAAAGACACATTTCAGTCTCAGGATCAAGTTAAGCTGATAATCGAGACAGTGTTTGATCATATACTTTACAGCTGAAAATGCCAGGGCTTTGATCCAAGTTCTCAGAAGCAGTAAAGCTATTCCCATGATTTGTGTCCAGCAGAAGTAGGGAGGTGATTGTCCCCCTGTACTCAGCACTGGTGAAACCGCACCTTGAGTATTGTGTCCAGTTCTGGGCACCTCAGCACAAGAGAGATATCGAGGTGCTGGAGCGNTAAGAAATAATAGATAGAGTAGGGTGTCCTGTCCGGTTGCCAAACTCAAACATCCGCTGAACCTTCTTCCCATGTGGGAAGAAGATGTTCCCATCCCTTTCAGACTGATGCTTAAGTGTCAGTTCAGTAATTACAAATTTGGTAAAACTGCCAGTTGCGGTAAGGTTTCTTGCTCTTTCTCTGAAGTCACCATTTTCTCGCCACTGTCAGAAATGAGGTACAGGACAGAAGAAAACCTGTGATTTGCTCTAGTGCAAGGCATTTTCTTTCTGTCAGTAGTGAGCAGTTCAGCAGCTGCATCAGAACCTGTGGTTCAGAAGACCCAGCCTGGTGGTCTGTCTGCAGTACTGGCTGTGGGTGGATGCCCAGGGAAGGTAAAAGCAGCAGGAGCACATGGCACCTTCCCAATACAGCATAATCGTGGTTCAAATGCTGGCTGGCTGGAGCTTCAGCTCAGCCCTGTGAAACTGATCTTCAAAGATAAGTTTTCTCAGCTCAGCGAGGAACTTCCATGTATTGTCTCACACATGCACATAAAAGCAAAACTGATTTTCCTTTGTTTATCAAATTCTAGTGTTGCATGGAAGGGGTTGGGAGACTTTTAAGGAGATAACATGGAATAGCAGCTCTCTTTTCTCGCTAAATAAAGAAAAAGACTTTGGTCTACAGTTGCAACTCGCACTGTTCAACGGTGGCTTCGGCAGTGCCAGTGAGGCTTCTTGCTGCAAGTATCCCTCTGTCTTGTGACAGGACTTGACTGTGCTGCTGTTTGACCACATATTTCATAATGAAAAAACAAGCAGCGTAGCTATGGTTTCATGTTACTAACGTACTATTGGGCACAATTAGCATTTGCTCTGTAGATAATTCAAGTGGAGGCATTTTGTAGGGCAGCAATTGACAGAATACCCGCTGATGGAAGAGTGTTAACCTCAACAGGAGAAAATGCAGGATGAGCCCCTGGGACTCAGCTGGAGGCTGCCTGAAGGGAGCTGTGTGGGGAAGTGAGCAGGATGAGCTGTTGAGCTTTCTTGCCCACAAAGCTGTCTGGAGCTGGCAATTATAACCAAACCAATGACCTCCAACACTCCGTGATAATTTATTAACCATATATTAAAACATCTTTTAATAATTTACTCACCCTACCTTTAAAACCTCCTATGAAGAGTGTGGCCAAAGCCTGGCCTGAGTGAAAACAGTTGTAAAGCAAATCAACAGGTTGTCTTTTTTTCCCCTTGTAAAAGTGCAGGTTAGAATTGAATAAGATGGGAGTTATGGGAGTTTGCTGATGCTCTACTGGCAGTAGTAATCAATACCACAGTACTGTTGTAAATGTCATAAAACCTGAGTAAAAAAAAAATAAAATATTCTTTTAAATGGTTCCATTGATACAATTCATTGGGATGTTACATCTGCTTTGCATCTCTTTGATCTTGTTCCTTTACAGAAGAGAGCATTTTCCACCAAAGAGCTGTGTATCCCAGTAAATGAAGGAAAGGCAAGATCCAGTAGTTGGAAATCAAATTTCTGCTGTCTGTAATTGAGGGTAATTGTCCCCTGGAATAGATTACCAGGGCATGTTTTTCATCATTTGGTGCCTGTATGTCCTGGCTGCAACTCCTGTAACCAGGATGCTGTAGCTCTACAGTATGTTATTGGTCTGGATGCAGCAATTCCCCATCCGACGTTACTGAAAGAGCTTCTGGCTCGTTATGTACCACACTCTTACATCCCAATTAAGATTTTTTCTTCTTTCTGTCCTTGTCCCACTCCCTTGCACATAAAATCAGATCACTTGTCTTCAGTATTTCCAGATTTGTATTATTTCTACATGGAATCCTAATTTCTAATTACAGATTTGATAAGGAGTGAGAAGGCAAGCTAGACAAAACCTGCTGGGGAGAAAAGGAAATGACAGTGAACCTCCTCCTTCTAGTGGTGTCATGGGGAACAACATGGTTTCAGAGCAACATCATAGCATTCATTTCTAAATCTACAAAGATTGATTAGATCCATCATTAGAAGATGCATGTCTCTTGGTGCCTTCTACCAGGAGAGAGTAGACTCCCCACCCCTCCTTCACTTGCAAAATTCTTTTCATGGTAAATTCTGGCTCTTTTAACGAATCCACTGGGTTTGTTTTGTGGTTTTCATTAACATCTGGTAGCAACTGAAAGTATAATCATTTGCTTTCAGGATAGTGCAATCCAGATTTGGGGTGGGTTTCTAATTCAGGCCATTTCTCTGTACACACAGCTGCTGGACTGTTTCGGGATTCCTGTGCTGATGGCTTTGTCATGGTTCATTCTCCGTGCAAGATACCGGCTGATCCATTTTCTTGCTGTCGCCGTCTGTTTGCTGGGTGTCGGAACAATGGTGGGTGCAGATATTTTGGCAGGGAGGCAGGACAGTGAAGGTAAGGAGCCTTTTATCACAGGGTGGGGGGAAGAGTGGAGAGACAGTTCCTGTGATGGGCTAATTTCCAGAGGAGAAAAAGCAGCAAATGTGGGGGGAGCGGATACAGTTTTATTTTGAGACAGGACAGGAGAAGACATGCTGCTGTTTGCGTTTCTTGTCCAAGGAGATAGTGGCTGAGGAGAGGCTGATTTTATAAGGGAGGCTGTGAAATGTGTTTGCTTGTAGATTTGGATTATTTCTTCCACCTTAAAAAAGGAACACGTGTTATGCTTAAATTTTGCTGTTGTTTATCAGAATTGGTGAAAAGTTGTTCACTTATACTAACCATGTGAGATGGTCTAATAACAGATGCTGCCTCTCCCTGCAAACCTTTTCTCCCTTACACAGTATTGGCCTGCTGGCAGCCAGACTTTTCTCATTTGCAGCTTTCTATGAGCACAGAGAGCAAATCACAAGTGACTTGAGGGCAGGCTGACTTCTCCCAGTTATCTTTGGTGGACCCAACAGAAACAGTCCATGTATTCCTGAGGCCCACAGGTCACAGCCTGGAAAGTAGGGGCTTACAATGGGAAAGCAAGAGGAGACGTGGGCAGGATGCTGGGATTCCTGGGACCTCTGGGAGGGAAGCTGGTCTCTGAGGGCCAGGATCCAGCCGGGCACAGATGAGGGCAGATCTCATCTCTGTGACAGGTGCCTATCCATATCATAGCAATCTTATTTTGAATAAGAATTTTGAGTTTTCAGAGCCAGTGGCTGTGAGGCAAGGTAAATTTTGGGACATTGCCTTCATCAGGCAGCATAGAAATAAGCCTGTTTGGTGTTACTTTGATAAACTGAGCTTTAATGCTATATGGTATGAGTATCTCAGGCCTAAGAGGGAAAAATCTTCTTTCCCTGAGACTTTAGGGCAGCTGTGCTTCATTTGCTGACCTGTATCCTTCCTACTGCTTACCCTCATATTTCAGACATTTTCTTAGTGATTGCCAACTGGCTCGGGGAAGGCAATTTAAAATCAATTCAAGGATTTAAACAACAGTGATCCTCTTGCTATTTAGCTGATGCATAATGGCATTTACTTGATGAATGACTGTATCACAGGGAGTCCCATTTGCACAGTATAACAACATCTCAGCAGGACACACTATACCACCCCTCTGCAGCGCCCTCTGCAGCGCCCACTGCAGACCTCTCATGAACTTGAGGCTGGGTCCAGGTCCTGCTGAAATCAACAGACTGATTTTAGCAAGACTTGAATCAGGCCTCACGGCGAAAACAGGGGCAATATTCAGAAAGGCAGAGAGCGTCTCTAACCGTGAATTTTCTCACATCCCTACAGTGCCTCAGGTCAGCAGAAGTAGAATTGGAGCAGGCTACACAGCAGTGGCTTGGTCAGGACAAGATTTCAATGCCAGGTTTAGCTCATTCCAGACGATGCCGGGTGAGGTGAGCAGAGCCTGCGCTCAGCCACTCATCTGCACCCACAAGAGATGTTTCCTTTCCCCTTACCCTGGAGGCTGCTAAGAAGCTAGAGATGTGAGAGATAAATTTGCTTGTCTTTTTTAAGGAAAATTAAAAAGTGTTTGTAGCATTACCCTTATTGTGGATTAATATTTCTGTACAGGTAGTGACGTGGTGATTGGAGATGTCTTAGTGCTTCTTGGTGCTTCTTTGTATGCCATTTCTAATGTGAGTGAGGAATACATTGTGAAAAATCTGAGCAGAGTGGAGTTTCTAGGAATGGTGGGCTTGTTTGGGACTATTATCAGCGGTCTACAGCTGTAAGGATCTAATATTTATTTTAAAACTAATTAAGAATATTCTACAGATGATTGCTTGTCTACCATGAAATTATGTTGTTGAATTAATTCTTTTTTACATCTGCATTTGGCCTATATGGGAGTACTTCCACTTGAATTTTATTTTTGTTGCTGATTAGCGTCTCTTCTATACCTTTTTTATTTACACTACTTTTACTACAGCGATTCTAAAGCTGAAATCCTGCCATTGAACTTATATGATACTTGGCTGTATTTTTGATTTTGTAGATCTTCATGAGGACAGTCCGTACGCTGAAGACTGTTCACAGGAATGTATTTCTTAATGGGTTTTCTCTGTGGAAAAGTTTAGGAGACAATCGTTAGCAGGAAGTCTTCCATATTAAACACTAGTTTTAAATGAATCCATTTATATACTCTTATAATTAACCACGTTAGAGTAACAGACCACATGCACTTAAGTCTATCTAGTGAATTTTATGTTCCTCACTTCTCATCATTATAGTTAATAATTTCTTCAAATGGTCTGTCAAATAATACTGAATCTCTGAAGGATGAAACAGCCTGCAAAGAAGGCGTAAGAATTAAATAAAAGTGCTCTTGACTTTTAGGGACTTCATTTTCCAAGTCAATTTTCATGCTTGTTAGATGTTGGAGCTAGTGTCATTCAATAAAATTTCAAACGAAAAATTAAAGGGGTTATAAATCAAAAAGTTTCTTATATTCTGGTAATTGAATTCTCTAGTTGAATATGCTATGCTGCTTTTTTTCTTTTTTTATTATATTATATCTTTTCTTTAACTCTAGAGCCATTGTGGAACATAAGGAGATAATGAGAATTCAATGGAACTGGAAAATTGGTATGTATTTGACAAAATTACGTGCATTTTTACAGAACACTGGAAAATTATAATAATTTAGACTTCAAATGCTGGGAATTTAATGTTCTTTCTCTGGATATTAAGCAACATTCATGTTGTCACAAATTTACTTTCTGCAAACTTAGCAGCATGGCAAAGAGATAAGGTTCGCAGAATTGAGCGTTAAAACCTTTCAGCTCAGGTTTTGCATTTTTCACATATAATGAGACAATTTTTCAAATTAAATCGCAAAAAGTGAAAATTAAACCTGTTTAATCAGACACATATTTGTGCTGGAACACTGCAAGAATATTTTTCTGGTGTCCTTCCTAAATGTAATAGTAGGAAAATGGATTTTGTGACACATTTTGATCTCAGCAGAACTTTACTTCATTAAGAGACATGGCTCTTCAGCCAGCACTTATGTTAAGTAGGAAAGAACAAAAACTTTCTTGTTTAGATACAGTAATATTTGCAATACAGGTAGGCTTGAAAAAGTGGTATTTTTGCCATGTTTTTCTTAAATTGACATTCCCATATCTTTTAGGAGGCCTGATTTGTAAAGATAAAGATGTGTAGTTTTGAAGCACCTGAAGAACACCGGTGTTCTTTAAGATCACTATTTCGTGCCTTAGGAGTAAATTGTCATCCTGTTTTACAGCCTTGCTGTTTACAGTCTTTGCCCTGTGTATGTTTGGGCTGTATAGCTTCATGCCAGTAGTGATTAAAGTTACCAGTGCAACCTCGGTCAACCTGGGTATTCTGACCGCGGATCTCTACAGTCTCTTCTTCGGGCTTTTCCTTTTTTTCTATAAGGTAAGCACTTCCATTCTTTCACTATAATTTCAGTTAATTTTTTACTCCAAAAGTGTAAATAAAGCATACTGTTCTCAAAAGCCCCGGAACAATCATTTGCACTTGCATATTTTCGCAGCTTGTATAATTCATCCTTGGCAGATATCTATCAGAAGGACTCATCCTCTGTTAATTACAGAGCGTCGCACTGTTAGGCAGATAGTGATTTTCAAACAATTTCACGCTTGATGGAATGCATTAGAGTTAAAGTTAAGGGATACTAAGTAATTTCCCAAGGTAGAGTCCTTGCTGCAATCCCTGTGTGGGAGCTCTGTGTTAGATTTGCTTCATCTCCATGTGGCGAAAGAGTAGGTTTCAATCCCCCTGTCCAGAGAGACTTTGGATGTCTGAGAGGAGCAGTTTGGCTTGATTTCCAGAAATTAATATTTTCTTTTAGGCATTTAATCTGTTCATTATATCCTGGGAGACAAATCCAGATTTCTTAGCGCTATTGTTGAGGAGAGATTGAAGGAAAGGGGAAAAAAACCTGCCGATAAATACGTTATTCTGTATGGTCTCTGAAAGGCAGTTACTTTTACTGCTGTCTAAAATATGGTTGGTAGTTTCTCTTCAAACTAAATGACAGTGCTAAAAAGATTTCATGCCACCCTACACTTTTCATCCAGAAGCATTCGTGGGAACCTAGCTCATTACAGCAATTGGAGTAATTGAGTCAGTTGCTCGGTGACTGGAAGGGCTTAGTGAGAAGCTTGTGAACTTTGCTTAGGAACTTAATTTGTATTATTTCATGTGGTTGCTTTCTCTTCAACATTATGGAGAGCCACAAACTTTGAGGTCAGATTTGTTTCTGAAAATGAGGGCAAATTTATTGTACAGTGTGGAGGTCTGGTAATGGTAGGATCTGACTACAGCAAGTAATCAGAGGATCTGAGATAGCTTAGGAACCAAGAACTGAGAGAGCATGTTTTTTACATGGCTTTTAACATAGCACTCAGCAGTAGGAAATCTTATTGCTTTCTTTATCTACGGGGCAAAGAAACCAGGCAGGACATTCCCTGCATTAAAAAGCACCCTGGATGGAGGAATCTACAAACAAAAGTGCAGGGATTCACTCTATGTTCCCCATTACTGGATGATACTTCACAGCAAGCCACTGAGGGCTGTGCTGTGCTGCAGAGCATGGCAAGCCATGGTCAGTTCTGAGTTGCTGTGGTCTGAACCTGCTCTGAAGCAGAAGCCTCACGAACACCCAGCAGCTACAGCAGATATCAGGTCCACCTGGTGGAATCTGTGTCTCTGGAGCCANTAGATTTTCCATTTGAAGAGAATCTTAGATCAACTTTCCTCCCTGTTTTGGGTTCCAAAATTTGCTCCATCAGCAAATTTCCATCAGATTTTTGAATTGAGCATGGTGTTTTGCTTATATACCCAACTTTTCAGCCCCAACTGGGTCTGTTTAAAGTGAAATGTGAATTTGGCATACCTGTTTTGATGAGCTTTTTTTAAAGATTTTTCTTTTACTCCATAATGAATCTGTGCTTCGCTTGTATCTAATGAGCTCATTATATAGTAATTGNAGCCACTGAGGGCTGTGCTGTGCTGCAGAGCATGGCAAGCCATGGTCAGTTCTGAGTTGCTGTGGTCTGAACCTGCTCTGAAGCAGAAGCCTCACGAACACCCAGCAGCTACAGCAGATATCAGGTCCACCTGGTGGAATCTGTGTCTCTGGAGCCATTCAAAACCTGCCTGGATGATATCCTATACGACCCGCTCTGGCAGGAGGTTGGACTAGATGATCTCCAGAGGTCCCTTCCAAACTCATATCATTCTGTGATTCTGTGAATTTATGAGATTTTTGAATTGAGCACGGTGTTTTGCTTATATACCCAACTTTTCAGCCCCAATTGGGTCTGTTTAAAGTGAAATGTGAATTTGGCATACCTGTTTTGATGAGCTTTTTTTAAAGATTTTTCTTTTACTCCATAATGAATCTGTGCTTCGCTTGTATCTAATGAGCTCATTATATAGTAATTGTAATACCTCAAGAGATATTTAAAAAGGTCTCCAAATGCTTCTGTTGTACAAACACCTATGGAAGGGAGTATAGTGCAAATACAGACACTAGATGGAGTTACAGTCCTCTAGTAACATTTCAAAGTAGTCTTTAGGCTTGAGAGTAAGTATGGGAATATAAGCTGCAAAGGTACAACTGAACTCAGTGTCTGAAGCAATGAAGTTGTGGCAATGTCTGAAATAAAAAAAAAAAAAAGAAAAGAAAAAAAACAACCCAGGAAAAGGCCACTGATCCCTGCCCAAAAATGAAAGAAAGAAGAGAACAAAACCAAACAAAGTGTGTAGGTCTGTTGGAGCTGCATCGTTAAGGTTCACTGGTGTCAATAGCTGCAAACATATAGGTAGGCCTTGAATCACAGCTATGCTGCCACAGCCCTGGCACCCTGTCTTGGTGAGCATGTCCATTCACAGAGGAGTAAGTTCTGAGCAGGATCAGAGACTGCCTTGCACACACTGCTAGAGGGGGTCTGGCAGTTACGGTGGCCACCCAGTCTGGCCTGCCAGCCAGGTGTCCTTAGATGCAGGCACATGTTCACTCATGGCCTTAGGCTGCATTCTGGAGAAGTTGCTTAGATGCCTTGACACAGGCCCAAGTTCTGCCTGTTTGATGGGAACAGGTCAGTCACCGGCAGGACCATGGACGTGGCTGCTGCCTCTACCAGGACATCTTCAGAGCTTGGTGCTTCCTCCTATGCAGAGTTAATGCTTGAGTCCAAGCTCCTCTAGGCAAAGAGCCAGTGATTCTGTCTGCTTTTCCTTTTGTGTGGTGCCATCCAAGGGTTTCCCAGCCAAGTGACAACCGACTAGCAATTGCAATGCCTTAATTGCAGACGTCTCAGTCTTTTGGATCAGAGTCCACTGTCAAGGTGATATAATTAATTTCATCCAGCTCTGCTGCTTCGTAAATTAGAACATATTTTTCAAGGGTGGCTAAGGAAGCTAAGGAGGTTAGGGAGTATTAATACTGGGATGTAGAATGTGCTGTGTCCTTCATCCTACTGTTTAATCAATGTGGTTTGGCAAAGGCAATATGAAGAAGTTCAGAATGTCTTAAGAAGTATTCCTGGCTGGGGGTAACTTGCACACTTTGTTTTATTGAGTCTGGTGCTATGAAGTAAGCATTTATTTTTCTGTCAAGGTGGGTGAATCTGAGCAATTGTTGGACTTTTAACAGGCAAGTGAATGGCAGTGAATGAAATGCCTGATGTACCTCAGCAGTTCATACTCGTGCCTCACACCACTCTTAACAGAGCACAAATGCCAGTCTTGTAAAAGGAGCCCCAGTCTCCCTCTCTTCAAGGACTTGCTGGGTGCAGAGAGCAAACTGGTTTTGGTCCATTGGTAACATTTATTGAGCCTGGCAGATGGTTAAGAGAGCTGTGCAGAGAACCAGCTGCTCTGGTGACTTGCAGGAGGATGGAGAGATTCATCTCTTGCCAGGACCTGAAATACTTGGCTGGGCTGAATCAAAATTCTCTTAGGGGTACAGTGTGTAAACAACTATTCTTCAGTATCACCATATTTGCAGCCATTTGTTCTCTCTGTTAAGATTCTTGTATATAGACCTAAGGAAACTGCCTGTCCAACAGTGTTGAGCATGAGATGCAGAGAAAAGCAGCCAGCAGCTTGAGTCTATCAGTGAATGGAGCTTTTGAATTTTGATTTTCAGACCTGAATATAGATTGTGGTGATAATACTCATTAAAATGATTTCAAAAAGGAAGGGTAGCTTTCACATTCTTAAAAGAAGGCAGTATTGACATGTTTTTATATCAGACAATGGACTTGATGATCCCAAGGGTCTCTTCCTACCTATATGATTCTATGACAAGGCTTAATGCATCTCTTTCTTCCCTCTGGTAGTTCTCAGGTCTTTATATCCTGGCCTTCGTTATCATCATGGTGGGCTTCATCTTGTATTGCTCCACTCCAACTCGGACAGCAGAACCCACCGCCTTGCCACAGCCTGGCAGCACCGGCTTGGACAACGCTGGACTAAAACTTGAGGAGAGTGACAGTGAAGCTCCAGCTGTAACTGTACAGTTCACAAGAGGAGAGACTGTGGTGGTCAGCACCGATTAAAGAAATGGCAGCACTTCAAAATGCAGCATTTTTTTTTAACTGCCAAATTTCCCACAAATATTAATCTGGAGAATTGTTCTACTGCCAAGGCATATGTAAGGCTGTGCTGGTTTTAATGCACTGGATGAACTTTTAAGGCCAGATCCTCAATCAGCGAAACTGTATTGATTTACCCTTGCAGAAAATCTGGCCCTTAGAAGAGAGAGTAGTATTTATGTGGAGTCTCTGGGAAGTGAGACACTGTTATTTTTAAATGCTTAATTAACTTAACAGCAAATGCTTGGGGAAAAAAAAACTAAGCCAAAGCATGCTCTCAGGTCACTAACTGGGGCAAATAATTTTTTATATGGCATTAGGGACCCAATTCAGCCAGATGCTATCTGGGGCTTCGTGGTTCCCACACTTCAGTGCTAGGTACCCTCAAATAACATCTTGCAAAAGCCACTCAGCTTCTCACAGGATCTCGTTCTGCAACCTGTATTACGTACATAGAGCTTCCGCGTGCTGAGGGACTTCATACCTCTGCTGGAGGATTTGCTTCTTACATTCCACCCAGGTGTTCATCTCTTCATGTTGCTGCACTCCCTGTCGCAGCTGGGACTGCTAAAAGTATTTTGTGTTGAATTCTGCTAGTAAGGGAAGTTTGGATCTGTGTTTTCAGATTGCCTTTTTCTTTTCCTCTCGGTGGCCTGTTGTTCGGTGCATTCCCACTAGGTGGAGGGTATTTTTTCTGGATGAGACAGCAAAAGGATTTAAACTGAAGTTCACTTCTCAGTGATTTTCTCCCTGAAATGGGACACATTTCTGCAGAAAGATTGGAATAAAATTTGCATTTCTTGAAGAAAACCCAAACCTGAAGCGTCTCAGCCAATCCTCATTGCAACAAGAATGACACAATCTCCAAAAGGTTCTGTGCTTTCAGTAGATTCATTGGCACTTTTCCTTCCCCTCCTCATGTTTCCAGAAAATGATTAAGAAAATATGCGGCTGCAGTTTTAATATCAGTAAAACAAAAATGGGATTTTATTTTATTTTTTTATTTTTTTTGTACAAGCCTTCATAGCTCAGGTGTATGAAGTAACAAAAGAATAAACTTTTCAGCAGCTGAACAGTTGGCTCTTGGTTTGTTTATTATTTTTTTTAAACTAGAATTTCTCTATTGCCCCAAATTATATTAACTGATTTTACAGACCAAATGATTCTTGTAGTAGCTGAGCCTTGCTGTAAGTAGTACAAGAATGTCTTTGCATTTTTAGTGAGATATCCATGTGAGAAGTAGAAACCACATTTGCTGATTTGGGATGTTTTCATCCCAGCTGGTGGGTCTTTTTCTCGTTGCTGAGTTGCGGTAGGGTTGCCTCGTTCATTTCAAATGAGCAGCGAATTACATGATAGAGCATGTACTGGAAAACATCAGCTTCACCAAACTTCTGAGCTTTTCTGTGCCAAAAAGCAAAAGTGCACCTGGTTCAAATGTTAATCTACAATATTGCTTTGATGGGGCGATAATCTCGCTAAATTAGATAACCACTATCTGTTGCCTGTTTGTCTGGGGCAGATAATGTATTTTTTGAGGGAATGTGAAAGGAAATGGATTGTCCCTTGAATCTTCTTGTAGGTGATTATTGCCCGAACAGTTCACTGAGGCTATTGTGCTGCTTAAATCCATCAGCATCAACAGGGCATGTTTGAAGAATATTAACTCTTCATTGCAGCGGAATCAAGAAGGAAACAACTACATTTGGTTATTGAAATCTGGACGCCATCAAGTTTGGAGGGCAAGCACAAAAATGTTTTTATTAGGTGATTGTTATCATATATTCTCGCTACTACAGGAAAAAGATCATGTTTGTGGCAGTGTAGGATGTTATGTTTCTAAATATGGTATTATTTTCAGGCTTATTTTAATTTTAATTTGGATATTCAGTTCCCCCCAGTGCAGAATTCTCCCTTTGAAGGGGAATTTTATTTTATTCTCTATACCTAGTGGTATGATCAGAGGTAACATAATGTAGGTTCATCTGAAAGTACATAGAGGTGTGTATTGACTCAGACTTTGGCTGGTCTTCAAAATGTAGAACCATCTTGTGGAGCGGTGTGAGTGCACAGGCAGTGGCTGATCCTCTCGATATATAGACCACTGAAAACAAAACTGTGTAAAAAATGAATGAACATGTGAACTACAAGCACAGCCCATGAACTGTGGGTTTGTTCTTCTAAGGCTTTTAAAATATGACTATAATAGTAGATTGTAATCAGATTCAAACAAACTGGGCTGGACAGGTCGTCTGTTGAGCCACAAGGAGAGGGGGAGCAGTGTGGGACAGGATGCCAGCTCAGATTCCCCATCACTTGCACTGGGACAGCTTTAGTGAGTTGACCACCTTGTATTCTGAACTGAAAACTTTAGAACTCGATTTCAACAGATACAGGCTGTGATTTAACATCATACACTGATTTAACTTCACACAAAAGATTTTTGTGCCATGTTGTTGGTAGCTAACATTACAATGTGTATTAATGTCACAAAGAAGGTCTGGAAGGTCTTTCAAGCTTTCAGAGAGGACAAGGTTGGTATTTTTTTGTCAGTCCTTCTGTCAGTGACCCCATGCCCTTGCCATCCCCATGATGCAAAGCTCTTGTTTCTCTCCCTGTGACCCCACTGGATGCAGGGGGCTCCTCTAGTGTGCTGGTGGTAGTGCATGCCTGGTGTCCTATTCTTCCTCACCCTAAATTCCTATTCCAAAGAGAAGGCAAAGCTGACTTGCAGAAGGGCTCTGCATCATGAACTGGCACTGTGATGCAGTCCAGGCTCTAGGCAGAAGAGGTACTTGAAGCCTGCCCTTGCAAAGTCCCCCAAACTCTGCTCTTCATGGGATGGGGGCCAGGTACACCATCCTTACTCACTGTCTGACCTGCAGATCAGATAGAAGTAGTTGCAGATTCTTTAAGAAAGGTGCATTGCTTCAGAGCACAAGTGACACATGTATTGCTCCCGGGGAGCAAACGTTCCATTAATGAGTCCCATATGCTGGATCATCTGGTACTCTGGGAGAAGGTGCATGGATGAGACTTTAACATATCTTTTTAACATTGGAATAAGCTGGAGAAAAAAATCCAGCTGTCACTCGCATTAAATCCAAGCATCCAAATAAAAATGTGTGACATCCAGCCTCCCTTCAAGGTTTGGTTACAAGACATCAAAAATTATCTGGCATGAGAATGTCATGGTGTGTTAGAAAAAGAAGAAACTAGTGTGGCAGTAATTGAGTGGTGACATTATCTGTGCTGGGGTTTGAGGGAGAGGATGAGCTTCTGGACATCAGCTATTTTAAGATTTTTGACCTTTCCTAATTTGCACATACTCAGTTCTATATGATGTGATGTCCAGGACAAGCATATCAGTTCCTGTCAACACCATTCACTCACACTTTGGGATATTTCATTGCATTATACAGATCTATCTTGTACATATGTATTTCAATCAATTTAGGAAGTTGGACAGAGAGAAGCTGCACAAGCTACATGATCAATCATGAAAAATTTTGAGCAAGTAGACAGAGATTCCTAAAAATGCAAAGTGAAGGATCTGAGACTGTCTTATTATTTCACCAAAATAAGGCATATAAAATCTCTCGGCAATTTAAGTGTTAGATAGACCTGATGAGAATCTGATGAGATGTGATGTCATAGCATTAATTTTCAACCTGGGGCTACACCTAAACCTACATTCATCAGACAAACAGCATTTAAGGCATTGGAGTCTCGTCCTCCTGAGCTCTCTCTGCGGTCCTTAGAGTGAGCGATTCAGCTCTGCCTTGGAGATGCCTATGGTGCTTTATTGAGATTTCTTGGTTTGGGTACCTAGATTTAGGTGGAACCAAGCCAGGTCTACAGGCATTAGCCAAGCTCAATACCCTGTTATTATGGGTATTAATGTCTGTACAAAGGGGTTATCTGAGCTGGAAGTGTGAACAATTTATGTGAGAGTTGAAAGAGGTGCAGAGATTTGCTTAGCAGCTACGGGAAGCCTGTGATGGGTTCAACATGATTCATGTGCGGTGCGCATCCTTCACTGTTTTACAGGTACAATTTAATTTTTCTCTCATGTAAGCCTTCAAGTTATAGATTTTATGGAGAAGAACCAGAAGGAAAAATCTGATTTCTTGTACAACACAGGTCAACACATTGCATTCCATTGCTCAGAGCCAAATGTGTTGGTTTTAGTTAAGTTGCAACACCTCTTTAAAATCTTGATATTGGATTCCCAAAGCAATATAAAATTTAACTCTTTGGGAGCTAGGAGAATTATTTTTTTTCATGATTTGGCTCTTGGACATATGAAGAGGGAAGAGAGAAAGTTCTCAAAGCACTCTGAGAGTATGCAGCCGCCTAGAGCAGGTTCCCATGCCCTTTGAGACTGGTGTATTTTTGTTAAGCTACTGGCTGGGAACAGTTGTGGTATTTTCATCTTAAATCCATGACCTGGGGTCAGCATCACCGAACTCGAGCCCATGACATCACCCTATTCCAAATAAACTTCATTCCACCAGCTCATCTCCAGCCAGTCTCCCTGTCAATGCCATGAGCAGAGCTTGTGCAGCAAGGCAGAGAGATCACTGGGGGACTACACCTGAAAGGTGTGCTTTGTCCTCATAAATTGCAGTGCCAGAGTGTCCAGAGTACTCCAAAAGAGCAGGCTCTACGTACTGAAACTAGGTTAGACAGCTTCCAAAGGAGACATTAAAGAAGATAGCTAAAAAAAAATAAAATTATTATGGAGGCATATTATTATTACACAAAATGAAGTTTTAATGTTTATTTATGAACATTAAGATGTTTTTTATGGAAATACCAAAGTCTATTATGTAGTGATGACTGGGAGCAGCGCCATATCTCCAGAACTGCAGGTCACTGAAGGTTTATGTAAATAGCAGCTAGTCACAGCAGTGGCGATTCTTAGGAGCATTCTTGATGCTAGGGTGGTCCAGGGTGAGGTTCCTGCTCTTCAGCACCATCTATAGACACTGTATCTAATTATTTAATTAGGAACAGCACTCCGATAAGCAAAAGTGCACCTTTCAAAGCACAGCAATATAACTCAGTAAACGGCAGACCAAGAGGGTGGTTGAAAACAGGTTAAGTGTGGCAGGAAGAGGACCCCACAAGAGTATGGCTGCTTGCCAGTAGTCCAGAAAAGACTGGTTTTGCTTTAACTGCTGCTGCTGCTGATTATTCTTATTATTATTATTCGATAAACTAAGTAGGTCATGCAAACACAAATCTCTCTAACAAAATGTGGAAAGTTTTAGGTTTTGGCCTCAAACTACTGAGCCACTAAAACATCCCCTCTTTGAAAATTTAACCAAACCCATGGCAAAACGTTGAACTGACTGAAAAAGCTTGTTTTTGACTGACCTCAAACAAGCCACTGCTTCATGCTTGGGTGCTAATATGGGTGTGTGCGCATAATATTAGTGCCCTGGAAAAATCAGTGAGTACTTAAGAACCTGTACAGGTACAGGATACTACTGGTGTTCCTGCTTTGCTGTGTTGTTCATGGCAGGGCTCCTTCAAATCAGTTGTGAGGAGCCTGCTGTGCTCCTTGGAGTGCAAAAATCTTTGTAGCTTGCCTCCCTCTGCCATTAGCCTAAGTGCCTGTTGGTTTTCTCTGAAGAAATTACTTTCATTTAATAAAGTTTATATGTTTCATGTGCTAAAAAAAAAATAAATCCTGCTGGGTAATCTTATCTCTTGTAAGATCTGTAAATTAATTTGTTTCTTGAGAGGAAGAATGATTTATAACTCACAACAAAGCTAAAGCAGTATGACTAAATTAAGAGGAGCATTCAGGCGGCTGGAATGCAATTACAGCAGAAATGCACACACCGTGTTAATGCGATATTAAGGTTATGAATTTGGCGAAACAGGAATCCATGCACAAAGATCAGGTTCCTCCCTTCCTTCCTGCAGTGTTTGCCTAGTTGTGCTAACGTGAGGAATGTCTGCATTAGCTCGGTACACTCTGAGCACTACCTGTGGATTTCATGCGTGCAGACATGAGATGCCGTCTTATCTCTGCATTGCACCAGCCTGTGGATGGCAACGCTTGCTGTGGTCCTTTGCTCTTGGCCTGGTTGTTTTCCTTAGGCAAAGGGAGGTGTTTGGCAGGGAGTGGGTGGTTGCTCTGTGCAGGAACATGGGAAGGCAGAGCAGGGCACTGGGCACCTCTCACCTGCCCCTGACCCCTGCAGGCCCTGCTGTGGGGCTTCCTCTGGTGCAGCAGAGGGGACCTGCTGGAGATCCCTCTCTTGGCTGGGACATGCTATGGCTGGGTTGTGTTTCTCAGGCTCTTGGTTCCAGCAGAGTATTGTCTGCCAAAGGTGGGTGCCCCTCAGTCTCTGCAAAGGGCATTCACTGTAGCAACAGCGCTGTCATGGGCCCTCCTGCAGCATCCATCTGTGCTCAAGAGAATGGGGTGAAGGTATGGGTCCCAAATCATCCTAACTGCAGTGAACCCTGTGCCAGGCCTCACTTTCTGAGGCCTACTTTGAAATGCACAGGTGATGAGTTCTCCTGGAAGGGGTTTGCAGCAGGGGTTGAGGAACACATGGTAGGATTCGGAGGCACTTCAGCCCTCTGCCCTGGTGGGGACATTGAACAGACTCAAGGTGCAGGGTTGCTGCATAAGGCTGACAGACTGCCTTCTCTCTGGGGTCATTGGCTCAGGACATGTTCTCCCAGAGCCAAGTGACTGTCACAACTTTATAGCTCTGTCTGTACGGGTAAATAAAGAGGCTGTTTTCTGGCCCCTAAGCCAATGGCACAGCAGCGCCANCGCTCCAGTCTCCCCAAGCAGTGTGGAGAGGAGCTCTGCTCGAGTGGAGCCTTCCCAAGGCAGGTTGCTGCGGGGACAGCAGTACGGCCCTGGGCATTCACCAAAGCCTGAGAAAAGCAGCTCTTGGAACAATAATTGCAGCAGCTGGAGGAGACACTGTGTTGAGTGACCCCCTTGGCCATTTTGGCACAGTAGATGGCAACCATGGCCATACCTTTGGGGGCTGGATGTGCCCCCTTTGCAGNCTTTCTGTTCTCCTTGCTGAGAATATATTTCTCTACATTTCTTGTCCAAATAATATAAAAAATCAGCTTCTTTGGAAGGGTGGTCTAGCAGGAACAAAAGGAACCCACAACCAAGGTATGCTTACTCACACGCAGACCTGTAGTGACCTTTTTCTGAGAAACTGTGAGAAATCATGTAATTTGAATGGTGCTTATGCTCCAGTCTCCCCAAGCAGCGTGGAGGGGAGCTCTGCTCGAGAGGAGCCTTCCCAAGGCAGGGTGCTGCGGGGGCAGCAGTACGGCCCTGGGCATTCACCAAAGCCTGAGAAAAGCAGCTCTTGGAACAATAAGTGCAGCAGCTGGAGGAGACACTGTGTTGAGTGAGCCCCTTGGCCGTTTTGGCACAGTAGATGGCATCCATGGCCATACCTGCAGACAGTGTGCACTTTNGGCCATACCTTTGGGGGCTGGATGTGCCCCCTTTGCAGAGCACTTGTCCCTCACCTTCCCTGTGGAAACCCCTGGTGGCTCTAAGGTGTTGGTTGTTATTTTGGGTTTTTCTTTACTACAAAGTCTGAAAAGGTGTGAAGGGTGAGCAGTCTACCAGCAGAATCATTTTACCTCCTGTTGAGCATGCTTCTCAGAGGCCCTGGCAGGCAGTGTCGGGGTCTGTCTGATGAAGTGAAGACAAGGTGTGTGATAGTGAAGATAAGGTGTGTGATCAGCTGAGGAACCTCAAGATATACAAGTCCATGGGACCTGATGAAATACGTCCCAGAGTCCTGAAGGATCTGGCTGATGTAGTTACCAAGACACTTTCCGTGATATTTGAAAAGTCATGGCAGTCAGGTGAAGTCCCTGTGGACTGGAAGAAAGGAAACATCACACCCATTTTTAAAAAGGGTAGAAGGGAGGACCCTAGGAACTACCAACCTGTCAGCCTCACCTCTGTGCCTGGGAAGATCATGGAACAGATCCTTCTAGATGCCATGCTTGGGCACATGGAGGGCAGGAAGGTGACTCAGGGCAGCCAGCATGGCTTTCCTAGGGGCAGGTCCTGCCTGACTAACCTAGTGGCCTTCTATGATAGGGTGACTACGTTGGTAGATAAGGGATGACCTATGGATGTGATCTACCTGGACCTCTGTAAGGCTTTTCATGTGGTCCCCCACAACATCCTGCTCACCAAATTGGAGGGATATGGATTTGATGGGTGGACTGTTCAGAGGATAAGGAACTGGCTGGCTGGTCTTATCCAAAGGGTGGCACTCAATGGCTTGAGGTCCCGATAGAGAGCAGTGACAAGTCGGGTCCCTCAAGGGTCCATNCGATAGAGAGCAGTGACAAGTCGGGTCCCTCAAGGGTCCATGCTGGG